>JAGDYQ010000296.1:561231-843020 GCA_021962125.1 Bulinus truncatus
TCGAGTCCGCTGGAAGAGCGTTGTTGAGGCCCTATGCTCCCAAGTGGAGTCAGAGGACTAAGTCAAGTAAGTCATTACCAAATTATCACTGATTTGATTTTTAAAATGTAATGTGCATGTGTAATATAGGTAAATGTGAAATAAAACGACAAATACATGGTTATTATCCTTAATTAATATTTTCATACATTGTAAATTGTAATTAAGTAGACAAAATATATATATGCAGCCCGCCGATAACAATCAATCTTTCAATGTGGCCCTCCGAAGAAAAAGTTTGCCCACCCCTGAGTTAAATAAAAAAATGTGTCTGTAATGGTCAACTAATGACTTACGTGAGTATTCAGCTTCATCAACATGGTAAGACTCAGACAGAGCTAGTTTACTGCTCTCTCTACCTAGTACATGTGCAGCCTGAGCTTTTGAGTTTGGGTCAGTAGTCAGTGTGTCATGTTCAAACCTCCAATCACTCTCAAACATTTTCTCCACCTAAAAATGTAGAGAGACTACTGAATCATATATAAAGAGAACTGATCAGTTTAACTTTCTAAAATGTTCTAAAAAAACAAAAGCCTTGTATGATGCTGTTATAAAAGTTTAAATAATGTCTTTTATGATTTTTGGTTAAATAAGAAATAGTGAAATTATGCAACTACTATTGCATCATCTTCCTATGACAGTTTCTGGCTCTCAGAAAGATATATTCTATGTTTTTTCTGTCCTGTGCAATCTTGATTAACTTCTTCAATTTTGTTACCTTAAATTTGAAAGTCTCAATTTACATCATTTCTCAATGTTACCCATGAACTATTTGTCTCAATTTCCTTGAAGATTCTACTTTAATGCCAGTGTGTGTTATGTGCACTAGATATATGAGACATTGCTGATGACCAGTTAAATAGTATTAGTTCACCAATCACACAAATATTATGAATAACTTACTACTGGTGTAAAACAATTTAAACAATACAGCTATCATAGCGTTAAACAATTTAACCAATACAGCTATCATAGCTTTAAACTATTCAAATAATACAGCTATCAAAGAGTTAAAAAATTTAAACAATACAGCTAATCATCCTCAAGATTAAATGACAACTACTTTAGATTTTAGCTTTTTTATCATGTGTATGGCTAAGTGAAAGCTAAAGGGAAAGCTAAAGAGAAAGCTAAAATGAAAGCTAAAGAATAAGCTAAGTAGCCTTATGGTATTTTTCTAATTTTTAAAAAATGGGAATGGAATTTCTCTGCAAATTATGCCCTAGACTAACAGAAATTTCTATACAACATTTTTTAACAGAGAGAAACTTTTCAATTGTTTTTTAGTTAATATTTTTACCTCATCATGTAGGAAAGAAAGTCGAGTAACATTTTCTTCTTGCATATCCCAAGCAGCTTGCCTTGAGATCACTGGCTCTGTAGTCACAGAGCGTAATGGAGCTCTCACTGCTTCGTCTTTAGGTGAAGGTGTACTTTCTTTTAGTGAATCAGAACTTGGAAGAGAGTCTAAATTAATTCCATCACCATCTTGATCAGAGGTTAGAGGAATTGATTCTTCAGCAATCTAAATAAATGTAAAGAGCAAAATATTTTTACATTTATTTCAGACAAAACCTTAAAACAAAATACTGTGTAAGTAAAGTTCCCTTAGCTATCAGGGCAGATGAAGTGTAGAATTCATCTATTTCTGTAGCCACAGCATATTAAGGGTTATATCTATAGAACCCAGAAACCTCAGGTCAAGTGCACAACACAGTTCAACCATGCATCCGCTTTGTGATATAAATCATGGAAATAATGTATAATTTATGAAATGATTTCCCAAAAACTGTTAATTGGTATGATCAAAGAAGCTGCCAAACATTTTCTATTATATTAAATCTAAACAAATTTTCAATCATATTTAAGAGAAATCGCTTTTTTGCTTTCTCTTTAATGTAACTTACCCCACCAATTTTTGATTTGTCTCGACCATGAAAAGCCATTGTGGTCTGGTTCTAAAGGCTTTTTTCTGAAAAAGGAGACGTACAGAAAAGTGTTGAAAATATATTTGCATTTTTTTAAAATAAAAAATAACTATTAAATAATAATTCCTTAAAAAAAAAAATCGGAGGAAATCAATTAACTAAAATGTTCACTACACAGTCATACCCATAATTTTCAATAAAAAAAATTTTATTACATTAATTTTTGCAGGACATGTTTTTATTTTCTAAATATTCAAATGAGACAGAAAGATCAAATGGAATGAATGTAAGAGAAGTTTATGAAGTGCTCAGGATAATACAGGGACAATGAACATCTTGTGATCTCTTGACTAAAGAACAATTAACATCTTGTGATCTCGACTTAAGAACAATGAACATCTTGTGATCTCTTGACTAAAGAACAATTAACATCTTGTGATCTCTTGACTAAAGAACAATTAACATCTTGCGATCTCTTGACTAAAGAACAATTAACATCTTGTGATCTCTTGACTAAAGAACAATGAACATCTTGTGATCTCTTGACTAAAGAACAATTAACATCTTGTGATCTCTTGACTAAAGAACAATGAACATCTTGTGATCTCTTGACTAAAGAACAATTAACATCTTGTGATCTCGACTTAAGAACAATGAACATCTTGTGATCTCTTGACTAAAGAACAATTAACATCTTGTTATCTTTTGACTATTTAACAATTAACATTTTGTGATCTCTTGACGAAAGTATAATTAACATCTTGTGATCTCGACTTAAGAACAATGAACATCTTGTGATCTCTTGACTAAAGAACAATTAACATCTTGTTATCTTTTGACTATTTAACAATTAACATTTTGTGATCTCTTGACGAAAGTATAATTAACATCTTGTGATCTCTTGACTAAAGAACTATTAACATCTTGTGATCTCTTGACTAAAGAACAATTAACATCTTGTGATCTCTTGACTAAAGAACAATGAACATCTTGTGATCTCTTGACTAAAGAACAATTAACATCTTGTGATCTCTTGACTAAAGAACAATGAACATCTTTTGATCTCTTGACTAAAGAACTATTAACATCTTGTGATCTCTTGACTAAAGAACTATTAACATCTTGTGATCTCTTGACTAAAGAACAATTAACATCTTGTGATCTCTAGACTAAAGAACTATTAACATCTAGTGATCTCTTGACTAAAGAACAATTAACATCTTGTGATCTCTTGACTAAAGAACTATTTACATCTTGTGATCTCTTGACTAAAGAACAATTAACAACTTGTAATCTCTTGACTAAAGAACTATTAACATCTTGTGATCTCTTGACTAAAGAACAATGAACATCTTGTGATCTCTTGACTAAAGAACAATGAACATCTTGTGATCTCTTGACTTAAGAACAATGAACATCTTGTGATCTCTTGACTAAAGAACTATTAACATCTTGTGATCTCGACTTAAGAATAATTAACATTTTGTGATTAACATCTTGTGATCTCGACTAAAGAACAATAAACACAATATATATGAAGTTTTGAAATGTTGATGTCTCACCCCACAGAATATGTCTGTATGGTAACAGTAGTTAACCTGCAAAAGTTCAGCTCGTTTGGACAATGTTTAGAGGTCCCCCAAGAGGTTTAATGTTCCAGATTTTGGTGTAAAATCTTTCGTGGTCAAATCTAATACAGCGTTAATGTTGCATTATATGCAAAACTGATATATTAAGTAACAAATTGATGCTTAGTATTGTTTATAATATTAAATGAAACAAAATATATAAATCTTGAATGGTTTATATTTTTAAATTTGAAATTTAAGTAAAAAATTATGTAAAACAAAGTTTTATTCATTTTGTCAAGTTAATTCTTGAAAGAATTCAATCTGCTTGAAAAATAATAATAATAAGCAATGCAAATAAGCATTCCTACTATTTATTTTGTACTTTGTACTGTAGGGTAGACAAAAATTTAAAAAAGTTCTTCAAATTTAAATTTTAGCCAACTGTTCACGATTACACTCTGCAAAATTTTTCCAATGTTTTTCAACCACTTGGAGCAAAAATTGTTTTTGTTCTTCATCCTTGGTGATACTGTCATTGAAATTTTGTATCAATGCTACACCTCGCTCTGCAGAGTCATTGATACAAGCCAGATTTTTTACAAAATCTGCTGCAACTTTAAAAGATGGTGTATCTGACCATGCTTCAACAGGAACATCTAGAAAACTGGCATCAGTTGGATGTTTAAAAAAATGTGGTAGAAGCACGCAAATCAACAACACTTTTTGGTAGTGCTTTTATGAGATGCTTTCCACGTTCTGATTGCATTGTCCGAACAAGGCCAGTTTTTTCTTTGTCCAAAAAAATGGTTGAAATTAACGCAAGCGTCGACAGTACCACGAGTGACGCACCATCATTTTCAATCCAGTCGGTCGATGAACAGCATCATCATTTTCGTATAAACGCTGTATCAACAAGAATCATTCACAGGTGCATCTGTGGTGAGCCTGCATGAAAACCATAATTGAGGATAAACACATATGGTAAACCGATTAAAGAGCTGAATACCTTGTAATTCTCGAGCTGTTAACTGAAAGATGGTTTCATTGCCTGCAAACAATAGTTCAATTTTTCAATGCATAGATTGCTTTCACCATCCACCTTTCCCTATGCAGGGCACCAGGTCTGCGAATGCTGACATCAACCTCCAACCCAACCATTTGTGCAACAAGCAGATGAAATTCCAAATAATCATCACATGAATGACTGACCGCAAGTTGACAATTGATACCTGCTTTAATCGAATCAGACACGATTATCAAAGGGGCGGATCTGGCTTCGGGTGTGTGGTTTAATTCTGGCCATTTTTCTCGAAACCTCTTAAAAAACAAAATCTCTGGTCCAGTGGATGGTCCAAGACAAACATTGAATGCATCGGAAAGGAATACTTCCAACATGTGATGACGGCATGCCATCCATAATAGATTATGTCCCAGGGCTACTTCTAACAGAGTACAAGCTCCATTGAGTCTTCCAGAATTGGAAGTCGTAGTGTCGAAGCACATGCCAATGACCATAGATTCGCACTTCCACGATTTGATATGTTTATATACTGCATCAGCAGCTGCCCATCCTGACCCGGACCCAGATGCTAACTTGGGAACACCAAGAAGCTTTGTAGTGCCATCGACAAGTGATGAGAGCAGGACAGGTAATCGATCGACGTTGTTGGTAACCTCTCCGGTAACATCGAGCAATAGCTTACCATCCCAATGAACCATTGATTTTGAGGGAATATAGCATGCTTAGTTTAAAACAATAAATCTTCAAAAAATATGCACATTGCACAAGTTTTGCACATTAGGTATTTTATATGTTTTCTCGCATTTATTACATTTTCTAATTAAGAATCACACAATTTCAACTCTAGTTAATGGTAGCAATGAGGTAAATATAAGTATATTTAAACTTCATTTTATTCATATATGGCATGCAAAAACTGCAAATTATTTGAGCCACGATTCGTCTGGATTTTTATGTTGGCCTAATACTGGAATTTTAAAAGCTCTTGGGGGACCTCTAAATGTTGTTCAAATGAGCTACAACTTCACCAATTCACTCATTGTACCCAAGAGACACATTTCAGGGGGTGAGACACCAAAGATTAAAAAAATAATTTTCTGAGCATTTCTGGAACGTCCTAATATATATATATATATATAAATATATATATAAATATGTATATATATATATGTGTGTGTGTATGTATATATATATATATATATGTGTGTGTGTATGTATATATATATATATATATATATATATATATATATATATATGAAGTCAAATTATGTATATATGTTTGGTAGGGTAACAAACAAATGCATGGTAAAAAAAAAAATTTTTTTTTAATGCTCTCAACCTTTTTTTTTGGTTCCATTTAGTGAAAAAATTATATTGGTAAATTTTGGAGATAATCCTTTGATGTTTAGGGGTTGCTCAACGCAGTTTAGGTTTGCAAGGTTACTCGAATCCACATTTTTCATATGTTTTTCAGATTTACCTCTTCTATTTTAATAATTAAGTTGAGAATGTTATCAATAGTTTATTTTTTGTTAATTTATGAGTCATCATACATATTACAAATCATTTTTTTTTTTGGGAAAACTAATAAGTTAAAAAATAAAATAAGTTTGTCGAAATTCAGAACACCCACTGTAGTATTGCATCATTGAACAATAGGATTATGACTTTTTTGTAACCTCATATTTACATGGCAAGAAAAGGTGACTTTTAATGAGTGTATTATGACACAAATAACCTTTTCTGAAAATATTTGAAAAACCTTCCCCACCAAACCATAGAACGAATATTATATATTAATATATATAACACAACACTGTAATGGAAAGTTACATAAGAACAACAAGTGCAATGCATGTAAGCATGAGTATAGATATGTCCAAAATATGGAAACATTGGAAACATACATTAAGTTTTATGTTTCATCATTAGTGAGAATAAAACAGTTAATAGTGTCTTTGAAGTCTCACAACGTGGAACAATATCTTGCATTATTTGTATAGCTCTTTCTGCATAGCAGTTACTTCGTTCTGTATCAGATATTGCTTAATCTTCACAGACCCAGTGCCTCAAGAAGCATCTTTCTGCTTCAGTGTATCTATGCAAAGCAGGTGCTAAAATCTCTTTTCCTATTTTCCAGTCCCTTTGATCTGAAAACCATACTTCAGACCATGCATGTCTTCGCTATGAAAGTACACACAAGTTCAAATTTCTCGTTTCTATTTTCCGGAATGCCAGAAGTGCTAGTATTGCACTTGAATTCCAACGAGCATTACTTAAAGCCGTCAGTCTCTGGAAGTGAATTACTGGAAAGGTTTTATTTCATTCGTAATAGTGAAATACTTGCGTCAAATGATGTAAGAACTTCATGTCGTCTTTCCATCCTTTGTTTTCTCACATGATTTCTTAACTATCTTGAGAATCAAGTGACTCTTTAAGTTGCGCTAATTTCAGCAACAAATGGATAAGAAATGTTTGGATTAGACGTTTCCCTGCCAAAAACAGAATCCATAGCATGCTTGAATACTAGGCCTAAAACATGAAGCTGGCAGCCTATGTACTGAGGGATTTGTCCACTGACAGTAATTTTGCAGCTTGCATACCACACCATTTTTGCTGCCAGAATTTGTATTCCTTGTATCGCAAATAATTACTCGAATACATGAATAGAGTTCTTATTCAGCTAGAACAGCCCTATTTGCTGTAAATATTGTCTCTGCTTTTCCATTTTCAGAGACAATATGGCTAATCGAATTTCTTTTTCAACGTTTTTCAGTAAAACAACTTGTTTTTCTCCTATTCTTTTTCTGTCAAAATGTATGCACCATTCAAAATTTTGTAAGCTGTTTTTATAAACTGCAACTTAAACAAATCTGCTTCTTTATAGGTTGCCTTATACACTCCTGACGGCGAAGGAGCTTCAATATTGGGAGAGTGTTCGCTTATTATTTTTAAAACTTAACAAGCTTTATTTGTTGACAAATTTGCTTTCCTACAAAATTAATTACAAACAGACGAATACAGTTGAATGAAATTGAAATAAAATAATACAATAATCTCAAATCAACCAAGCAGACTTTCCAAATTCCAAGCAGACCACTCGTGACGATTACCAAACAAAGGTATCATAAGATTTGATTATTTGTGGTACAGTTGCAGTAGACGCATAAAACATTAAAACAGTGCACTTAAAATTTAAAATAAACTTTTTTGATTTATTTTGTTTCAGACATGGAGGTAAAAAGTACTCTATAAAGTTCCTGGATGTAATTAATGTAATGAAATATTTGTTAATGCGCAATCCATAAAGAAGTAATTTTATTGAAAAACGCTTCTTATTTGTCAACACAAGATGTCGTTGGTGGGGAAGGTTTTTTTGAGTGAAAAATAAATTCATATTATTTTCATATTTTGTTCAAAATTGTTCATTAAAAATGCCATGTAAAATAAGATTCTGAAAAAAAATGTAAAAAGTACTAACCCTATTGGACAAGCTGTAAAAGATTGGAACATTTCATATGACAAAATTATGGCACTCAGTTTTAATACTACTTTATGCAACACAGGTATACATTCAGGTGCTTGTACCCTGCTGGAGAAATTAAATGGAAAATCTTTTTTATACACAGCATGTCGACACTATGTTCATGAAGGGATTTTATCCCATGTTTACAAAACATGTTTTTGGAGCATCTTCTGGTCCAGAGATTAAGTTGTTTCAACGATTTCAAGATCAGTGGAGTAAACTTAATTCTGAATCATGGCATTTAACTGATGCAGATCTCAAAGTTTATGGTTCACTTGTACCAACAGCAGTAGAATTTGCTGTAAATATGTTGCAAGGAGCAAAACAACCTCGCGACGATTACAAAGAATTTCGCAACTGTCGATAATTTTTTTAGGAGAAATTCCTCCAGGCCTAAGCGGAATAACTTTACGTACTCCTGGCGCTTTGCACCAAGCATGATGGATGGCAAAAGCACTGTACTCTATTAAAATTTACTTGTTTCGACATCAATTTGATAAAAAAAAAAATTAAAGAAAAAAATCAACGATTTTTGATTTTTTTAAATTTTGAATTACATGGAACTTTGGTTTGCATCTCTTCATCTCACAATGATTAAGAAATTTAATAATTTCAAAATATTTAAAAAAAGTTGCTGAATCTGCCTTTAAAACCATTGCATGACATTTATAGTATTTAACTGAAGACCTGGTGAGTCTCTCTTTTTTCAGCAAAGGTGTTGATAACCAAACTAAAGAAAAAATGTTGATTGCACTTGAAAAGTCAGTCAAAAAACAAAAACAGGTAAAAAGGCTTGAAGGCAAAGTATTAATGGATAAAATTGTAAGCATGGACTAAGATGACTTTGTAATAGAGAGATTAAAATATGTATTTGAAGTGCTTGTAATAAATTGGGTATTCATGAATGAAAATCACCCAGACACGTGGAGTACAGCAACCGAATACCAGGAAGCACATAAAATTAATTCTATAAAAGTTGTAAATGATACAGATACAGCTGAAAGAGAGGTGAAACTCATTTCAGATTATGCACAAGTTTTAACAAAAGATGAAACTCAAATAGAATATATTTTGAAAAAACCGTGGAAGGACATCGACATCAAATTCCAGATATGCGAAAGTCTACAATTTTGAATTACATGGAACTTTGGTTTGCATCTCTTCATCTCACAATGATTAAGAAATTTAATAATTTCAAAATATTTAAAAAAAGTTGCTGAATCTGCCTTTAAAACCATTGCATGACATTTATAGTATTTAACTGAAGACCTGGTGAGTCTCTCTTTTTTCAGCAAAGGTGTTGATAACCAAACTAAAGAAAAAATGTTGATTGCACTTGAAAAGTCAGTCAAAAAACAAAAACAGGTAAAAAGGCTTGAAGGCAAAGTATTAATGGATAAAATTGTAAGCATGGACTAAGATGACTTTGTAATAGAGAGATTAAAATATGTATTTGAAGTGCTTGTAATAAATTGGGTATTCATGAATGAAAATCACCCAGACACGTGGAGTACAGCAACCGAATACCAGGAAGCACATAAAATTAATTCTATAAAAGTTGTAAATGATACAGATACAGCTGAAAGAGAGGTGAAACTCATTTCAGATTATGCACAAGTTTTAACAAAAGATGAAACTCAAATAGAATATATTTTGAAAAAACCGTGGAAGGACATCGACATCAAATTCCAGATATGCGAAAGTCTACAATTGTGAACGTATTAATGAAAACACATGAACAATCAACAGGTGAAGTATTCGGAAATCAAACATGGTATAAAATCATATAAATAACACTTAATTTGAATAATAACATAATTCAAAGTTTGTGTTAGAAAAAAAATAAAAATGCATTCTTTTTATTTATTGTTGACCCTTAAATATGATAATTTCAAGTTCATTGAGCAACCTCTAAATATAAAAATATCTTAATGATATTTTGCAGAGTTTATTTTTTCATAAAAAGGAACACAATATAGTGTTGAGAGTCCAATTTCGAGCACTTTGATTTTTTTTGTCACCCTAATGTGAAGAATATAAATAATCTGCAGTGACCAATTATCAAACTTGGCATGTAGCTTTTTTTTTTTTTGACCATCTGAGTGCATGTTGCAATTTATATTCTCTATCTTTTAGACTGATAGGTTAAAGCATTTTAAAATCTAAATCTACAATCTTTCAACTTATTTTAGTTGACCTATTTCCTATCTACTGTTGTATAGTCAGGGACGAGGCATGACGGTCGCCGGTCATAGTCATATTTATAGAAAATGTGTTTATTGTATATAGTTAGATATAATCATTCATAATAAAATGACTACAAGTTTTAATATATATAACTTTCATTTATATATATATATACCATATATGTTGTTAGCCTAATAATTTATACAAATATATAAATCTATGTTCGTTTGTGCTTTCTATATAGCATAAAAACATCATTAAATTTCTCTCTAAGAGTTATGACTCACGTCTCGTCCCTGTGTATAGTACAGATTTTAATTACTCCTTTAAAATCACACACTCCATAAAAAAAAATTGTGTTGTTATTAGGTTAAAATCTATTAAAGTGGTGACACATTTTTTCAATACAAACATCGGTTTAGAGAATAATTCATTCCAAAGAGGTACTCAGAATTTAAGCATTTTTGTATCAAAGCAATTTTTTCCATATGAAATAGGGAAAACTTAGATGATTGGTTCAAAGAAAACTAAAAATTTCTTAAGCATAAATATGAATACTAATTTATATTTATTTTTAAATTTAATACATTGATTTTTATCAATGCCTTCTGCTGTTACTAAAGTACACTGAAATTTTTTTTTTTGTGTGTGTGGCCTTTACATGGAACCTATCTAGTGACACTTGCTTTTGCCTTCTTTGTAAAGATATGCCTTACTCATAAGATGTTTCCAACATTCTACACATCTTGCTAATGTCATTTTGAGTAAGAAATTTTCTTTTCATTGGGGTTATTGTCTCTGTTATTACACAAATGAAACTTCTAAATTACTTTAGTAAATAATATACAGTCACACAAAGGTGTTGACTATACATTTGAAGCAAATTTAGTAAGACCAAACATGAGAGAAAACCATTGGCTCAGTTGACATCACATAAAGCTCAGCTGGAAAAGCAGCAAATATGTACTACTAATACTGCAAGATCTTGCTTGTAAATAAATTTAGATTTTTTTATTTTTGCTTTTCTTACAAAACATTGCTCGAATATTTAAGGCATATATGGTCCTGCAAAAACATTCAAAAACCAAGTTGTAAACTGAGTTTTAACTGTAATTCCTTTTATGACCATTTTGTAAATAATAAGCATTTCATTTTTTAAAGCACTAGAGAACAATATTTGTTTTTTAGAATCAGATTTGTATTCTTCGCTTCCTTCAAATTATTTTATATACTTTTGTATGCATCTAATTTTACTACTTTATGAGTTAAAAAAAATTTGATAAGTGCTGATGTACTATAAAAAAAATATTTCTGCAACGTTTCATAGCATGACAAAGTATTCCTTTATTACACAGAACATTGGTAGGATCCTTTTTTTTTTCCTCTGTCAAGTTGATTAAACAGAAGATTTTATAACATAATTGACTTTGCACACAATGAATGTGTATATTAAGGGGAAAATAAAAAAAAATAATTAACATTTTTACTAGCAATAAGTATGAGTGAAATATCAATAAAAAGATTTTTGTCATTCTTTGCAACACTTTGTAACTACAATGATTCGATCATCAAAAAAAAATCTAAAAATGCAAAAAGTTATAAAAAAAACTTACCTTATGAAATATCATTTTTTCCTAATATGATCTTTATTTACTAACAATATTTTATTTTCAATATAATATTAAGAAAATTAAATACAATTCCAAAACAATGATTGAAATATATCAATACTACTTTAGCTTTTGTTTGGTTTTTTGTAAAGTTTGACACACATTAACACAGAAGTGAAATGTTTTCATCTTGCAAAACAAAACATCTTGCAGAGTGACCAATGAAAACAAGCAAGACTGAACATTTTTTACAAAGGCACTAGACCATAACAAAATTTTTCATTACACAACATAATGTTTAGAAAGAAACATTTTTCTTTTCATTGAATTCATCAGTTTTCGTTAAGGATAAATTTTATTCCCTATTGTGTTTTAATTAATATAATAATATTCCACATTCTTATCATAGAGGAGATTTTCATTTCTTACATATATCCAGAATGTACTCAATCACATCAGAATCCCGTCAAACTTAGTCTACATAATAATCACTGATAACATAAGGGTAAGAAAAACAAAAACAAAATTTAATTTCAGCCAAAATAAAAAAAAATAAAATTACACATATATGATGTGTGACTTTATGCAAAAAAAAAATCATTTTTATTTACCCCTACAGAGATAACTAGTACTGTGGTTTGGCATAATAATACAAAATAATTACCTGAATTAAAAAAAAGGTCTGTTTATTACAGCATCAGACTTCTTTGTTTGAATGACAAGTTTAATAATGATTTCTGCAACAAAATTAAACATGATACTATTAACATCTTATCTAACAGATGTATATAAATGTATATTATTTGATTACATTAAAAATATTTATTGCAATTTCCATAATTTATTATTCAATAACAAATACTTACAATGAATTACTGTGAAGGATTAAAGTTGGGGTAATTTTTACAAGACATAGACATGATTGCTGTATGAAGGTGGATATATCTTTGAACAGTCAAAAAATATATTCTGTTATTTTGTATGCTATGTTTTATCCCAGAAGAGATTATAGTGGTTAAGGATGTATTCTCGGAAACTCAGCATCTAAAGATAGAAGATAAAGTTATTGATTTTTAACTGAAATGTTTGCACATATAATGTTAAATGGTAACTGAAATATACATTCCACAAACAACAGGTAATAAGAGATGGTAAACAACAGGAGTCATAACATTAGATACAAATAAACTTCAGGTACATTTTTGTTTTCGTTCTGTCAATCAAATATCATTGAATATCAATGTTTAAAAATAGTAGCATTTGGCTGTTCAATTTAATGTTGTTTTTCATTTTTTCACGTATTCATTTAAGCGCATAATTAAAATCTGATTATAAACACTTTTGTTTAAATTGCTGATCTGTTGTGTCTATTGCAATATTTCATATTTCACAAGCTAGAGATATCAGTAAAGTAATGAAAGCTTGTTGTTTAAGTTTACTTCCACAATAAATGATAGCCATATAGTCTTCTACTGCAGTCTACTAGTGTGTTTCGACAATCAAAAATATATCAATGCTTTCAACAAGGGCACTCGAATTTCTATTCTTATTAATGTTCTTTTTATTTAAAATACTAAACCTATGCAATTTTATTTTAATACAATACATTGGTAACAACTGTTAAATAAATATGTTTTTCTTTGTCTTCATCTCCTCGAACTATTTTGTCACATTTTTACAAGTCATAAAAAATATTTTAAAAAAAAACAGGGCAAACAAAAAATACTGATTTATATATGTGACAAAAAAAAATGACAGAGAATTACTAATCATGTGTTCGAATGATAAAAAAAACTTTATTCATCTCATTTCTTACAGCCAGGTGCTTTATTTTTTTATTTGATTTATATGTACATTTTTAGAACGTTAATATCTTGTCCTTGCAGCTTATACTTTTATAACACTAACATTAATTTTGAAAATAGTAACTTTAGCCACATTTTGCAATCTAGTTTCCCACATAGTTTATAATGAAATTGTTTGGTTTTAAATGAAGTGTTAGTAGTTTCTATAGCAAATATAGCCAGCCTACTGGTGGTAAACTATTTAGATAATAATAGTGTGTTTGTGTGACTGGTTTCATTAAGCATGTGTTAAAAAAAAAGTCTAAAATTTATTAAAATGATACAAATCACAGATTTAAGCTTTGGGAAAGGGTTATGTCAAACTATACACAAAACAATCAAAGTGTACACCGCTATTACAAAGATACGATTAAATAGAACCACACATAAAGATGAGCTGACAATAAACTACATGTGACCTTCATTTTGCACAAGGCCACCTACTAACACATGTACATCTAGTTGACAATGATATGAAGTATATGTCAAATGTGACATTCTATAAACAATCCAAAAAGTATACATTTATATATTATACAAGAGTATCCTTTTTACTTATATGAAGAATTCACTGAATGCTCAAACCAGAAACAGAAAAGTACAACAAATTGATGGTTTAGAAGGGCATTTTAAACATTTCAGTTTTCCATTATATTTTTGGTAATTACATGTTCTGTGGGATTTCTTTCTCAAAGATGTTCATTCCTAAAACTTTTTCCCTTCTTCCGAATTCCTATCATCTATGTCAAAGCCGTTCTATTGATAGGCAAACTAGACAACTAGCGTCCATCACTTATTCCATTAAAATTTCCTTTCAATGTTACATGGGCCCTGACAGGTACTTTGGTCTAAGGCCCCCAAAAACATAACAATGGCCATGATCAAATCTTCATTCAGTAAGAAGTGCATTTCACTTCTAAAATCTTTCTAATTATGTGGTGTATCTTCCCAGACTCATGAAAGAACTAGAATAATTGAACTACACTTAGTTTAAAAAAAAACAAGATTTAAACTGTTCATGTATTTTAAATTTAAGCGAAAAAAATTCCTCATAGATAAATTAAACAGGTTAAATTTTATTCCAGACATGTTAGCTGATATTCCCTTCAAGGCGATTAGTTAACAGTTATGCGGGCACTAAGGCATGAAATTTGCAGCAAAATGTGGCAGAGAAGTTCAAAGTACTCCGAAAATACTAGTACAGGAACTGAACTAGCCTACCTTGAATCTATAGCTTTTTATTATGAATTAGAAATAAGTTTCTATTATGCAAAATATTTAATTTTGATTGGGAATGATTGACCTCTTGGAGAAATGTTTATCTGCTCTGATTTCAAAATATTGAAATTTAAATAAACCAGAAATGTATATAAGTTTTATCATAATATTTGTGCTAAGTCTCCTTAGGCGATATTTCACCTTAAGCCCTGAACATTTAAAAGTTTATCATAAATTATGCCATTCACATACTTTAAATTCATTAAAAATATTTCACAAAGTTTGATGTATTACACACTTGTCAGTAATTATAGTAATTTTGCGCTAGATTAGATTTGTATTAGTCAAATTTGAGATTCACAACATATAGCATTGACATATTAACTAGTATTCCATTTTATAGCAAAAAAAATATTAATTATGATATGACCTACTTCCATTTCAAAATACATTCATCTTCATACTACGAATGAAGGACAGTTAAAGCCAACTAAGACACATTTTTTTTTCAATTCAAATGGGATGATCGCTTAAGCTAGGTGCTTGATGCAAATGTACCTTTTTCTAGGGCTCCCAAATAACTTTTGCAAATGGCCCGCAAAAGAAACTTTCCAATGGCCCCCAAAAAACCTTTGTCTAGGGGCTACAAATATAAATTGCCTAGGGCCCCAAAATAAATTTTGCCAAGGGACCCCTAAGTACTTTTACAGAGGGCCCCCAAATACCTTTACCAGGGCCCCAAATATACATTGCATAGGACCCCAAACTATTTTGGCCATAATTTCCCAAATCACTTTTGCATAAGGCCACCAAATTACTTTTCTGAGGGCCCTAAATGTATTTTTGCTAAAGGTCTAAAAGTACTTTTATCTAGGGCCCCCAAACTTATTTTACCTTGGGACCCAAAATGCATAAGAAAAAAAATATTGTGGGGTCTTTGTCCTATGAAGCTTTTGTCCAGATACCTCATACTTCATTTTGCTGATGCCAGTGCAATATTTGCAAAGTGTAACGCATGCGTCAGTTTATTTCTTCATATATTTCGAAAAAAATGCTCCATTGTCCCCGTTTTGTCTGTCTGTCATCACCCTAGATCTCAACAACCATAAGTCCTAGACCCATGATGTATATATCATTTTGTAGGTCTTGGCCTGCCAAGAAATGACTTTTTTCCATTTCGCGATCTGACCTCTGAGGGCCGTAAAAGGGGGCTTAGTACTGTTTTTTGCTATATAAGCTATATTAATAAAGAGCGCCTATATCTCAACAACCATAAGTCCTAGACCCATGATGTATATATCATTTTGTAGGTCTTGGCCTACCAAGTGTACATCAAAAGTCCATCAAAAGGACCTCTGAGGGCCGGGCTTCAGGGCTCCTAAGGGGCTTATATATTATATATTCACCTTGTACGTTCAATAACCCATTCATTTGGTGCAAAATACTGCAGCACGTAGTTTCACCAAGATTTATTAAGAAACTCATCAAATGAAATAGTAAGCTTGTGTTCTGAGTTTAATTGAAAGTATCAGAGCTATGCAACAATTGACGGAGTTTTCGGACGATTAAATGACTATAATTTCGAATGTTTTCAATTATGAGTCCTATTTCAGTAACCACAAACCACTTGTAGTTAGATTTAAGAGACAATAATTTTTTTTCAAATATAAAGAAACGTCTTTATAATTTTTTTTTTACAGATATATGCATTACACAATTGAATTTATAAACATTTCCAAAATTTACAAATATTTACTGAAAGCTAACAAACGTACTGATACATAACATGAAAATGCGCTAACACGTCCTGTGTCCAGAATGGAACAGGCTTAATTGCTTGTTTTACTATATAAGCTATATTAACAAAGGGGCGTACAAAGGGGCGCAACTCATTATTTATTTTTGTAACAGTTATTACACATGACTTACTTCCATCTCTATTTATCAAAACCCATACCACAAAAATGCTTTAAAACGTCCTGTGTCCAAAACGGTACAGGCTTAAATTGCTTGTTTTGTCTCACATTGATTTTCAAGTTATAAATAAGTTTTCCAAAGTTTGGAAGTATGATTTTCCTCCATATAGGATGCCTCTGCTCTAAGTACATCAAGGTGCAAGTACAAATGAGTACAAACAATGTACTCGAGTAGTACTCAAGTACAAGAGTATATAGTTTATAAATTCAAGTACAAGTAACCAAGGTGCATATACGAGTACAATAACTTACAAATGTACTCAAGTACAAGTACTGAGTACCCCATCTCTGTAATGCGGTGAAGTTATATCCTTTTTTTCAAGTGTAGGATAACTTGCAATTAAAAAATCAGCTCAATATGTATATCAGTATTATTAAGAAATTCTTACCATAATGAGATTATTTGCAATTCATTAGCTGGTAATTTGATACTGACTGATAGCTCACATATATTTCAAAGTATTTTTCCAAGTAAAAATATAATTTTGGGAACGGTATTTAGATTATGATGAAGATGATTACTTTTTTTTGTAATGTATAAGAGGGGAATAGCAGATGGAGATTATATAGCATCAGTTAGAGTGATAGTCCAATATCATGCAAGAGAAGTGATTGTAATAAGTATACTGATTGCAATATGTTGGTAAAATTGAATTAGATGAATATGACTTTACATATATGTACGGTTAGCTGACTAATGTTGCCAAGGGGAGAAGGTTTATTTTTTAACACTAAAAAGTATAAAAATAATCTTTTTAAAAAAATGCTTTCATTAAAATGTACTAATCTTATGGTGATACATCAAATATTTATTGTGGATGATTAAAAATAATTACTCATGGGCACATTTTGGGAATTGTAATTTATGAAATGATGACATTAAAACTTAAAAAATTAAGGACTGAGTGTGTCCCCAAACTCAACTCATTGAAAAATCTAAAGTAGTATAGTGAAAGTCATTGATTTATGCATTGCCAAAAAAAGGAATGCTGCTTCCAAATACCCATAAATATTTGTGTCACCTAAAGATTTAGTACATTTTAATAAAAAATGTGCTTTAAAAAAAAATGTATATTTGGCAGAAAAATTATTACAAGTCTGAATGGGAAAAGATTCCAGTTTCATGAAAATGTGTATTTATTAAAAACTGACCATTACTAAATATTCTACTTTTTGTTTTATATAAATACTAGCTGTACCCTGCAAAGCCTTTGCATAGTAATCGACTATTGTTTAGCTTTGATACATATATTCAAAATAATTTTTTTTTTTTAAGTTATGAACGAAATTAAAAATCTAATCAGTTATTGTTTCATTTCTCTTGAAGCAACCTAAAGGATAAATTATTTCAATTAAAAAAAAAAGTTTTAAAATTTTGTCAAATAATTTGTTATTACATTTCATTAAAACAACACAACAAAAAATATAAATTCTAAAAAAAAAAATTAAATAAAAAAAACAAATAATGCCCGAGCGAGGAATCGAACCTGGGTAGCCAGCAAAAAAATCAAGTAGCTTAACCATTAAGCCACCACGTAACACATATTTAAGTGATTTTTATTTTATTATATAAAAATTGCTCGATTATTTTACACTTGTACTTGACATGAAAGTCTTAAAAATATAATATTATTTTATAATTTAAAAATAAATCAATGCACTATTTATTTAAAAAAATGAAAAATGATAGCTGAGAACTTTATTCATATAGAAATTAGCAGAATTTCTTTTTTTATATTAGATCGACTTTTAAAAATAACTTTATTTACAAAATTAGTTACGACAAACGCGCTCGGTATTCTCATCGTCTGAGAATTTTCGATTATTACTTTTGTTTACATTTGACGATTTTTAAATGCTATCTTTTGTAATAAAAACAACAATAATTTGAATGATATTACATTATTATTACTTTTTAAAATTTGGGACTTTAACGTGTCATAATAAAAACCATAGAAACTATTTAAAACTGTAGATTTTTAAAAAGAAATATCAAATTGAGACCGGGCAAGAAGTGCCATGATTTATATTTAAAACTGGAATACTGTTGTATTAATTCTTTACTTTCAATTTAACGCAGAGCACACACTGCTATTATTTATATAGATATTGCACTAGATAGTGAGAACTCACCAAGTATGAGGCATTGTGTAGACCAGTCATGGACAAACTATAGCCAGACGGCCATGCATGGCCTGTTTGATCCAGCCTGCACATTCAATATTAAGCACGTTTATTTAATTTTAGATCATATACAAACTCCTTCCATTTTCTCTTAGTCCAACCTTTTATCAAATTTAGGAGTCTCTTGTGGCCAGTGATACAAAAAGTTTACCCACCTCAGATGTAGACTGTTGAGTTAATAGAAATACCAATAACTCTACACAGCTACAAGACAACAGTTGAATACATTAAAAATAATATATGTATAATTGTATTTGACCTTCCAGATCTATAGTTAGTTATTTGAATGTTCAGAAGTTTACTAAGCAGTCCTCTGCCACAGTTTGAATAATATATATATTTATTTATTTATTTTATTTATTTATTTAGTTTATCAACAAAGATAATAAGGAATTTTAGAAATATGTACACATTTATTGTGTCTTCAAAATCTAGTTATTTATGACAGCTTAAAGGATAAGGTATCAGAGGTTACACAGTGTTGTAATGTTATCTAGCTTAGTACTGCTAGAATTGTATTGATTACAATGTAAATAAACAGCACAAGGACATGTTTTAATAGCAATGTTGTTGTTTTTTTTTTATCTAACTTAGCCTGCAGTGAATGTTTCTAGCAATACTCTTATTCAACTCAATAACAGTCAAGTCAACCGAAATGCAGTAGATAGCAGTCAGGTCCTAAGTGTGATTATTAACAGATAAGAGAAAAGGGGGGAAAAAAAAAGAGGGCAACAGGAGAAATGTAGTTTTGTTTTTAAATGGTGACCCTCTTTTCTAATCCTTGAAAGATTTGCTGGTATACATTGTAAATAAAGTTAGCATAAGTAAAAACTTGTTATTTATGAAGTTATAAGATAAAACAAAACTAAAAAATTTTGAAAGCAAGTGTCAATGGTTTTAATATTTAACAGAGTTTGATTTTTAAATGGTGTTCTATATCATTAGTATGGGAAAAACATAGACAGTTTCAGAGCTTACTGTTAGCTGTTTGACTTAAATAATTATACTTAAATGGTGGTTGTCTGGGAATAGCTATGAGCAGCAAAAATATGTAAAAAGATACTTTTTTATGTTCAATTTGTACTGAATTGTTTGACTATGCAATTTATTAATGTTTTAAAGCTTGTAGCTTGCAGTGCTGCTCTCATATTTAGATCAAACACTTTATTTACAAATAAATGTATCTTGAAAACTATTTCATGCATCTGTACAAAAAATGTTTAAGTGTAAGACAAATATTCCTCAAGATTATAGTTTTTTTCCCCTTTTAATAGGTACCTAATAATCATTTATGTCACCTCTGGATAGAGTTTAGTTACACAGGGTTACACAAGAAGTGGTATATCAGACCAGGGTTATGGTGAAGTAAAGAGAAGTCCATCAATGTGAGACCAGGGTTATGGGTGTAAGAGAAGTCCATCTATGCCAGACCAAGCAAACATTGTTCAACAAGGGATCTAGAGTTCTCTAGTTTCATTATTCTCAACACAGATCTAGAGTCAAGAAGTATGAATTATTCTCAACACAGATCTAGAGTCAAGAAGTGGTAGGAATTATTCTCAACACAGATCTAGAGTCAAGAAGTGGTATGAATTATTCTCAACACAGATCTAGATTCAAGAAGTGGTATGAATTATTCTCAACACAGATCTAGAGTCAAGAATCTGAAAAGTTATTGATTGAAAAGTGTATCAATAGTTTAAAATAGCAAATAACAAATATACATAATTTCAACTGCATTATGATCTTTCAATTCCATTTATTTATCTCTGCTAAGTAATAGCAAAATTTAGACTATTTACAGACATGAATACAACCTATTATGCTATTCTATATAGTACAGTGCATAAAAAGTTTTGGAAAAGACAGGGAAAAAAGAAGGAAATAGATTGTAAAGTATTTCTATTTCCGTTGCATATCAATTCAAACAGTTGTCAAATTATTCATGTCAACTCATATAGGGGATATGGGGGGGGGGGGGGAGAAGGGCCGTTTACAAACTGTCAACAGAGTGTAGCTTTATGTAATGTAAGTAACAGGTCACTGCACATCTAGGTCACAGATATGATAGAAATGTTTCACAAAACACAATGGCTAGGCTGAAAAGGATTACTTTTAGTTTCATTTATGCAACAAATCACTATCACAGAATACATATAGAAAAGTAATACTTAAACGTATTTTTCTTCTAGTTCAAAACACTTATTTGCCACTTTAGTCTTTTCTTTGTCAAGAGACCATTTCATTTTTTTTTAAATGAGCTATGATTCCTTTCTTAACAACACAAACAGAAGAATGTATGATAAAAAAATTAAGAGCATGCAATCTAAATGGTTATCAGATATGTAGTATTCACAGAAGCAGGTAATTATATCATAGTTTTAGGACTACAGTTTATTATTTACTAAAGATTTAGTTCCCTTAAGACATGGAGACTGTGAAAATAAAGTTTGGGGTGGGGGGGGGGGGGAAATCTATGTAATCTGTTCAGTGTATTGGTGAAAAATGTACTAATGAAAAATGAAGTGACAGCACTATTGATAAGTAAGACATATACACATACACAATGTCAAAACACAAAGTAAGCAAGTGTCATTTCACACATACATAAAGTACATAAAATAAGCAAATGTCATTTCACACATACACAAAGTACATAACGAAATAAGCTAATGTCATTTTCACATATATACAAAGTACATAACTAAAGAAGGAAGTGTCATTTCACACATATACAGTGTACACACACAATAAAACGGATATAAAATAAAAAATGACTAATGAGTGGCCGTATTCAGCCTTTTCTAAAGTATTCAGCCTTTTCTAAACCGGTCATTCCATGTCAACTCAACCAGTTTTTTGACAATTGTTCATCCGACCCTCTCAGATCTTCCTGAAATTTTCAGGGCTTGTAGTACAATCAAAGTTGACTGATTCCTGAAAATGTCAGGCCATTTGGTCAAAAACTTTCTGAGATATGATTTTTTAAAGTTTTAAGGGTAGTTGAGAGTTCGCGTGACATTTACATTTTTGCGATATTTGAACGTGAATATTTCAAAAACTAAAAGAGGTATCAGGCTGGAATTTTCAGTATTTACTCATTGTTTTATCCTGAGTTGAATGATGTATTTATCTCAAGTGTAGCTTGTACACAGAATGCCCTAAAAAATTCCAAACATTGCACTTCAGACAGTTCATCAATATTTGACCCGGTATAGCCAAGAACCTATAAGACATGAAATGATGTTTGTTATACAATTAGTAAGTACCATATATGTGTTTATTATTTTGATAGAGAATTCCTGTTAATCAATAATAGTGTACTCATGGTGGGCCCCTTTAAGCATCATGGTCGTCCATTTTTGCATGCGTTGCGACCCCCAGATGACCATGTGGACAGTAATTCACAGTTTTCATATTTTGCACACTTGTTAACCATGGCAAGAGTTGACATGGAATGACCCAAACGGAAACTTTTCACGTGGGGAATGCGGCCGGTTGCTTAATTCAAATGTTCTGCAATGCCTTCATTATGCATTTCGCGGGGTACCACTGTAGGTGGGGTTTGGGTTTGAGAACCTCTGATATAGGACCAAGTTTACTTTTAAATGTGAACAATACACAGATATTCAGCTGAGTCTATGTAAAAATAAAATAAAAAGATTTGGATTAAAAAAAAACATTTTCGGACATTCCAGTTAGAGGTGTGATACATATTTAGCAGCAGCCTTGTCACACGAAAAAAATGGAAATGAACAACTTTTTCTAAGTTTGGAATAGAGTAGTTTTTAACATTGATTAAAATAATTCTAACTCGTGAAATGTTAATGCATGTGTACTCTGTAATACCAGATTACTTAAGATAAAATGTATTTTATGACAATTTCACTTTTTAAATAAATCACTTATTCGGGCCTACATTTAATCTCATTGTAGTGTAGCACAATGCTGATAGCAGACCACTTCAGTCATTCTGTACTATCAAAATGTTGGGTAACTGATCCAACTGTATAAAACCCGTTAAGTAATCGAATATTGAGAGTTTTCTGGATAAATAATGAATTCATTCAAAAACTACAGACACGGCATTCTATTCAACGCATAACTCCAGAGGCCGCAACATTTTCAACACATAGCCCCAGAGGCCGCAACATTTTCAACACATAGCCCCAGAGGCCGCAACATTTTCAACACATAACCCCAGAGGCCGCAACATTTTCAACACATAGCACCAGAGGCCGTAACATTTTCAACACATAGCCCCAGAGGCCCCAGAAATGTCCCCTTACAGTCACATTCAATAAAGTTAGAAACATTTCCTTAAAAGACAGAGATGTGCCGCACTTAGTTTGAACCCCCCGTTCAAGGTAAAGACCTCATTGATACATGGAAACAGACTTAAGTGAACCAGATCAAATAGACATTAAAAATGTAATGGGCTCTATAGTAGTGTATATGTAGTGTATATGTTTCTGATTTCACATGAGTACCAAAGTCTGCTACCCAGAATGCTTATTTTATTTATTGTCAAAGTACAACAGAAATATTCCCCCTACCCACACACCTGCACATAAATTAGTTGTAGAGCGAGTTATCTACATTGTCTATTTAGTTAGCTGTAGAGCGAGTTATCTACATTGTCTATTTAGTTAGCTGTGGAGCGAGTTATCTACATTGTCTGTCTATTTAGTTAGCTGTAGAGCGAGTTATCTACATTGTCTATTTAGTTAGCTGTAGAGTGAGTTATCTACATTGTCTATTAAGTTAGCTGTAGAGCGAGTTATCTACATTGTCTATTTAGTTAGCTGTGGAGCGAGTTATCTACATTGTCTGTCTATTTAGTTAGCTGTAGAGCGAGTTATCTACATTGTCTATTTTAAAGAAAACCATTTTTTGTAATCCCATTTTTTAATAGTTGAAATATCAACCAGAAACATTATGTTAACAGCTGCAAAGCAAAAGTTAATGGCAGCTTCTAATCTCGTCAGAAAATGAACAAAAAATGTTTACTTATTTTACTGCTATCCATTGATCGAAATGAAATAATATAATATTAATCCTTGCTGCTTATAATGACATTTGCGGGAGAAATTAAACTAGTGTTAAATAAAATGTTTTAATTTCGTCAGCACTGATTTTTTAATTTAAATAATATTCCGAAATCCCAGTGGTATTGAAACTTTTTCGGGATATTAGCTGAAAATTCAGCCGGGATCCCTCCATCCTAAGAGAGAAAAACCTACACTTTGTAAACATCTTAATTACACTTCGATATCGTTCATGTTTGATATGTTATAGACAGGGTTGTTAACAATACTCTTAAAATGTATCGGCAATACCGATACCAATACTTTCTTGAAAATAGTATCGCCTATACCAATAAAAATACTCAAAGTAAAAATGTATTGCCAAAATCGATGCCAATACAAAACCAATACTTTTGTGAACAACAAAATATTTTTATTTAAAATATAATGCAAGTTTTTCAAGTTTTTTTTTTTTTAAATGTAAAAACAATAAAATAAAATGTCGAAGCACAATTTTAATGCTAATCACTTCACCACTTGGCAGCACGTAAGAAAACCATCATTTCAAAATGATCATTACTTAGTCTAGAACGTAATGGCATAAAAACACGCCCACCTAATGAAAACAGGCGCTCAACTGCAGCACTAGCCGTAAGTCCAGTGTTCAGTTGCAGGTATAGTTTCTTAATGCATGGGTATACTGCTAATGACAGAATCTTCAAGATATCTGTCTACTTCAGCAGAACTGATACTATTAAGCAATTCTTCCTGGGTACATTTTCTTGTAGTATTACACTGGTAAACAGTGAATTCATTGCCAGTGATATTTGAATCATTTTATACAAAGTCAACTATGCTGATTTAGAATATGTAAGTGCTTTTGCTAGATTGGCTCTATTTTTCGAGATAATTAAAATTAATGCAATAATGTATGTACCGTGTTTGAAAATTGTCAAGAATTGCATGAAGTAAAATAGTATACTAACAAATAGTAGTGAAACTGTTAATGGTCATGCAGAAATTTGTTCAAAAATATGTGTAATAGTGTTATAGAGGAAAACATTTTCATTTGAAAAACTAATTATGTCTAATTGATTAATTAATTAATATGTTTATTGTCTATGGTAATGCATTAGCAAATCGCTGTTTGCTCGACTTCCTTTTGTGTGTGTCGTTGGATCAATTGCGCTGGAAGCTCCAACAGTTGTCAGCCATCATATGTATGTCCCATCTTCCTTGATATCTCACCTCCATCACCCTCATATCCTGATGAAACCTCTCACATTGTTCCTCACTGAAGTCCCCAAGGTTACCTGGAAATTTGTCTAAATGACAGTGCAGGTAATGTACCTTGATGTTCATATTTGCTCCAATGTTTCTGAAGTTAGCGAGCATATCTTGCACCAGTTCTTCGTAATTCTCTGATCTGTTATTACCTAAAAAGTTCCTGACAACTGAAACAAAACTGTTCCATGAAGAAGCTTCAAGGTGTTCCATGAAATTAGTAAAATTTCGATCGTTGATGAGTTTCCGAATCTGAGGACCGTAAAAAATCCCAGCTTTCAGCTTCTCCAGGCTCAATCCGGGAAATGATCTGCAAATATACTTGAACCAATAGCCATATTTGTCCAAAGCCATAACAAATTGTTTCATTAAACATAATTTGATATGAAGCGGTCCGAGAATTATCTTATTTTTGTCAACCAGTGCCTTGTTGATGATATTTTCTTTACCTACAGTCATGGTTTCCCTTGCAGGCCATGTCACTCTTGTCCAATGATCTTGCCTTGCCCTGCTATCCCAAAGGCACATGCAACATGGGTATTTAGTGTATACTAACTGCTGCCCAAGCAAGAAGTTTACCATTTTTAGATCAAAACAAATTAACCACTGATGCTCATAATAACGGACTTTCTGCTATAGTATTTTGATATTCTCATGCTCTTCTTTAAGTTTTGTTGAGTGGGCAATGGGAAGAGATGCATAACGGTTACCATTGTGTAACAGAACACATTTCAAGCTTGTAGTCCCATTTGGACCAGAAGTCCAGGGATGTCATTACAGTAAACAAGATCTTCCTCTTGGCTGAATTATGGAAGAAAAACTCTTCTCTTTTCCGATAAAATGTTATTTTAATTTCTGGTTTGAGAAAATTTCTTTCATTGAGCCTGGACGCTTTAAAGCTCAGATGCTTGTCCAAGGACAGATTTAGGTCTCGTATTAGGTCATTGAGTTCTTCTTGGCTGAATGGTTGAGGTGTTGAAGAACTTCCTTCATAATCGCTTCCACTATTTTCACCTGCCAAAAACTCCTGATGGTGAAAACTCTAATAATCCAGTAAACACCGGTATAGAAACTTCACTGCTATGTGGAATTGGTCTCCTTGCAGATTCAAGATCAGGATAATCCCACTTAGATTTCTTGTGGCGATTGAAGCCTTTAACATTCACAATACAAAAATAGCAATCTCCAAAATGGTCTTTCGGCTCTCGCCATACCATTGGTACACCGAAACTTAGACTTTTCTTCTCACCATTTGTCCACTGCTGTAGGATCTCCACACAGTTTTTGCAGACCTTCACATCGAAATAAGCCAAATATGCCTGCTGCACAAAGTCGGTTATATTTCTTCTTTGCTTTTCAATCATGTATTCTCCACAGATGTAACAGAATACATTCGGATTATTTTTGCAGCATCTTCGTGATGAACTCATGATGTCTTTAGAAAGCAGCATAAAAGAGAAAAAAATAAACCAAGTTATAACTTGGTATAGTTAAATTAAACAAAAGACACCAAACTTATTGCATTTGTTTTACACAAAGGGTATAATCATATTTTGAAGGATGTCCAATATCTCAGAAACTAGAGCCAATTTAGCAAAAGCAGTGGCAGTTTTGAAATCAGCACCCATGAATTGTTATAAATTCATTCAAACATTCTTGGCAATTCGCAAAAAAAATTTTTTTTGTTGAGCTGTGTTATCTATGATGTATATAGTTGTATTTAGTTATTACACTAGTTCTGCCGCCGTGCAGTAAAACAAGCAAAAAAAATCTGTAGATTCAGATATCTGTACTGTTGACTGTACTAAAGCTGCACCACCCTGCCGAGTAAGTTGAGTGGGAAATGCACTCAGTGCACTGCAGGCACGCTTTAAGGTTTTTACAACTTCTGCCTTGTGATCCAAGTTGTCTATACAGTAAAGTAACTTAAGCATCTGGCGCAGATGAAGTGTAGAATTCATCCGTTTCAGTGACCTCGGCATCTAAAGGGATTGTTTAGTTAGCACAACGCCCAGCCATCTTAAAACCCCCAACTTAAAGTCAGGTACCCATTTAAAGCTGGGTGGACTGGAGGACTTTCACCAGGACCTGAAAAAGTCCCAAGGTTCTCATTGATAGTCGAACTCGGAACCCTCCAGGTCGACAGTCGAGCGCTCTACACCACTCGACCACCCGTCCCCTACGTTGTCTATACAGTCGGTCTTAAATTTTGGATTGACCGCTGCTGTCAGTTTTCCCTCTGGATCAGAAAATATAAAATCGAATCGCGCATTAATGCAATCAATAACAGCTCTGGCAAGGGGTTCACACACCTTGAGAGGGTGTTAATGTCGCAAAATCATTACCTGTAGTTTACCTTTTATAACGGTTAGTGTGGGCATCAAATAGCCAAATCCAATATTATTTTTGTCCTTGCATAATGTCCAGGCCACGACACAATGGATCAAATACTTCAATGTATTCTGCTATGAATATTTTCTGCTGCGGAGTCAGTCTCTTGATGTCAAGGTTATCAAACACCATATCAAGTTAAAATTCTAATTATGGATTGGATAGTAAACGTTGTAATTTTGCAACAGACTAATAAGTGGAATTCCACCGAGTGTCTCCGGGAGTAACGAGATACGTGCCAATTGCCGCAGCCAAAGATGAGCGATTTTGTTTGTTCCCAATAGCTACTAACTTTGCAAGTGTTTGCTCTGACAAACGTTTGGTTACGTCTTGTAGTACTTTAGCATCACACGTAACAAGATTTAACAAGCGGCATGCACATTTACAATGTGGCGGTAGCTGGTAAATAAAACCTGTTCCTGTTCGTCATCATTATCACATGGTGGATTCAGTAAATCATCAATTTGTTCAAATTCCATGTCCAGATCTTCATCATCCTGTTGCTCTTGCCTCTGATCTTCATTAAAATCCACATCGTTTACACTTGTTCATCATTGCATCTTTACAAAACAGCGCAATGCTTTTAAAAAAATTGATCCGCTGTATGCTACAGTGAAAGAAGTTTTGTCATTTAGTTCAAATTCTATGTTGATTGCTTCTAGTGTTTTGACAATTAAATCATAAGTATGTCGGCCAACTATTCTACGCACAGCCAATGCAAAGTAACACCAATGAAACTTCTGTACGTTCGGCAATCGGCAGTTGTACAGACAGTATTAATTGAAGCCAACTTATCTTTCAGCTGCTGCTGTTGTTTTGTCTATGTTTGTCGACAGCGAGGCATCATTTGTTGGTGGTAAGTCTATCCATTAACGTTCTGAAACTAGCGGTGTCGATATGATGGAAAGGCAAGACTGAATCACATAGATAATCCATAACCCATCCATTTGATAAATGCTGAGTGGCGGGCTGGCAAAATGTAATCTTGGCTTGTTTCAATGCTGGCCCAGTGCAATGAGAACTACCACCAATTGCTATTGTTACTTCCATTATTAATTTATTTAAAATTGTACCTCTATATGTTTCTTCAAATTTTGTCTTAACTGGTTATAAAGACTTGTTAGTCATCCGGGCGTACATTTCTACAGTGAATGGCCGCTTTTTTCAGCCGGTCCCAGGTATTTGAAAATATCGGTAAGAATATCAATTGTCTCTACTGCCATAGCTATTGACTGATGACTGAGTACAACGACTAGTGCGTACTTCAATGTTTTAAATGCGATGACAATATACAACTGTTACTTTAACCAAAATGAAACGAAAGAAAGAATTTATAACGTTGACACATGAAAGAAAGAACAACAGAAGATGAAAAATAATGAAAAATAAAAGCCGACCGATACAAATTTTGCTATGAACGTTTGAAATGGCCATGCGGATACATCAAAGAGTGTCATTTTACAAGATTTATTTTTTTTTAATTTGTTGATTTTCATGTTTTTATATTCAATAAATCGTTTTATACCACCCACAATTTTATTGTAAAATAATAAATAAATAATAAAATAATAAAAAAATGAATTAATAAATAAAAACAATATATAAATAAGTATAAATGAATTAATAACTCAATTAACATACATATACACACGCACCCTGTGCGGTATATAATTTATCATTAAAACATTGAACAAATAGTTGTTAGTAAGAAAGTAAATGAATGAAAGAATATAAGAATAGCATTTATAAATATCGGCGCTCAAAGCAAAAAATTCAAAAGAAGATTAAAATAAATCTTTTCCTTCAACTCGCCAACATTGTATTGTATTGGTTGGGAGGTGGATGGTGTTAATATTGGTACGGTTGATGACTACGATTACTAGTAGGGATTGAATTTATGTAGATGACAAGGTATTAAAATCGCTCTTGTTTTTCTGCAAATAGTAGCAATAGAAAAGTATTGGTATCGAGTATCGAAATTTTCTTGTTTAAAATGTATCGGCGATACACAAATCAATACTTAATACAAAAAAGATCGCCAACACAGCAACCAATACTAAAAAAGTATCGCCGATACTGTATTGGTCGATACCGATACTTCGATACTAACAATCAACATTACATACTATCATTGGTGTTACATAACTTGTCATTTACAACAAAGGGTGGGCAATCATGGTTACCTCTCTATTAAACTCATCTATGTTCAAGTTTTGGCATTTGCTGTTTTTTTTAATTATTGTAACAGTGTTGAGTAACAGTGTAACATTTGCAGTGGTTCTCAGAGTGGTTTTGGCTCCGTCGCCATTAATTGTAATATTGTTGCATAATCAAGTATATATATATATATATATATATATATATATATATATATATATATATATATATATATATGTTACGTTATTATTTTCAAATATGTAACGTTATTATATCTTATACTTTACAAGGCGTAGGATCGCCAAATATGTTACGTTAACTTTTCTAACTAATAAATATATCAACGCCAAGGCTTGGTATATGAACACAACAGATCCAACTTTAATTGCTTCTACACATAGGTGAATATATATGTATATACAATATAAGTCCTTTGTCTAATGATGTCTACTTAAACAAATGTCACTACAAGTTTACAACTAACTCTTAGAATCTTAGAACTATCTACACTACTCTACGTCTAATTCATATGACTGTCAGCACCTTACTAACTCAGAGCACCTTACTAACCTCAACTACTGCTATTCACGTCTTTTATAAGGTCGGGTCGAATACGTTGGTGCAACGTTTGGGGGGGGGGGGGAAGAACGTCAGTGAAACGATTGGGGGGAAGGCGACGTCGATGAAACGAATCTACACAAACATAGCGGCTGGAACCTTGACCCTGTGGTGAACTGGGGTTGGTGGGGGAGAAGGGCAATTCTACACGTCACAATATATATATATACTTGATTATTGTATAGAATGCCTAGGAAAAGTATGCACAATTTAAAAAAGTTCTTCTTTGCCTAAAACCACCAGGCATTCTATACATTGCCTAGGCATTCTAAAGAATGCCGGAATTTCACACTTTGCCGGTAACATATATAAAATACTGAATATATTATCATTAATTAATGTCGCAAAAGCAGGTTTCTTAGTGGGTCGCGACCACATAAGCTTGAGAAGAGATAATGATGTACATGGGAGAGAAAGAAATGTACGATGAAATTGAATCAGAACTGATGGTTATTCACTTCAATGGAGCTACTGTATATGTCTAAACAGAAGTCACCCCACTGTCAACCCCTATGACTTATCATGAAGTGCCAGAATCTTTTCTGACATTAGAATGTGTCAACAGTAAACGTAACCGTTTTTATCTTCTAACAAAAAATATATAGTATGAAACAGGCCTGTCTGATATCGCACGTTACATAAAGCACAATTCTTATGAAAATATTTCTAATTATAATGTTATCATATGGCCCACCATCTTGCTTATCTACACAAGCAAATAACGCCCACTTACCCAGAGCAGATGATTACTAAGTAATGTTAGCGCAAGGTCACCTCTACATTTTTTTTTTTAGTTTCACACATAAGAATAGCTCCGTTTAACCTGAGTACTCTATCTTACCTGTATAGAATATAGACCCTCATTGTACACCTGTATAGAATATAGACCTGGTTTACTCAGGCCCAACTAGATTCCCATTTCATGTGACCAAAAAAAACGGTTATAATATAACAATCTATTCGGTTTTGCACAAGAGTCATATTGTATGTTTCTAAAGGTTATCTTTTTAAGTTGCTATATAAAACATAATCTAACAAAGACATCTTTATATTTTTGTTTATTGTAGACTTCGCACATCTTCATCTTTTATCCTGTATTGACAACACTAAGTACGGATGATAACAAAGAAAACTTTGTAAATCACTGAAAAATGAAGACATATGAAACAGAACAATATAAAAAAACATTGAAATACACTGAACTAGTGAATGCTAACATGTAAATAGAAGGCTGCATAGTTAAGTGGAGAGGCTGAGGTAAATACAACAAATAATTTAATGTCTTTCAGTAATGAGCTTCAGAGTTCTTAATAATATGGCTTGGTATTTGAGTACTCTCAAACAAAATATAGCCAAATAAATGTATACAGATTTAGTATTTAATTTCACTCACTAATAATTCAGTATAGTACTACTAAAGCAGTGGGTAGACTTAATGAGCCACACCTGATCAAATAAAAAAGGCAGAACAAAAGAACTTTTAACATACACACACTAACAGAATGTTTATTAGGATACTTTATACACTCAGAAGAAATGAGCTACAGAACAAAAAGTACTCTGTTGGTTATTTTGATTTTGTTAATTACTTAATTATTAAACATTATTGATTTTTTTTTGTATACGTCTGTATGAAAGATACTTTTAAAATTAGGTAGTGAAAAGACATATCTTGAGATTTTTTTTTCAAAACACAAAACAAGAGAACAAAAGAAATGATTAAAAACCTATTTTGAATCATTCACAGAATGAATCAAGTGAGAATCTATGAGGTTATCTAGACAATAACAGGGTGTAAGGAGACAGAAACATGTACATGCATATTTTCAAAGGAGGTTCAAAGGTGACCTACTTACCGAGTGCTGCAGTAGGGCAGGGTCAGAAGTTGGTATTAAATGACACTGGTCATTGCCATCACCTGAAACTGTGTCTGTCTTCGTTCTCGTGGTCGTTGTAGTATGGCGCAATGAGTCCGTAGGCAGTCACCTTGGTCCAGCTAGTGTATTACCTTGATAGTAAAGTCATGACACAGACCAAGTTGACTTCAGTCACAAGATAAACACACAGGGCACTTTCTATACTAAAGCCCAACAAAATAAAAACTTTGAAACTTTCGTAGATTTTTTTTTCTGATTGAACTTGTCCGGGTATTGGGTGTCAGTGTCTTAGATAACAAAGAGAACCAACTGATGTCTGTATCTCTCAACCTTTGATAAAACTTGTGTAATACAGTGGTTCATCTGTAAGGTAAAAAAAATCTATATGAATCTATGTCATTGAGGAATGTGACACAAAGAGTCATGTGACAAACTTTTCAATACAAAAGCAATGCAAGAAACATGTTGCTCAAATCCCCTTATCTCTGCCATATTTACACACAACAGTAAGTAAAGGACAACCTGGGGCAAATAGGTAAACTGTGAACCGCGGCCTTACATTCATTAACGAGCTTACATAGTTGTGACAAGCCAAACTGTACAGAGATTGACAGTACATGGTCAAACGTATACCGTGGGAATAATAGCAAGTAGAAGAAATTATTGATTGAAATATTGTTTCATCAAACTACCTAAACCAGAATTATAACTTCAGCATTTGTAACAAAAGTATAGATAGTAAAAAATAAGAAGAATATTTACATTGGTTGATATGTTCGTAAAAAAAAAATTCGTGAGCTTGATGTAAAGTCAACCACCATTCTATATCCTACGATAACATTAACATTTCTAACAGAGACTCTAGTCATTGTATTGTTTAGAATAAGAATCTTTCAATAGCTCTACAATCACAAACATTCAGCGAGAATAAAATCAACTAATAAAAAAAACTCCAGATGCTACATACACTATAGCAGGCCAGTTTCGACCTTCTATTTCATTTAGAAAGTCATTAACATAAACTTGTACATCAACAGTTTAGTATGAAGTGTGATCGAGTTAATTACTCACTGTTTGTATCGGGTAACTTAATATATGTCATAAATACTTGCTAAGTATCATGACCACAACAAAAACATCTTGGGTACTGGTCCTTTGATGTAGGAAGAGGGTGTTTATAAACATCTTGAGTACTGGACCTATGATGTAGGAAGAGGGTGTTTATAAACATCTTGAGTACTGGACCTATGATGTAGGAAGAGGGTGTTTATAAACATCTTGAGTACTGGACCTATGATGTAGGAAGAGGGTGTTTATAAACATCTTGAGTACTGGACCTATGATGTAGGAGGAGGGTGTTTATCTCTTCATCCTATAACGTGTCTAAATCCACTTTTGATTTCGTACAGGGGTAAATGTCAGTCCAAGTTGACATGACTGGTGAGAGCGCCACTGTCATACAGGGGTAAATGTCAGCCCAAGTTGACATGGCTGGTGTGAGTGCCACTGTCATACATGGGTAAATGTCAGTCCAAGTTGACATGACTGGTGTGAGCGCCACTGTCATACAGGGGTAAATGTCAGTCCATGTTTAGATGTTTTTGTGTATATTTAGTTTCTCAATCTTTGAAATCTAAATAAAAAAAATTTCGCGACTCACCGCGATCCACACTTTGAGAACCAGTGATCTACTACATCATTAAAATTCTTAATCTACTTCAACCAACAGAAACAATATGACACGACTTTATCTATGAATAAGTGAAAAACGTTTACACTTCTATAACTGACATTGAGTTAAAGACACACTAACATAGTGTCCACAAATAAATGTATAATCTTCACAGGACATGTGAATTATTTTAGCAAGATTTTAAAAATATAAATAAACACTGTGTGAATAGCCAACCTAGTACTGTAATAGCAGCTCTCTGTACGTAAGACTAAATTAAAACGTTATGTTAAACTTTAAAAAAAAAATGTTATATCTTACGTAAGACTTTAAAAATATAGTTCTGTGAACCGCCTATGTAAGTATGTGAGGATAAATGTAGATTGTTTTTATACAAGTAAATTAGCCCATTTTTTGTGATCAGGAGTGGGCTAATGTGGCCTGCAGGCCAATTTGACCATTTTGATGCAGCACACTCTTCTTATTTCCAATAAATCACACTTTTAAAATGGCATGTGCCGTTTTTCTTCATATTAGTTTTTCTTCATATTAGCGACTTCCTAATACCAAAATTGCTTAAAAATGTCAGCAATGTGTCTACAAGAGGTTGAAAGTTTTCAAGTAGGTTTAATGGTGTGTTTATCTACAGTCAACTGAGATGCCTCATTAGACTGTGTATCGGAAGCAGTCTTCAAAATGTTTTACATTAGGCTGTAGAACTTGATAGTCAGCAACATGATCTTCAGAAGAACCAACTTTAAAGGCCATGAGCTCTTTATTTTCAATCAATGTAATCCATTTTCAGCTTTGTGCACATTTTTTGTGTGAGTTCTAGTAAGTGGGTAATTGTTAGTGAATTGAATTGTTGTAAGTGTATCTCACACTTCACTGTCTCATTATTCCATGTACTTTTTGTTCTTTTTAATGACAAGTAGGCCTACTGGGTCTTTCCTTTAATGCACCACTTCTGTGCCACTAAAAATCGTGTGGAATTTAAGTAGACACAATAGTTTATTGAAAAAAAAAATAAATGTCTTCATGGCACACTGTGTCCATTGCTGGTGCATGAAAGTAGAGCTTTCAGGTCACTGCAGAGAAAATTTGTATTATCTAATTTTTTAAGTTAACTTCTTGTGAAATAATTTTTAGAAATATTCGTTGGCTATTAGCTCAAAAAGCACTGTCAATGTTTCTCTTTTCTGTTGCACAAAGAACCAGTTATTCACAATTTCAGAAGAAACCAGAATCATTTAACCCCAATGAATGAGGATGGAATATTTTAGCTATGTCAGTTTATGAATGCCTAAATTCTTTTTGTGTTTCTTTAAATGATGATAAGAGTTTAAAAGTATTGTCAAATCTTATCCTTGGTGGATTTAAAACTAGTAGGTATTATTTAATTTAGCATTGCACTTAACTTCTTCAGCAATTTAAGTTCGTGATTATTCTTTAATGTACCACTGTAAAAAATTAAAGACCTCTGAGATGTTAATATTTAGCATTCAGTTGATTTTTATTCATGTGCAACATGTTTATAATATAATCTATGTCCGAAAATTCATACAAATATTTTTTCTGCTCACAATCATACACATGTATAAATGTAGATATTTTTAATTTGTATAAGTAAAACTCCAACTGAGCTCAAGTTTTAAAATTATTATATAGGTTGCTAAAAACCTGCAAGTTGTCAATTGTTACCCTGGGCATGTCACTATTTGTTGAAATGTACATTATGAAAGTAGGCCTGCTAGCAGTGTACCCAGTGTTGAGTGGGAACAGTGTCTTGTGACACATTTCTATTGCTTATTCGTAATATCATAATGACAGTAACATTTTTCTGCCAACTTCAGACAAAAATATTTCTCACAAAGCTTAAAATGGATTACAGTGATTGAAAATATATTTTCATAAACTTTATGAGGTAAAGATCATACATTGGCCTTTTCCATGGTGGTGAATAAACTCGAATGGCAGATGGCACATTAAGTTTTATGCAACTTACTCCCACAAATCCTAAGCAACCATAAACTTCAAGTCTACTATAAGTATATTTCTCATTTATACTAAGAGTAGTTCCTAAGTCTCCAAAATTATACTAATAATTTATAATCATAGTATAATGTAACTTATGTCTGACAAAGCTGTGTCCAAACAAGAAAAAATCTGAAACAGTATAGTGAAGTATTATTATTCTGGGCAGTCATTTACTTGTTTACTTCAAAGTTAAGTGCTTACTTCAAATATGGCTGAGCCAAAACCAATTGATGTTTCTATGTTAACAGTGTTAATTGTCTTTGTTTACATATCTATATCAGGCCATGCCTAATCAAACATTTGTAAATCATTTGTTTTAGCCCATATCTCTACTGTTTTTAAATAATTACATGATAGTCACAGTAGTTCACAAATATTAGCCTTTTAGCTAATTAAATTTTGTATGGTTTGCATAAAGAACATGTTTTTTAACTTTAGTTTCTATCCCTGGCAGATATTTGAAGTTTATATTCTTTTTTATATGCCACTTAAGGGGAAGAAACATATTTAAAAAAAACACATAGGTTATTTGTGATGATTAGGGTTTGAATTTCTATGAACTAAAAAAAAGGTAGAAATATGCATGCATTTAAGCCCTGAAATAGTTCCAAAATATGACCTAACATAACACTACTTAAGATAACAAATTTATAGTCTATGGGCCCTATGCACAATACAATTCAATACATTTTTAAAAAGGGCTTTATCAATTACTTATCAATATTTAATTAAATGAACTCTTAAAGAAGCCTTCAATATGATAAATCTGTTATCATATTATTTTTTTTATCAGAATTGTATTTAATTGTAATTGTGATGAAACATGTTATTATATTCATTTTTGTGACAAATGATAATTGTCATCCAGTTTTCATATTAATTTCACTAATTAGGCCTACACAATAATGAAAGTATGCAAAGCAAAAAAAAATTTATGTTAAAATTCCAGTCATAGTTATCCTGTATCTTACTTTTTTTTCTAATCTTTGTTTTTTAAAGTATTTACTATTACCTGTAAAAAATGTTTTTGAAGTATTTTTAGATAAAAGAAAGAAAATATAGCCAGTAACAAAATGGTTGTTCTCATTCAATTATTCTTGCACAGTGTACTCTCTTAATAAAAAAAACACTAGACTCTAGAGGAAGGCATTTTTTTAAGGTTTAAATATAAACTTGAACTGATGCACTTTTTGACTGAATCGTATGTTTAAAATGTTAAAAAGAGCTGATAATTGTACTTGTGTGCTAAACATAATATATATAATACTTTTAAAACATTAATAGAATAGATTCAGTTAATAATAGTTATTATAATATAGGCCTAATTAATTAGGCCTACTATCAATATAATTATTCATTATCTGAATAAAATCTGATAATCATAAATAATAAAATAATGAAATGTATTATTAAGTATTAATAATTATGTCCACATCGACTTTGTGTACACTTTGCCAACTAACTTTCTTATACAAATGGAAATAAAAAGAATGTTTCCCCTTCCCTTTCATTAAAACATTTAAGTTCTAATATATTTTCTAAGAACGAAGTGGCTACGGTACCATCAAGCTCCATTACATAAGGGTTAGGAATATGGCTGGTGCCCATATTTTTTTTTTCGGGTACCAGCAATTATATTAGGATTTGGAATAGGGTTAGGATTAGGGGGTAATACTTTCTGGTGGTAAAATAAGGGATTACCGTATAGGGTTAGGGATAGGGTGTGGAGCAATATCTATTGCTGGTACCTGGAAAAAAAAATACGGAGTGGAAAAAAAAATACGGAGTCCTGCTTGATGGTATCGTAGCCACTGCGTTCTAAGTATTAATAAAAGGCACTTGTTACATGACCAAACGTTTGGTCTTAGTATTTTTTTTACTTCGTGTACCAGCCGTAGATAATATTGCTCCACACCCTAACCCTATCCCTAATCCTGAAAAAAAAATTCTGACAAAAAAATAAAATTTATATATGTCATGTTCACGTTTGGTCTTCTAACAAGTGCGGTAGGAATAGGAAAGGCACTTGTTACACGACCAAATGTTTGTTTGGTCTTCTAACAAGTGCGTTAATAAAATTTGAAACTTTATGATTTAAGTTTAACTTTAGGGAAATGCTCCTCGTACGTCAAAGACGTACGATGTATTTTTTTTTTACCTCGTACGTCAATTTTTTCTAATTATACATTTAAATAAGGGGTTAGTTTGTGTGGCGCGCTAGTGATGTTGATTGTTCGCTTGGCCGTGACCCAGTTTGGCAAGCTATGTGTGGGTTCGATTCCTAAGAGAGACATAAATTTTTTTGTTCAGATTTTATTTTTCAGGATCAGGGATAGGGGGTTAGGGATAGGGTGTGGAGCAATATCTATTGATGGTCATTTTTAAATAAATCATAAATAATTTTTTTCAGGATTAGGGTTAGGGATAGGATTAGGGATAGGGTTAGGGTGTGGAGCAATATCTACTGCATTTATAACTTTACATCATAAGAGTTCCTCAAAGTTTTGCTTGACGTACGAGGTAGAAAAAAATACATCGTACGTCTTTGACTTACGAGGAGCCAGTGCGTTAACTTTAACCACCTTGCCCTTGAGCCATGAGTTAATTCGTGGTAATAGCAAGAGGTGTAATCTTATTACAACAATACAAAAAAGCAATTGTGATTATTTAAAATTACTTTACTGAATAATTTTTAAGTAAAACATGTTCATTTAGGCTAATTAGTGACTTACTTGTTTACTCACTGCAATCTGCAAAGGAAATGATAGCATACACATACAGTGATACACCACAATTTAAGAATGCAACACAATTAATTATGAAATCATGGTGTTGCAAACAAAAGAAGAGCCATAAAGCAAATATATTGGGAAATTTTCTGTTGTGTGTATTATACCCGAACAGCATTAAGAGAAAATTCTTTTTTTAACAAATGGTATTTTACAATAGAAACAAATGCTATCGTCTCAAAGCGGATATAGATTAGAAGAATGTACAAACACATATTATATAGGCTAGTCATTGGTGTTGCCAACTCAATATTTTCTATTACTTATTTTTATTATTAATCAAATGTGAGCACCTGAATATTTTAGATTTGGTTAATATATACAGAAAAAATAACATTTATTTGAAATCATCTCCAATTTATGCAACTTATATTTATAACATTAAAATCTAAACTGACCCGAAAAGGGAGGGGGTGAATAATAAACCCTAGACAGTGCCGATCCTAGTTTTTGTGGGCCGTAGACTGGCTAGCCGCTAGACAACGCTGCCTGTGGGGACCCTGATATAGACCCCATGTATAAATATATCATGTCAGGGCCGCTTTATCATATATTCACAGTAGGCACTGTGCCTAGGGCCTACGAGAGCCAGAATGACAAATAAGTGCCGGTGCATTCTTGAAAAATATTTAAAAAATGAAATCGGGGAGGGCCTACGATTTTGAAAGTTCCTATAGGGCCTACGATTTTGAAAGTGCCTAGGGCCTAAGATGACCTTAAAACGGCCCTGTATAATATATATATATATATATATATATATATATATATATATATATATATATATATATATATATATATATATATATATATAAGTCAAGGTGTGTTTCAATTAAGAAGTAGAAACCCATAAATTGAAACATACACATCAAGACGAGATGGGAATGGTTTATATATATATATATATATATATATATATATATATATATATATATATATATATATATATATATATTGTTACGACCCTCTCGGTGCGCACCGTACAGTCTACAGAGTGAACGCGATGACGCAGTAGAGAGAGTGACGTAAGAAGCCGGCAAGAGAGTGGCCATGTTGCCGTTGTTGTTGTTTTTATAGATATTAGTAAACTCTTGGAACCCACGCCGGCCTGTGTTATGTTTTGATTTTATGAACAGAATTTAAAGAGTTATAACACTGGTGTCAGAGGCGGGACAGTCTTACAATGTCCGGTAAGAAATTAAACAAACTTTTAGTTAGAGAGTTTAAGGAGGAATTAGAAGAAAGGGACCTTCCAACTGACGGCAACAAACAACAACTGTTTAATAGACATAATGAAACTCTTATTGATGAGGGAATGGACCAAGAGAGCCACGTTTTTACCACGGAAATTGGGCAGTTAAGAAATGAAGTGAAATAATTTCATTTAACATTAAGAAGTGAAATAGAGGACATTCAGAAAGGTTTAAAAGGTGACATCGAGAAAGCAAAGATTGAAATAAATGAAGAGGTTGACATGAGAGTGAATCAACTCCGGGCTGAGATTTTAATCAACAATGAAAAATACGAGGAGATTAGCGGCATTAGGGAGGAACTGAACAAGGCACAGGGGTCACAGGCGGTGACCCAGACTACATTTAGCAAGATAAGACCACCAATTTTTGACGGCACTGTTTCATGGTTCGTCTATAAAAGACAATTTGAGGCGGCTGTTAATGTTAACGGCATGACCCGAGACGAAGAGAAAGCAACGGCGCTTGTGTTGGCCTTGAGAGGAAAAGCCGCCGAACTACTGAAAACCATTTCTGATCCAGGACGTTATGATGCCGTAGTTAGGGCCTTAGAATTGAGGTTTGGCGATGAGCACTTGCAGGAGGTCTACAGAGTGCAGTTGAAGACAAGACAACAGAAGTCTGGGAAATCCCTGCAAGAAATAGAGGCAGACATCGAGCGACTAGCATGCCTGTCCTACCCAACGGCTGAACAGGAATTCCTTAATGTCATTATAATTGACTCTTTCATGGATGCCATTCGCGACCCAGAACTGAAAAAAGCAATTAGGATGAGTGGGAAACAAAGGGCCAGTGAAGCACTGGCTTATGCCCTGTCGTATGAAGCTGCTAAGAATTCCTCCAGGACCGAACATCATTCAAGGCAGTTAGAGGTCAATGAAGATACACAGCTTGACCAGATTCGTAGGGTGGTTGAAGAGGCTATGGCAGCCAAGGAACAAAAGGTGACCGAGAGTATTAGGAATAAGAATGATTTTCGCTGTTGGAACTGTGGTACTTCTGGCCAATTTCGTGGGAACTGTCCTGGGCTACGGCCATACCAGACCAGACAGCCAAGAGCCTCCCCACAATTTAATCGCTGGGATAGCCAGGGAAAATATCGTACGCCGGCTTCGCGGGCAAAAGCTGGCAAAACGTTCCAATAAAGCCCCTTAAGTCGTTATTCCTGTTGCAACACTTGGCACCAATTCAAGCCTTTATGTCAAAGAAACATGACTCAGAGACACACAAAGTTAATCATTGAAGCAGACTTAGACATGCGGCCAGTTTTATCTGAGGATGTGGTCATCCAAGAAGTGGTACCCGAGGATATGGTCATCCATGAAGTGGCACCTGAGGATGTGGTCATCCATGAAGTGGTATCTGAGGATGCGGTCATCCAGGAAGTGGTACCTGAGGATGTGGTCATCCAGGAAGTGGTACCTGAGACGTTGGTGACCCATGAAGAGCAACCTGGGACGTTGGTGACCCATGAAGATCCACCTGAGGAGTTGGTGACCTGTGATGAGCCACCTGAGACGTTGGTGACCTGTGATGAGCCATCTGAGACGTTGGTGAATTGTGAAGAGCCACCTGAGACGTTGGTGACCTGTGATGAGCCACCTGAGACGTTGGTGACCAGTGATGAGCCACCGGATACGTTGTTGACCTGTGATGAGCCACCTGAGACGTTGGTGACCCATGAAGTGCCCCCTGAGGAGCTGGTGACCCATGAAGAGCCACCTAAGACACTGGTGAACCGATATCAGCCACCTGGGGAGCAGAGACGAAAGGTAGAGAGGAGCGAGGAGACCAGCAGAGTGCATCGGAGCAGAGGAGAAAGAAGCAGGACAGAGATGAACCTGGCCATTGACTTTAATCTGGTCAGTACAGTATACATTCATCCTAGCTCTGTCAAACGCAAAACATTTCGTTACTGCTACAACGTGTGTTTCGCCATCGCCATGTTATTCTGCAACAACAAGAGTTGGACCTCATCAATGGAGGTCAGTATCCCGAACGCCAGCGCCTGCGAGAAAACCTACCTGGTGAACAGCCAGATTGCTATGGGGACGAACACGATCCTCCTCGCCCCACCATGGGGATATTCAATCTTGTGGACAGACTGTACTGTAGTGAGAACTGACCTGTCCGGGACGGACAGATTTAAGAGGGGGGGGGCAGTGTTACGACCCTGTCGGTGCGCACCGTAAAGTCTACAGAGTGAACGCGACGACGCAGTAGAGAGAGTGACGTAAGAAGCCGGCAAGAGAGTGGCCATGTTGCCGTTGTTGTTGTTTTTATAGATATTAGTAAACTCTTGGAACCCACGCCGGCCTGTGTTATGTTTTGATTTTATAAACAGAATTTAAAGAGTTATAACAATATATATTTACGGGTTTCTACTTCTTAATTGAAACACACCTTGACTTTGAGTAATTTCATCTTTGCAAAGTCTTTGTTCATATCTTTGTGCTCTACTGATTTCAACGTTAATCCATTCAAACTAACTCACTTTATTGTGAATCACTAAACAGTAAGCCTATGCATCAAATACAAACAGATGGCGTTTTTTATGCCTTAAATAAGTTAGTAAAATGGTATTAAGTAATAGGCCTACCATTTGTTATTTTACTCAAGAGAAAAATTAGCAGAAAATTACGCCTTTCTGAAGAATCTCGTTATATATATATATATATATATATATATATATATATATATATATATATATATATATATATATATTGTGCTCTTGGAAAATACTGTGTCAGATGTCGGAACACCAGCTTCGTTGAATGCGGATGCAAGTATCATTGTTGATTTTCTAATGCTGGTGTTCGTTCTGTCCAGCACTGCAGCAACTTTTGGTGATATGATGCCTGACAATTTAGCATGCTTAGTTTATAAAAATTAAATCTTCAAAAAATATGCACGTACATTGCTTAAATTGTGCACATTAGGTATTTTATATGTTTTCTAGCATTTATTACATTTTCTAATTAAGAATCACACAATTTCAACTCTAGTTAATGGTAGCAATGAGATAAATATAAGTATATTTAAACTTCATTTTATTCAACTATGGCATGCAAAAACTGCAAATTATTTGAGCCATGATTCGTCTGGATTTTTATGTTGGCCTAATACTGGAATTTTAAAAGCTCTTGGGGGACCTCTAAATGTTGTTCAAATGAGCTACAACTTCACCAATTCACTCATTGTACCCAAGAGACACATTTCAGGGGTGAGACACCAAAGATTTAAAAAAAAAAATTTTCGAGCATTTTGGGACACCCTAAATATATATATATATATATATATATATATATATATATATATATATTATATATATATATATATATATATATATTATATATATATATATATATATATATATATATATATATATATATATATATATATATATTATACAGTGGCGTCAATATGGTTGGTGTCACCCGGTGCAGAAAATTCAGGGTGTCACCCCCCCCCCCTTTTCAAGACTTCCATCATGAGCAATGGTACATATTTCTAATTTTCCTGCACTAGACCTTAGAGAATTTACCTATAAAATACTTTAGCTATAAAAACAATAGTATTATTGACTGTAATTCATTATCATCACCATTGCCCTTGCTTTGACATCCGCACATGCCCGTAGCCAGGTCAAAGTAAGCAGGGAGGCACCAATACCCAGCAAGGGGGCACCTTTACTTTTTCTTTATTTTTTCCTCTTTTTCTTCTTTTTGAAGCGGGGGGCACTCCCCCCCAGTGCCCCCTTTGGCTACGGGGCTGCATCCGCACCTGTTCCACCCTGCTGATCTACGATGCTACCCAGATAGGTAAAAGACTCAACTTCCTCCAGCTGACTTACGTTTAGGGTGACTGCATTCGTGCTGGTGGAGTTAATTTTCAGGATCTTGTTTTAGCTGTATGTATGCTGACCTCCTTAGCAGTGGCATTCAATAGATTTGTTTTCTCTTGCATCTGTTGATAGATATGTGTAAGGAGAGCAAGGTCATCTGCAAAGTCCAGGTAGTCCAGCTGTTTTAGCAAAGTCCAATGGATTCCATTTCTTCTTTCCCTGGTGGATTTCTTCATAATCCAATCTATAGCCAGTGGGCAAAGAAATGGGGAAAGCAAGCATCCTTGTCTGACTCCTGTTCGTACCTGGAAGCTGTCTGTTAGCTGCCCTCCATGGATAACTCTGCAGGACATACCCTCATATGATTTCTCGATCAATTTAACTATTTTTACGGGGAAACCATAATGTCGAAGGAGTTTCCAGAGAATCTCTCGATCTACACTGTCGAACGCTTTCTCAAAGTCAATAAAGTTGATGTATAGCGGCGAGTTCCACTCCAGGGACTGCTCAACTATGAAGCGGAGCGTTGCAATCTGGTCTGTGCATGACCTGTTTTGACGGAAACCTGCTTGTTCGTCTCTCAGCTGTGGGTCGACTGTGTCTTTTATCCTCTCCAAAAGGACTCGGTTAAAGACTTTGCCTGGCACTGATAGCAATGTGATGCCCCTGTAGTTGTTGCAGTCGCGCTAAGGTCACCTTTTTAGGAAGCTTGATAAGATATCCTTCCTTCCAGTTTGTTGGTACGTCTTCTTCCTCCCATATCCTTTCAAAGAGTGGATACAACATCGCCACTGACGTATTGAGGTCTGCCTTTAGTGCCTCTGCTGGGATATCGTCTGATCCAGCTGCTTTCCCATTCTTTATCAGGATGATGGCTTTCCTGATCTCCTCTTTGGTTGGCTTGTCACAGTTGATTGGCAGGTCTGCTATGGCTGGTTCAGTGACTGGGGTGTGGGGGTGGAGGTTCAGTGGTGCTAGTCTGTTCAGGAGTTCCTCAAACTTTTCAGCCCATCAGTTCAACTGTTGATCTAAATCATTAATAGTTTTCCCTTGCTTGTCTTTGACAGGTCTTTCTGGTTTGTTGGTCTTCCCTGAAAGTCTCTTTGTTATGTCATATAATATTGTCATGTTTCCTCTGTAAGCTGCCTATTCTGCTTCAGCTGCCAGTCCATTCACATAGTCTTTCTTGTCCTTCCTAATACTTCTCTTCACTTTGCTATGCGCTTCTGCATATTCTTCTTGTGCCTTGCCTTTAGCTGATCTAGTTTTATTGTTGTTGATTGTTGCTTTCTTCTTCCTCCTGTCTTCTATCTTATTCCGGGTATCAGTTGTGATCCACGCTTTTTGATATTGCTTCTTTTGCCCCAGTGCCTCTTGGCACGCTGATCTAAATGACTTTTTCACTTTCTGCCACTCATTTGATACACTGTACTCTTCTTCCACCAGTTCATGGAGCACTTCATATTTGTTCTTCGGCACCTAGTTGATCTTTCAGAAGGTTATTGTTGTACTTTGCTCTTTTGTCTGCCGTGCTTGTTTCATATCACTTCAGCTTCAGTTTCAGTTTCGCTACAACCAGATGATGATCAGACGCTACATCCGCCCCTCTTCTCACTTTTACATCTTGTAGAGATCTTCTAAATTTCCTGTTAATGCAAAAATGGTCTATCTGATTCTCTGTTACTTTATCCGGGGATATCCAAATATTCTTGTGGATTCTTTTATGGGGAAATATGCTCCCTTCGATGACCATGTTATTGAGTGCACACAGGTCTGAAAATCTCTCCCCATTCTCATTCATCATTCCCAGAGCATGTGTGCCCATGACTTGCTCATAACCTGTGTTTTCGGACCCAATCTTTGCATTGAAATCTCCCATGAGGATGGTTACATACTTTCCGGGGAAGGTCTCAAGTATTTTCTGTATTCTACTGTAGAACTGGTCTTTGTCATCTTCATCGCTGTCGTTTTTTGATGCATAACACTGGACTATATTAGTTTTAATCTTCTTCTTGGTACGGAAGGAGGCAGTGATGATCCTGGGTCCGTGTGCTTCCCATCCAATCAGAGCCCCAGTGGTTTCTTGGACAGCATGAGGCCAACTCCCTCTGTGTGTGGTGCATCATTCTCTTCATGTCCGCAGTACAGCAACATCTCCTCTGATAACAGTCGTCTCTGTCCAGCTTCGTCTCGCTAATGCCTAAAATGGCCAGTTTGTTTCTCTTCATCTCTGCTGCTGAGCCATCTTTACTGACTCATACATGGTCCTGACATTCCGTGTGCCGATAGTGGTTTTCCTGGTTGTCAGAAGGGTAGTCGGCTTTGTGGATTCCATTCGGCTTTCACTACAACTAAGCTTCATGAGTCTTCGTGATGAAGAACCTTCTTCTCCCAGGACTGAAATATCTGTTTTCTCTCTATTTAGTGTTTCTGTAGCAATGGGTTTTTTAAAAGGGTGGGGTTGCTAGCCGCACGCCCAACCCTCCTCCTTTTTCAGCCGGGCTTGGGGCCGTCCTTGGCGGAGTTGAGTGTATTTCAGAAAGATGTTTATTACTTTCATTAAACTGAGTTTGTATACTACGTCTCCAATTTCATTAAATTTTCTGGCTACATGCGCCCTTTTTTTTAGAACTTTTGCAAAAAACCTTAGATCAGGGGTGGGCAAACTACGGCCCGTTAGAGTATATTATGCGGTCCATGTAGTTAAAAAGGGTTTGCTATATAGAGAACTCGTTGATAAAAGAGTGGGGAGGAAACAGTATATAGACAACCCTCACGATGATAGAGTACCTGACTCGGGAAATATCGCGGCAAGAGTGGTAATTGATAAGAGTGATGATTGGTCAGATGAAGGGGAGCGTGGATATCTGGGGAGGGAACAGAGACCGATAAAGATGTTCTACTGTTCGTCCAATTAACTGTAACTCAAATCAGAGATTTAAAACATGTATGCAGTCACTACCAGGACGTACTGACCGACAGCCCGGGACGGACACGGTGGAACATGATATCATCCGCTTAACAGACGACGAGCCCGTCAGGCTGGCTATGTACCCCCCCCCCTCGCGGCTAGACAGTCTATAGAGAAGGAACTCCAAAGTATGTTAATATTAGGACTGATAGAAAGGTCCCACTTCCCTTATTAAGCACCGGTGGTATTAGTAGTGAAGTAGGATGGCACCAGTGCTGTAGCGAGCTTAACTCGCGCCCGAGGCACAAAACCTTTTTATCCCCCCCCCATTCGAAAACAATATAATAATATATAAAAGATATACCATTTGGCGCCTCTTTGTGAGTAACGCCTGTGGCATCATGCCCCCTTGCCCACCCATCGCTACGCCTCTGAATGGGACTAACCGCTTCTGTGTGAATTTTAGAAAATTAATTAAAATCACCGTTTTTGACGGAGAACCTCTCCCCAATATGGAGGCACTCTTAGTAGATATCGCACAGAAGGGACCCACGTGTTGTCGAAAATAGACCTTAGTAAAGGATATTGGCAGGTGCCGTTGAGCGAGCAGGCCAAGGAAAAAATGGCATTCCAGATACGCCAGGGCCATTTTCAGTGGAGGTCTGAAGGGTGATGCCATTCGGTCTAGTAACCGCCCGCGCAACCTTTCCCCGTTTATTGAGGGAACTCCTGAGGGAAATGACAGGCGTTGTGATCTACTTGGACGACTTACTAGTATGCTCGAAAAATTGGGAAGAACGCCTTGTCACATTAGGTCTGGTATTAGACAAATTGAGAGCGGCAGGACTGACGGTCCGACCCACGAAGTGCATACTTGGGTATGGAGAAAAGGAATTCCTCGGCTGTCGGGTAGGAGGGAATGTTGTTAAAGGCGGTCGAGCGAGGATATCCTGAAAATGTCCATACCAGAAACCCATTTCAAAACATTCCTCCATTGTTGCACTCTAAATTCCCTCCTCGCCTCTCCCTTCAGACAATTATCTCCCCACCCACCCCTCCCCATACGTAAGATGTATTAGTTAAAACAGTCATTACAGCGGCTGTAAGACGGTCCTACCATGTGAATGCCTTGTTTAGGTTTGAGGGGCTGGCAGTGGTGGAGGTGTTAGATGACGAACATAAATTTAGTCAACTTAAAAAAGAAAAGCCTCATTCTGCCTGTTGTTTGGTAATGAGCTAAGGAGATACCAATTATTTATTCCCAGGCTTGTCATGGCAATGGGATTCCCGCGGGAACCCCATGGGAAACTTCCCATGGCATGGGACGGGATGGTACAGCACACATTTGTATTTTCCATGTCCCATGGGACACGGCATGGGACACAGTAGCCGCGTCATAACGACTTGATGTGCACCTGAGCTACCCCAAATTTGTTAATTTTTAAAGCTTTTAATCCTTCTTTTTCCTTTAAATATGTATTGCGTAATCTGTTCTTTATCTTGTGGTGGGACACCGGATAGCAGATAATAAATAAATAAATGCACATAACCTTTTATCATATAAGCTGGTTCGTTCGCATTTTGGTGCGTCACGCCCAAAGATGTACGGCCTGATTTTAAGAGTTGGGTGGAGATTACATATAAATTTGCCATGCGTAGCTGAAGCAATACGCATTTATGCATAATACCGCTTGCGTGTAGCGGAGGCATAGGCCTGGAGTTTTACCAACCTACCCAGAATAAATTATTTACAATGGTTTTAATGCAGAATCTGAAACATATATATATATATATATATATATATATATATATATATATATATATATATATATATATGAAGATTAACTGGTATGAATGACACCCAATGACAATCATGGAAATTTTTTCTACAGCATTGCAAAAATTGCCCGTTTTACACGTAACTTTCCACTATTTACGTTTCTGTAAGTGTTAATAACCTTGGTAAATCTGAAGTAATCCACATCAAACTGTCAGCAAACGTGCTTCAGATTATCTCTATACTTATAAGACGCATTTGTTGTCTGTCTGTCTGTTCCCTTATAACTCAAGATCCAGACAATCAAATAACAATAAATTTGGTACACGTACACATAATTACATGGGGAAGGTTATAGGACATGTTTCGTTTCATCTCGATGGGTAGTTTAATTGTAATAAATTATTTTTATTTTAGTATTTATATTAAAAGTAATCTCGACGGCGCCATAAAAAAAAACTCTTCTGTGACGTCATTTCCTGATGATACATTTTTAAAAGAGGGGTAACTTCCGGAAACTCCAATTGTAAACATGGTGAAATCAATAGTCATATCTATTTACCTATCGTTTTATGTATTCAGAAGATTAAAATTAAAGGTGCACTTTAATAAACCGAAAAACGTTAATTAAAATGTTTCTGTGACATTATTAACATTATAAATACAATCTCAATGGGTAGTTTAATTGTAATAAATTATTTTAGTATTTTACTATATTAAAGTATTCACGGTATGGGATCGCCTTCACTATAAATAAAAATCCTCTGTGACGTCATTTCCCGTTTATTTAAGAAGCGTAATTTGACGTTTAATTGTACAGAGAGAGGGAGGGGGAGCGAGATAAAGAGAGAGGGCAGGGAGGGAGAGGGGAGGAGGCAGGAAGGGGAGGGGAGAGAAGGAGGGAGGGAAAGGGAGGGAGGGAGAGAGGTGGTAGGGAGGGAGATAAAGGGAGAGGGAGGGTTGGAGAGAGAGGGAGAGAGAAAGGGAGGGAAGGAAAGAGAAAGGAAGGGAGGGAGGTAGAGGGGAGGGAGGGAGAGGGAGGGAGAGAGATAAAGAAAGAGGGAGGGAGAGAGAGATAAAGAGAGGGGGGCAGGGAGGGAGAGAGTAAATGAGGGAGGGAGGGGGAGGGAGAGAGAGGGAAACGGGAGAGGGAGGGAGGGAGAAAGGAAAGAGGGAGAGAGGGGGTAGGGAGGGAGAGAAAGGGGAGGGAAGGAGAGAGGGAGAGAGAGGATGGGAGAAATAGGAGGGAGTGAGAGATAAAGAAAGAGAAGGGGCAGGGAGGGAGAGGGGGGAGGAGGAAGGGAGGAAGGTGGAGAGTGAAGGGACGGGGTGAGAGAAGGAGGGAGGGAGATAGGGAGAGAGAGTGAGATGGGAGAGTTAGGGAGGGAAGCAGAGGGAGGAAGGGAGAAAGGGAGGGATGGAAAGAGAAAGGGAGAGAGGGGGTAGGGAGAAAACAAAAGGTAAACAGAAAACCTCATTTTAAACCCGGGCAAAGCCGGGTACTTGCAACTAGTTTTATATAAGTATTTAAAATGAAAGGTCAAATAAAGTGTAACTAATATGACCTGCTTCCAGTTACAAATAAGACTGTCTTTTTTCAATATGTGAGCCCCCCCCCCCAGCCACTGCCTGCTTCCATTAGTAGTAGTGAGTAGTATGGCTTTCAGACTCAGGGTGGGGCGGGCATCAATCCGCCGGTGAAACTGACAGTTGCTTTCACCCCGTGCCATAATCACAGTGTTCACATGCTGGTATACACCTCTTCCTCAAATGCTCAAGGTATTAAGAATTCCAAGCATTCATCATCAATTTTTAGAGCATTTTCGAAAATAAAATGCTCTATTGTCCCCGTTTTGTCTGTCTGTCTGTCCGTCATCACCCTAGATCTCAACAACCATAAGTCCTAGACCCATGATGTATATTCATTTTGTAGGTCTTGGCCTGCCAAGTAAACACTTTGGTCCATTTCGTGATCTGACCTCTGAGGGCCGTAAAAGAGGGCTTATAAAGTACCGTTTTTTACTAGATAAGCTATATTAACAAAGGAGCGCCCTAGATCTCAGCAACCATAAGTCCTAGACCCATGATGTATATATCATTTTGTAGGTCTTGGCCTGCCATGTGTACATCAAAAGTTTATTTCGCGATTTGACCTGTCAGGGCCGGGATTCATGCTTTCTTAGGGGCTTATATATGGCTTTTATTTTATATATAGATTATAAACTAATCAACGGGGCGTAATCATTATTTATTTTTGTAACAGTTATTAAACATGACTTACTTCCCTCTTTATACACGAAAATGCTTTAAACGCCCTGTTTTTACAGGCTTAATTTTTGCTTGTTTCTTCTTCTTTTATATCCAGCATGTCATTATCATGTAACTCTTCATCGTCAGCCATTTCCTCAACATTGACCAGCTCCTTGGCATTAAAACATGACTCTACATTACCATTTTTGCAGGCTGTTATGCATGACAAACCATACTCAAAGCAGCGACACAAACGTGTCCCACACTGTTTCCTGGATCCCGAAGTACATTTGCAACAAACTACCTTCAGAACACCTGGTGGAGCCACATCTAAGTCAGTGGCAATAGGGATGTACTTTTCCTCATGAAGCTTCCATCCCCATTCTGAGGGATTCGGTATTGCTTACCAACATCAAGACATGTTCCACCTTCCAGCCACTGAACAACACGGAGTAAGTAACCGCCGTATACAACATGAATCGAACTGCTTGGTTTCAATGATGGTTCTACACCCTTGCAGATTTCTTTACCGAGCTGTGATTTATCTTTGTAGTTATCTTTGAACAGAGAAGTAGGAAGTGTTGACAGCTCATAACTGAAATATTTCTCAATATCAGGTGATCTTTGCATTATGACCAGAAGCCTATTAAATAGAACTGTGGGATCAATACCTGTCAAAGCTTTCTTGGAAGTTGATGAAGCAGCATTGTTTACACGTGCTAATGTTCTTATTTGAGACTTTCTTTTAAGGACAACACCCTTGAAGTTCTTGCTGCTCATGTTCTGAACAATATCAGCGCCAACTTCTTCAGCATTGTCGCAGTTTATATTATCAGATTCAGATGCTGCAATACCTGATGTTATGCTGTGGAGTCTTGTATCAGAAGTATCAAATGTGACTTCAAGAATTCGAGAACTTTTGTGAGATCGTCATTATCTCTTTTGATCCTGGACTGCCCATCTTTCGGATGCTGAACTGCATCATGGCAGTAGTCAATATCAGCATACTGCGCTAAAGATGTCCTTACAGCTGCAGACCTATGAATTGTGGAAGTCCATGTGGTGCGTACACTCTCAGTCACTCCTCTTCCATGAGTTATTCCTCCCTTACCTTTAATGGCCCGCATCATTGCCTGCTCTATGGTAAGGTCAACTGACAGTCCGGCCCACTGTTTAATACTACGCCATGCAACATGTGATGCTGACGTGAGTTAGGTAAGTCCATCATCATCTCCAGGTAGAGACGAGCACACTTGGCATAATTGTTGTGACCAGATGCTGCGAAGAGATTCACCATTCTCCTGATACTGACAAGATGTAGCTGATAGTTGCCCATTAGTTCTGCCCGCAGCAGAAGCTTTAATGTGGCAATGTAATACATATACAGAAGCCAAAGGTTTTTACTATATAAGCTATATTAATAAGTATGTCATTTTCAGGGCCCAACCTACACCTTATACATAGTGATACGAGATAAAGGGCCCTAGGGGCCCCAAGAGTAGCTATCCCCCTAACATAAATTTGGTTTAAATAATTTTGGTCATGCCTTTTAAGTGCTGGGCTTCAGTGTTTTTGAAGGTACCGTCTTATCTTTCAGTATTTTTTAATAATCTTGTAGTTGGCAGCTGACTTTTTTTGTAAACAATTAGCCTTGGTAGAAAAACAAAAGATTACTAAAAATAGATTTGTTTAGACTGCGCATGACTGCGCAACTCGATGCGCATACATCGGGCGTACAAACAAACATTTTTTCTCAATAACTTATATAGAGTTGGATGACATTTGATCGTTGTTTTATTACAGAAATTTGATTTTTCTAGTGAAAAAGGCACATAGCTCCTGTAGGACATGTATATCTTGTAGCTTAACTGTTTGATATTGATGGTACGAAACGATTTTCGTCTCCGAAACCAAATCAACAAGATCGGAACAATGAGTATAACATACCGTAATAGTAACATGGATACATACCAAGAGACGTGTACTCTACTAACATTTAGTAGGAAAAGACACAATACAGTGTAATAAAACACCCATATATATGTAGCAAACATTAACCAATAGTAGGTTTGTTGAAGATTGATTAATAGCCAAGGCGAAAGAACAAACATAGTCATACTATTCCATTGGCAATACATTCAATGATTCATGCCGATCATAGCCAAGCCGTCCAAGCAGATAGATGCAAATGATTGAAATAAGTCTTTTGAGTCCAGCCTTTAACTGAGTCATCGCGCCAGAGACTAACAGTAATGAGATTTTAAACATGGATTAGTCTGATCAAGGTATGAAGTAACATTTTTGAGCCACTTCATATATGAATAATAATTGATAGTATTGTATTAGTCTAACATTCTAACTAAATGATAGATATGGAAGTGGCTAAAGCTAAGAAAATAATTATCTCAACTTTTGACATTTTTATTTATTTGTTTATTGTGTTATGTTTCAAATATCTGTTTTATTTTTTAGTTCAAAGAATGGTTAAGACAAAATTACCAAATCCCAAAGCTGTGACAACTGTTTGTGACAGTAAATACTTTCTGATTGAGGTAAAAATCACTATCGAGTCTATTGTATAGCACATATTATTAATTTGATTTTATTATTTTTACATAATTATTTATAGTATTTGTATTTTATATTATATGGCTTAAATGATAATTTTTGTTCAGTAATTTACTGAGTAATTAAAAAGTGATGCCTGTTTTAATGCACCCATCTTTAGGGGGTCTCAATTTTTTTTATTTAATAGGTCTTCAAAAGTTGAAGTATAGCCACAACTCTATTCTTAAAGTGTTGATTGAAATGTGCAAAAGCCAGCCAAATGACAGTATTTCACAATTATAGGATAGACATCCTGCCTGATTATAAAGTTGAATTAGCATTACATTCAGTAAATATTAATTAATTAAAATAAAGCTTTAACAATATAGAAAAAGAATTGTCTCTTATTGTGCACTTGATGAATAAGTTTGATGTGTGCAATTGCTAATGTTTTATTTGTGTAAACATAACTGTAATACACAGTGTGTCTAATAAATAATACAAATTCAGTCACAACAGTAAAAAAAAAAAACACTTTACATATTACAGCTATTAGATATTTATTAGCAATTACCTTGTTAACATACTACACATAATCAATTCTTAACAAATCCATTAAGAAAATCTCAATCTTTGATGGACATAACAGCAATGAATGGAATTCTTGGACTTTTGAAACTTTCTTTAAAATGCATACCAGGAAGACAAAATGATGACTTATCTAGAAAGAGAAAAAAAAAAGTTGTTTATAAAAATATCAATGTAAAAAAAAAAAACGAACACGGGCTCATTTCATCAGTTTCAGTCTTGTTATTACAATCCCCTGATGGCTTTGCTTCCACAAAATATGTCAGATGCTTAGATAAAGCTAGGTGAACTTTGCTCCAGTAGCGCAACTAGGGGGCGGCATTGGAGGCATTTGCCCACTCCGAAATAAAAAAACTAAAAGATTAGACCAAAATTTGTTTAAAATAAAATACAAATATATAAAAAATGTGATTTTTTAATACAAGAGATTCCCCCCCCCCCCCTGAAAGTTTGGTCTAGTTGCGCCTCTGCTTTGCTCTACACTGTACTACCACCTGCCCAACTCCTCCTAAACAGAACGAACATGCTGGATTTTATCTTTAATTTTAACAATAACAATGTGTTAACATTATAATTAATTGAATAACTTTATATTTCATTTGTTTTAAAATAAATCACACTAATTTGTGAATAATCATTGGTCATCAAATTTTATGGTTTTTACTGGTGCTTTAGATTACAAAGAATATTCGTAAAATATTCAACACTGTATTCAATAAATATTTTTATACAAATCATTTACCAAAAAAAAAAAAGACATTGAATCGTAAAGGTTGATCCTTCTTGACACCATAGTCATTTGGCAGAAACGAAGCTTTTGAGCTTTGCACCAGTAACAAAGTATGTCTAGAAAAAAGAATGTAATCAACGTGAATTAGTTTTAGTAAATATCAGCACATTTATGATTTTATACTAAAGGTTTATAATTAACGCCATAGCTCAAAGCCATTACTGATCTATAATTCTGACTATTGGGAATCCAAGCAAAAACAAATTGCCTGTAAATATGGTTCTATAGCTTTTAATTTAGCTAATATTATTTTTAATTAAATTATTTATCTGTATACAGAGACCAATGTAATTTTCTGTTTCTATCAAATTTTATTACAATGCATAATTAGTTAAATTTCATGTACTGGTACATAATTAATGACAAACACAAGTTAGATCCCTTCTAGTTCCAACACACTGAGCAAATCCCTATGACATGTCAACTAAATCAGCTTTATACAATCTTGAAGTTCCCTTAAGCCCCTAAGGGCTCATTGGGGCAGATGAAGTGTTTCAGTAACCTTGGCATATAAAGGGATTGTGTGGTTAGCACAATGCCCAGCCCAACTTAAAGTCAGGTACCAATATAAAGCTAGGTGGACTTGGGGACTTTCACCTGAAAATCCAAAGGGTCTCAGTGAGATTCGAACCCGGGACCCTCTGGTCAACAGTCAAGCATTCTACACCACTCTACCACCCATCCCCATTTATACAATCTTGACTTACTTGAACTTCTTGCAAAGCAAAGGACCTCTGCAACCACTCTGTTTTGGGGGGCCTTTTTCAATTCCCTCTATGTCTGTTTGCAGCTTTTCATCTCCTGCTCGCAAGATCTTCTCCAAGTGGTCTTTTTTGTCGGTCGATTTTTCTCTGGCCTTGGGGGTTCCACTGCAGGCTTCCTTATACACTCTGCATGTTCAGATTTTGCACACTTCAGTCAAGGCATTAGTTTGTGTTCCTAAGATGCCTAAGTAAAATAGAAAAAAAATTGTTCATCGATCAAATAAAGAGTATTTGTACCAATTTTATTTTTTTCTTAATGCATTGTAAAAATAATTATCTTTTTTCTCCATGTAGCAAAAAAAGCTTTTTCTCAGCAATAAAATTATCATTTATTTACAATAATAAATACATTTTTCTAACAAAAAAGTTTAACTATTGATTAAAAAAAAATAATTTTCACAGCTTTTATTATTTATGCTTAGGTTTAAGTTAAGCCTTGCTTTAACACTTAGACATAGTGCTCAGCCTTATGGTCCTTATTACTATTTACTAAATGACCTTATAAGTTATGATGACTGCAGTATTAAATGATGCAACAATAATTTAGCTAATTTAAACTACTATATCATAGCTTTTTTTATAAATATCATGACATTTAATTTATAACCACATGAAACGACGTTCACGTTCTTAGCCTTGGCTTGGCCGAAAATACAGCCCTATACTGAGTCATAGTGTCATGGCGAACATGACGGATAAATAATTAAGCTAATTTAACTTGTATTAATGTCAGAACTTATCACTGTGGCATGTCACTTTAAAAAAAACTATTATAATTATATTTTTGTTTGAATAATGGGCCATTTCGTGAATTTTTTTTTTTACAATCACACAGCAGAACGTTGCGTACACATTACAAACAAACTTGCCATGACCATGTGATTCTCGTCAAAATCACATGCCGGAAATGAGATTAAATGATATACAACGCCATCTATTCTAACAAGGTTAATTCAGGTCATCTCTTAACATGGCTGACAGTATTTTATATAGAATATAGAGGACCTTTTTTACAAATTTATTTCATGCATTTAAACACAATTTAGGTATTTAAAACAAGGGTGTCATTAATCCTCGTCATGTTAACTAACTAGTTATTCCCAAATAATTTCACAAACCGCTTGTAAGACATTAATTCTAGGTACGTAATATAATATTTATTCAACTCCTGGCCTAGCACAACCATTATGCCAGTAATCAGGCTGTCGCGACGTCGTATTGTCGCGGCGTGACGCATACAGCAATTATTAAAATCACATTGCGCTGCAATTCAGCCATTGGTGTTTTTCGCGATTTGTAAATACGAAACTGGTTGTAATCAACTGTAATCGACGTTGTTTTGCTGTTGAAAGACAAAATTCGGTCGAAATGTAGGCAATAGATACCGTAAGAAAGAACTACAATTATATATTATTCATAGTGTGTAAAATATCGTAGTTTTAATTTCACATAATTTGCGAAGGCAGTCTTTTGAACTCACGGGTTACTGAGTGTAGCTGTGTAAACTTACAGTGCCCCAAATGGCCAACAAAAACTATAAGTTCCACGATCTTACTAAAGCCGTTGTTGCTAAGATGTTGAGTGACGGCGGATACTACTTGATCGGTGTTCCACAAGAATATGTAAAGTCTTCAACAGCTGATGTTAAAGCAGTTTAAATATCCGACGGTATTTTAGCACCATTTATTTGCTGTGCAGTACAAAAATCTACACAGTTGGTATAAGTTGATTAATGAAAAATGGGTTAATCAAAGTGGTTATGAAGTTGCAGTACAGCACATCATGAATTGTACTTCTGCTGGTTCTAGTAACAGTAACATCAAAAGATTTTTTTTGAAGCCAGGCAGCCGGAAGTAACGAAACTACCACCAACATTGTCAAATGCGTGGCAAAAAACCGTTGTTGAACTAATTACATCACACCTAACAGTATCCATTTCCGCCGGGTGTGACATTACATCAGATGCTGCTAACTATGCTTAGTGCAGACTGCAGCAGGATTGCTGTTGAGTAAGTTACGAAAACAGATGTTACTAGCTCTCGTTATTTCAAATGTTTGAGAGTGGGTTGGTATAGCTTTTTCTTCGAAGCCAAGACCTGCCTTCAAGGGGCAATGTTTAGTGCGATGCAAAGCGTTCGGCAACAGTGTCGTCTATACTGGGACTCACTTCCCGTGCTCGTCTTGCAACGGGGTGCTTTGGCAGTTTCCTTCGCTTTCGGACCCTCAAACCGCGATAACCAAAGTCTCAGCTGGCAGCAGGGTCAGCTAAAACGAAAGCCCACGGCAGATCCACCAGAACGCCCCCCGTTGGGGCACAAAAATAAATATGAAAGTCACAGCTAATCGAAATACCCCGGGTATGAGCAGACCCAAACAGGCTCCGTCGACCGGTGTTCGGGATTTAGCGCCGGCTTCGAAAAATGGGCACCTGCAGTCCTCGTTCCCCATGCAACGAGGGAAGCAGGGGTTCGAAAAAGCGGATGTTCCCCCCAGGAATAACGGACACGCGAGAATTACGGACTTCTTCGCTAGGGTGCGAACGACAAATGCTGATTGCTCTGTCGGCACGAGTCAATCAAACCCCCCAAACCTAGCTGACCGCTCTATTGGCGAAAGTTTGGTGAGAACAACGGCGGCTGAGCCGGGGCGAACTCAGCCATTGGGCACCTCTGATTGCTCTGTCAGTAAGGACTAAATAAACACGCCCTCCGGAGCAGGCCGGGAAGCAAAAGTGGTTGCAAGCCAAGGGCAACCCCTGAACCTACCAAATGGCAAAAGTTCAGAGAAGCTTAGATCGGGAAAACGTACGAGCATGACTCAATTCAAGGTTGTCCACCTGAATGTACGGGGTCTTATCCCCAAGAGTCTCGAAGTCTCCGAAATGCTGCATGAGAATGATGTGGACGTCGCCATGATGCAAGAATGTCTCCTTGGGAAAAGAAACTGCGCCATAACTGGATACTCCGTTTACCGCTGTAGATGCACAAAGTGCCAAGTTTCGCCTACAGGCTTCGGGAAGACGGACGTCCTGACTTTGGAAATCAACAAGGATGGGAGAAAGTAAACGTGTGTAAACGTGTACAATCCTCCCAAGTCAGAGCTAGGCAACAAGAAAAAATATTTTACAAGAAACTAAAATGCAATCGATTAGAAGATGAGAGACTGCCATACTGGTGAACGTCAATCCAGAGCCGGCTCTAGGCATAGGCGACATAGGCAGCTGCCTAGGGCGCCTAATTGCTAGGGGCGCCAAATTTTAGGAAAAAAACTTTCAAAAATTAAAAAAAAAATTATCATTAGGCTATGACTGTGTACACAGTACACTTATAACCTTATATAAACAGTTTAAAAAAAATCCAGGAATCGCTACTCCAGGAAGTGTTGAGAGTTGTCTTTTAAGAAAGTTTGAAATTGGATAAATCCAATCAAGGCAACATCACTGTTCCAATCTAGGCAACTGCGACCTACTTTTGTTTGCCACCGTGTAGTTCAGACACAGATCAACTTACTCCTATTACACAGCCAAACAAAAAAATTTTTTTTTCGAATTGCCAAGAATGTTTGAATGAATTTATAGCAATTCATGGGTGCTGATTTCAAAACTGCCTCTGCTTTTGCTGAATTGGCTCCAGTTTCTGAGATATTGGACACCCTTGAAAATATGATTGTACCCTTTTTGTAAATCAAATGCAATAAGTTTGGTGTCTGTTGTGTCTCATTGAAATTATTATATCTGAAGTTTTACAGCGCCATTTCTGAAGCATGAAGGCGGTTGGAAATATTTTATTTTGTTACGAACCGCAGAAATTATATATTTCGATGACGTCATGACGTTATGACATCACCACAAAGTTGAGATCGATTAACGAGTGCGCGGTCGCTTGAGAAGTTTGTAGAATATTTGTCTCTATCTGGCTGTAATTGGTGAGTAAATTTTGTGTCCTACGTCACATTGTATAGTTTTAATTCGAAGATTGATTGTATTATATTACTTACACTTTAATTTAACTATACCAAGTTATAACTTGGTTTATTTTTCTATTTTATCTCTGCTTTCTAAAGACATCATGAGTTCATCACGAAGATGCTGCAAAAATAATCCGAGTATTCTGTTACATCTGTGGAGCATACATGATTGAAAAGCAAAGAAGAAATATAACCGAATTTGTGCAGCAGGCATATTTGACTTATTTCGGTGTGAAGCTGGGAGACCAAGACAAGTCTTGGGCTCCCCATAAGGTCTGCAAAAACTGTGTGGATAGCCTACGGCAGTGGACAAATGGTGAGAATAAAAGTCTAAGTTACGGTGTACCAATGGTATGGCAAGAGCCGAAAGACCATTTTAGTGATTGTTATTTTTGTATTGTGAATGTTAAAGGCTTCAATCGCCACAAGAAATCTAAGTGGGATTATCCTGATCTTGAATCTGCAAGGAGACCAATTCCACATAGTTCCTATACCAGTGTTTACTGGATTATTAGAGCTTTCACCATCAGACTCCGACGAGGGGCAAGATCTGGAGTTTTTGGCAGGTGAAAACAATGGAAGAAATTATGAAGGAAGTTCTTCAACACCTCAACCATTCAGCCAAGAACTCAATCACCTGATACGAGACCTAAATCTGTCCAAGCAAGCATCTGAGCTTTTAGCGTCCAGGCTCAATGAAAGAAATTTTCTCAAACCAGAAGTTAAAATAACATCTTATCTGAAAAGAGAAGAGTTTCTTCTTCCATATTTCAGCCAAGAGGAAGATCTTGTTTACTGTAATGACATCCCTGGACTTCTGCTCCAAATGGGACTACAAGACTACCATCCCAAAGACTGGCTTCTATTCATAGACAGTTCCATAAGAAACTTGAAATGTGTTCTGTTACACAATGGTAACCGTTATGCATCTCTTCCCATTGCACACTCAACAACACTTAAAGAAGAGTATGACAATATCAAAACAGTATTGCAGAGAGTCCGTTATTATGAGCATCAGTAGTCCATTTGTGTTGATCTGAAAATGGTAAACTTCTTGCTTGGGCAGCAGTCAGGATATACAAAATACCCATGCTTCATGTGCCTTTGGGATAGCAGGGCAAGACAAGAGTGACATGGCCTGCAAGGGAAGCCATGACTGTAAGTAAAGAAAATATCATCAACAAGCCACTGGTTGACAAAAATAAGATCATTCTCCCACCGCTTCATATCAAATTATGTTTAATGAAACAATTTTTTAAGGCTTTGGACAAATATGGCTATTGCTTCAAGTATATTTGCAGACCATTCCCTGGATTGAGCATGGAGAAGCTGAAAGCTGGGATTTTAGACGGTCCTCAGATTCGGAAACCCATCAACGATCGAAATTTTAGTAATATCATGGATCACCTTGAAGCTTCTTCATAGAACAGTTTTGTTTCAGTTGTCAGGAACTTCTTAGTTAGTAACAGAGCAGAGAATTACGAAGAACTGGTGCAAGATATGCTCGCTAACTTCAGAAACATTAGAGCAAATATGAGTATCAAGGTACATTACCTGCACAGTCATTTAGACAAATTTCCAGGTAACCTTGGGGACTTCAATGAGGAACAAGGCGAGACGTTCCATCAGGATATGAGGGTGATGAAGGAGAGATATCAAGGAAGATGGGACATAATATGATGGCTGACTACTGTTGGATCCTCCAGCGCAATTGCCCCAACGACAAAACGAAGTCGAGCAAACAGTGATTTGCTAACGCATTACCATAGACAATTAACATATTAATTAATTAATTAGACATAATTAGTTTGTCAAATGAAAATGTTTTCTTCTATAACACCATTACACATACTTTTGAACGAATTTCTGCATGACTGTGAGCAGTTTCACTACTATTATTTAGTATACTATTTTACTTCATGCAATTCTTGACAATTTTCAAACATGGTGCATACATTATTTAATTAATTTTAATTATCTCGAAAAATAGAGCCAATCTAGCAAAAGCATTTACATATTCTAAATCAGCATAGTTGACTTTGTATAAAATGATTCAAATATCACTGGCAATGAATTCACTGTTTACCAGTGTTATCGCTCACTAACTTACAAGAAGCAACAACAAGCAATGTGTAACGCAAATATTATTTTTATTTATTAAGGAATCCCACCTTTGCACTCGTTACTTTGCTTTTCTAAAGATAGATGAATCTTCGCCGAAACTTGTTTCATTCGATATATTTAAACAACATTTCAAAATAAGAACTTTAACCAGATCACTCGATAGTATCCGGTAAGAATAGCACTACTAACGTTGAGCAAATCAACAATAATGTATTTATGCGCCGATAATTCAGTGTTCTATTAGTGCCCTGTAGTATATACATGTTCGATCAGCAGCATTTTTAAAATTTTGTATTGCATACAATTGTGACCAAGAGGTTATATACCTTTGCTTGTTACCAAATACACAAGTTTGGAGCTTTGTAATTTTAAAAGTAAATTGCGAATGCGCAAAAAATTGTCAGAGGACGAAAATTTGGAAGGCGTCACTGGAACCAAAACCCGAGCAGATGCTCAAGCGATTGCTGGGAAAATATCGGATTTCAAATTTCTCGTTGGTGTTGTAATATGGTACAAAGTACTTTATGAAGTCAATGTCACTAGCAAAATGCTACAAGGTGTAGCACTTGACTTATCAGAGTCTGTCAAGCAACTCAAGAAAACTGAAGAATTTTTACGTAGATGGCGTTCTGATGAAGGTTTTTTGGAAGCCATTACTGATGCTAAAGAATTAGCAAAAGAAATTGATTAGGAGAACACAACTTTTCCAGCAACCAAGGAAATAAGAGTTCGGAAACAGAAGCGTTTGTTTAATTATGAATCACCAGATGAACCTGTGATAAATCGACAGGAAAATTTCAAAATCAAGTTTTTCTTTGCAGTTTGGATACAGCTATACAGTCTGTTGCAGAACGGTTTCATCAGCTGGATGATCACAATTCTAATTTTGGATTTCTGTATAACATCAATAGTCTTTCAAAAGAATTGCCAAAGAATTTACTGAAAAAATGCCAAGATTTAGAGAGAGTATTAACACATGGCAATAGCAAAGATATCGATGCTATACAACTCTGTGATGAACTTATCTGTATTTCCCATCGGACGGAAGGAGAATGAATAACTACTCCATATCAACTCCTGCAATATGTCTGCAAAGCTGGATTATGTGAAATTGTTTTCAAATTTGACTGTTGCATTGAGAATTTTACTGACACTTCCAGTGACGGTTGCATCAGGAGAACGCAGTTTTGCAAAACTTAAAATCATAAAAAAATATCTGAGAACGACGATGACTCAGAATCGTTTTTTAGTCTTTCAATTTTGTAGATTGAAAAAGAAATTGCAGCAGACATTGATCTCGAATAAGTTTTCAAGAATTTGCAGATGCAAAAGCAAGACGAGTTAAATATAAAATATAAACTAAAGAATATACAAAGTGACAAGGAACTTGAAGTTGGACTCATTTTTACTAGGCTACACATGCACCTAAATCATATGATAGTAACAGCATGACTGCATGAACTAAATTTTAGCATTTGTTTGTCATATCATACTATAGGCACTGTATAGATATACTTCTTATTTTTTTAAATGCTACAATTAATTCTAAATTTTATTAGTTTTATTACATTGACAGTTACTAAATTGTTAACAAAAATTATTAAATTATTAAATAAAATTTGGTTTCATTTGAGTTTCCTCTTCATTCTCTCAATTTTCCTATGAATTATCTGAGGCCCAGAAGCATCTTTTGCAAAATATCGTATCTTAATTTTTAGGTCTTCCCTGTAATATGGCTCTCTGTGTCTGTACTGGTTTCCAATTTCCCACTCTTTACTGTTCATGCAGAAGGGGGGGGGGGGGCGTCCTAATAGATGACTGCCTAGGGCGCCAAACTGCCTGGGGCCGGCTCTGCGTCAATCTCATATATTGGTGCTGCATTGAATTTTGCAACTTCAACAATAATGACTACTCTTAAAAATAAAGAAAAAATACTGCAGTGAGATAACAAACCAATCAATTGAAATAAGTCATTGCTTTAAGATATTATTAAAAAAAAAAATAAAATAATTGTGAAACTTTAATATTAATGAGGTAATTAACCTAACAAAAAATACTTCATATGGTTTAAATTACACAAATAGTCATTGTAATTAAATTATTTTGCAAAATCTTCTGTATGTATCTTATTTGAATAAGCATAGCTAAAATGAGTAAAATACATTTAATGGTAATACAATAAAAACATACAGCAACATAATAAAATAAACTTCAAATGGGCTAAAAAAAATTTCAACAAATTAATATAGCAAGAACTTTAGCACACATTAATATAATTTGAATAAGCATATCTCAAAGGGTTTTATAATCAGGACAATAACAGAAAAAAATCAAATCGAGTAAATCAGAAAAAATTGAATGAAACTTACATTTTATAAAATCCTGATAAAACACAAAATTCCAAAGCTTGTAATTTAAAATACAAACTGTTTCGAAATTTGCCTTCTTAACAAAGTATCAGTTACATTTATTAAAAATACATACATAACATTTGTAAAATTAAATTAATAAAGTTTTAAAAGCTATGGTTATGAGATAGCAAAAAATATTCACACAATTATAAAATACAAAAACTGTTCCAAGCGCATCACAGACACCAACAACTTTTCCAGCTTTCTCATATTTTCTCGCTCTATAAATTTGTGAGCAATTACTCCCATTACTTTAATGAAAAAGTCTACTCACAGAAAATGACTTGAGGCTTCAATTTTAACCATTTCATATGTGCCATTGGGTTATTTAGAAAGATATTTAGAGGATGCTTGACAACACTTGTTACTGCCTAGGGCTTTACGTTGGAAAATTCTGAAAAGTTGCTGATACGACACAAACTACTATTCTCTTGTGGACTTTGGTGATTTTGCTCATTGATTAATACTGAATGATACAGCTTTCAAGATGTCAAACTGACTGACATGTCAATCTGTAAAGTATTCTCTCTTTCAAGGAACAACCTTATGTTGTACAAGCAAAAGCAGAACAAATTCTGTCTGGTCTTCTGCTGCAAACTTTCTCTAGTTTCAGCCTTTTTTTTAGAGAAACAATAAACGAAATCAAGATATTACAGAAAATATCAGATCATAATAAGCATCAAGTAAGGTATAAATATGAGATTAAGTGTAAAAAAAATTAAATTCATACAATTGTTGTAATAACGTAAAATGAAAAATAAATCTTGCTAAACATCATGACTGGTAACCAATACTGCAAATATAAATAAGTAAAGAAAATGCTGTAATTATAAATAAGTTAAGAAATATTTACTGAAATGTAATCAGTGATGTCTCCACTCTTTCTGTGAACTATCTGATCTACTAAACCATCATAAAGCTAGCGAATTCTGTCAGTGCCTTCAAAAGCTTGCTTTTTCCAGATAAAGTGTTAACATCTTAGGTGTCATATATACAAAAATGTAAATAAAACACATTATGAATTTTTTAAAAAGTTTTTAAGTTATATAGTTGTTATGGAAAAGACAAAGGTTAATACAAACACTGCATCAAGCAAATCATAGATATAAAGATACAAAATAAAATTCTATGTCGATTAGTTTTTAAAATGAATTGTTTAATAGTTCTTGCTAAATATTATGACTGATTATGAACATTGCAAACGTAAATAAAGAAATCCTTTAGAAATAAATGAAATTGAAACATAAATTAGTCAAAGAATTTAAATGTGAGGAAATACCGCAAATCGTTTTTCTCATAATATGCTCCAGAACTGACAGCCATAGGCTACATGTAAAAGCTTCTCATTACAAACACAATTAAATTGAGTGCAAATGTGCCTATCTTATGGTTGAAGTCCATTGAAGAGGACATCTAGAAATTGACAATACATGAAAATTGAAATCTTAACTTTTGTAATATGTTTACTGCTTACGTTTTAATTACTTTCTTTCTCTTCGACATATGCAAATTTGACGCCAATATGACATATAATAAAAGACTAGTATGTGTGTTTTTGTTCCCTCAGGTATCGTGCGGTGTATGCGTTGTAACACTGTGTCATTTGAAAACTACCTGGCAGGAAGGAATTTCGAAGTTACTTTGCATATAGCCTACTAGTCAAATATGCCCTATTAATATTTTAGATGCCACGAATTTATTTCATTAATCAGAAAAATTACATTTGTCTTTATTTTGATTTCAATCATAGAGTTTATTTTCAAAAGAGTGACTTTCTTGATGTCAAAAAAAAATCCTCTATGTCAAACACTTTTAACTTTTATCAAACCAAAAGTTGTTGACGTAATAAATGGACAAGCCCTTTTTTAATTTAAGCAAACAGCTAATATTCTATGTTCTCACTATATTCTTAATAATATTTGAAGTATTTTTTTTATTCAATGATAAAAATTCAATATGTGGAGTGGGTGGTAAGGATTATACAAAAAATGACATTAAAAGAAAACGGTTGTCAGAGGTCTATTTTTATAAAATGACAAACAATAAAATAAAAAAAGTAAATCAATCAAATGCATGTATATTTATTTTAAATTGCATATAGCACTACATCTTCCTAACATGACCATGGGCGTCGCTAGAAATCTTTCCGGGGGGGGGCACAAATACACTTTTTAAAAATTAATTGACAATGCCACAGATTCATTTTTCAATTAAATTCAAGTTAAGTATAACATTAATTATTTATATTGACATAAATTATTTGAAAATTCAAACATTTTGACAACAAACACAAGAAGGTTTTCTATATTATTTTTTTTGATTTTGTTAATTTGGCCTTCTAGAACTTGATTAGGCCTTCAAATATGCTCTTGGCATTCAGCTTTTTTTTAAACTGGCAACTCTTGTTGGTGTATAATCTTCTGCCACTGAGTGAATTTTTTAATTAATGCTAAATTAATTCAGACCCCTGATAAAAAGTATAAATTTAGAGCTGATGGAAACAGAGTTTTTAGATACGCAGTTGCTACGGTTCCAAGGAACGGGACTCCGTATTATTTTTTCCGGGGTCCAACTAACCACGTGGCTGGGACAAATAGATGTAAAGAAAATAAATGTTATCAATTGATTAGAACAAATACCAAGACGTTTACAATTTTTGTTCCAGAATAAATACTTTAAAAATAATTTAAAATTACTATATAATTTCTGTATCAGTGTAATTTATAATTGTATACTTTATTGTATTAGTATAGTAACTGTTCGACACTGAAACTATTATTTTAAAAATTACAATAATGTAGACAGTTATACTTGCAGATATAATTCTTTTTTATGGTTGATATATGTACATTAGGGTGGGGCAAACTGCTGTTGTCTCTGTCAGACAATTTGATCCCCAGCAGAAATCAATCATCGAATTTTCTCCAGTTTCAGGTTCTGTTGTTGAGGTTGAAGACGAGATGATGAAAGATCTAAGTACAGATCAGCAGTATTTACTGAAAATGTGTCTGCGTATTCATAGTGGTTGCAGTGCTTTTAGAGTTACATCTCATACTTAGAGACTGCCCAACTTAGAGACAATCAGTCATGCCAGATGGTTAACTAAAGCTAACCGAATACTCAGGTTGTATGCCTAAAAACAAAGTCCTTCTGCCGACCTTCAACGAATTGTGAAATTCATATTGAATTTTTATGCTCCATCATGGTTTTGCATCAAATTTCATCCAAGCTGCCAGGATGGAGCCAAGAACTTCTTCTTCATGATTTCACTGTACCAAAAACTTGACACAAATGATCAGGCTGTCGTGGCTCCATTGCTTCAAAACAACAGCTACTTTTGTCATCCAGAAAATATCTTGTTGGCAGCTGTTGGCGACAAAGATGAAAACATTAGAAAATTTGCATACGAAAAAGTGTTGCTGGCTTGAAGTGACATGTGTAATATTCGTTGTTTTGACAACAACAGAATTAAAATAAACTTTTCAGCTGAGTCGTACATTAGCATGTTTAACTGGGAACTGGTCGAGTTTGATTCACCTCCACTGCTGCAGGACATCACTGTCGAAGATATTGCCAGTTATGGGCGGGTGATTCTACCTCACTTTCCATGCCATTCACAAGATGTTGAAAGAAACATCAAGGATGTCACAGCAGTTTGTGGCAAAGTATAATAACATGATAGACACCATGGTGCTATTATTCAAAGGAAGAAATCAAGATCGGACGTGCCAACAATAGAAATAAAGGCAGACTTTCTGCACTAATTTCACATTTGTACTGCCGTACTGTTGCAAATAACTTTGTTTTTTTTTTATTTTACTAGAGATTGTTGTTGTTGAATATGTTGTCTTTGATTTTAAGAACCATTAACATTGTTAATAATTCACTCTGTTCAGCGGCATTATATTTTCAGAACACATTTAATTGCGTTTTTTTAAAAGACAGAGTTGCTAGAAAACGGTTATACAGAAAATAAAACTGTTTTGTCTACGCTTTTACTTTCATATGGATCACTGATTTTGGTTTGTCTTAGATCTTAACTCCAAAATTTGTAAGTTTTTGCCCCCCCCCCCTAATGTACATGTTCTTTAATGTAATAAACTTTCAGGAAATTTAGACAACGTTATGACATTTTTCCAAAATGTGTGGGGGGGGGGGGCAAATGCCCCCCTATCCCCCCCTTGAATACGCCCATGATCATGACCTTAAAACTACATAACTTTGTTTAGAAGTCCTGTGTTTCAGTTAGATTATAAATAGACAAAGCTATCAAAGACATGTAGTTTCCCTATAACAGCTCAATTCTTATATCAGCTTTTGTGATGTTGACCTCACTTGAAGACTTTTTTATACTTTATAATAACACGTGGCTCAACAATAAAGAACAAAGTATGATAATTTGTTAAATGAAAAATAGTATTTTTATTAGGGCTGCTGATTAAACTGCGTTAATTTGCGATTAACGCGTCAAAAAAAATTTGCGATTAAAATTTTTAACGCAACACCTAAATGCGTTAATTTGACCAAAGTATTGCAAGTTCAAGAAATTGATAAATAACAGTATTTCACTCAACAAATTTGAAGTTAAGGTTTGTTCACTTATTAAGTAGATCTATCATCCCACCCTTTCGCAATCCGCATACACCCTCTACCTCAGAAATGTCGACAAAATCCCCACTTGTAATATAAATGAAGATGTTTTTGTTATATAGCCCTTCGACAAGTAAACCTCCTGTTCCATTCCCGGTCGATGTAAAAAGAGAAAAGTTTCATTCATTAGTTTACATTATATACTGTAGTGTATTATTGAAGTCAATTTGAAGGTAAAAAAAAAAAAATGAGGGTATTGTTACAACTCTTTAAAATTCTGTTTATAAAATCAAAACATAACACAGGCGAGGGTTCCAAGAGTATTTACTAATATCTATAAAAGCAACAACAACGGCAACATGGCCACTCTCTTGCCGGCTTCTTACGTCACTGTCACTACTGCGTCATCGCGTTCACTCTGTAGACAGTACGGTGCGCACCGACAGGGTCGTAACACTGCCCCCCCCCTCTTAAATCTGTCCGTCTCGGACAGGTCAGTTCTCACAACAGTACAGTCTGTCTACATGAACCAGAGCATGTCCTTTGTCAGGCTGTGGAGATTGAATATCCCCGTGGTGGGGCGGGGAGGATCGTGTTCGTCCCCATAGCAATCTGGCTGTTCACCAGGTAGGTTTTCTCGCAGGTGCAGGCTTTCGGGATACTGACCTCCATTGATGAGGCCCAACAAAATCAAGCTCTTGTTGTTGCAGAATAACATGACGATGACGAAACACACGTTGTAGCAGTAACGAAATGTTTTGCGTTTGACAGAGCTAGGATGAATGTATACTGAACTGACCAGATTAAAGTCAATGGTCAGGTTCATCTCTGTCCTGCCTCGTTCTCCTCTGCTCCGATGCACTCTGCTGGTCTCCTCGCTCCTCTCTACCTTTCGTCTCTGCTCCCCAGGTGGCTCATATCGGTTCACCAGTGTCTCAGGTGGCTCTTCATGGGTCACCAGCTCCTTAGGTGGCTCATCACAGGCCACCAACGTATCAGGTGGTTCTTCACAATTCACCAACGTCTCAGGTGGCTCATCACATGTCACCAACGTCTCAGGTGGCTCATCACAGGTCACCAACGTCTCAGGTTGCTCATCACAGGTCATCAACGTCTCAGGTGGCTCATCGCAGGTCACCAACGTCTCAGGTGGCTCATCACAGGTCACCAAATCTTTCTTGTTATCGAAGCGCGGCAGATTGTGCACAAAATTAAGACCTGTAGGGGTCTTGCTGTTTCAGTGCCAAACGTTGGCACTAGCATCAGCTCCACTGTTGTGGATTTCCATGCATTCGTGGCTTTTGTTTAGTTGTGGTTTATTGTTCTTGACGTTGTTTTTATCAGACTTAACAAAGTTGTCTGGATATTCAAGGTAACCAGGGCAGCGGTTGCAACAAGCTTTCAGACATTCTGCAGACCGATCATTCTCACAGGGGCTCAGATCGCTGGGCGGCTCTTCTTGGATTAGTTCCTTCTCGTGCGCTACGTTTTGGATGACCACATCATCAGGTATCACGTCGTGGATGACCACATCTAAGGACTTCATGGATGACCACATCCTCATGTACCACTTCCTGGATGACCACATCCTCAGGTACCACTTCATGGATGACCACATCCTCATGTACCACTTCATGGATGACCACATCCTCAGGTACCACTTCCTGGATGACCACATCCTCAGGTATCACTTCCTGGATGACCATATCCTCAGGTACCATTTCATGGATGACCACATCCTCAGATAAAACTGGCCGCATGTCTAAGTCTGCTTCAATGATTAACTTTGTCTCTGAGTCATGTTTTCTTTTGTTGTCGTTTCATTCACTACTTTCACTTTTGGTAATTCAATCTTTGCTTTCTCGATGTCACCTTTTAAACCTTTCCTAATGTCCTCTATTTCACTTCTTAATGTTAAATGAAATTCTTTCATTTCATTCCGGCCTTCTTTCATTTCTTTTCTTAACTTTGCGGTTTCAGACTCAAAACAGTGGCTCTCCGGGTCCATTCCCTCATCAATAAGAGCTTCATGAAGTCTATTAAACAGTTGTTGTTTGTTGCCGTCACTTGGAAGGTCCCTTTCTTCTAATTCTTCCTTTAACTCTCTAACTAAAAGTTCGTTTAATTTCTTACCGAACATTGTAAGACTGTTCCGCCTCTGACACCAATGTTACAACTCTTTAAAATTCTGTTTATAAAATCAAAACATAACACAGGCGTGGGTTCCAAGAGTATTTACTAATATCTATAAAAACAACAACAACGGCAACATGGCCACTCTCTTGCCGGCTTCTTACGTCACTGTCACTACTGCGTCATCGCGTTCACTCTGTAAACAGTACGGTGCGCACCGACAGGGTCGTAACAGTATAATGAGCCAGGTTAAAACTAGATCAAAATAACAAGATGCTGGACATTTTGTATCATCAATTTTTGCGCAAATTTTTTTATAGCATTTTGATAATACAGCATTTGGCCGGTCACGTTTGCAACAGCTGCACTAATAGTTTCATATACATGACACCTGTCAATCAAGGTCTAGACTGTACACGAGACAGTGGTTGTATTTTCAGAATTATTGTGACACTGAGCTAAATTTAATATTTTATATCGGGCTGTTTTTTTACTGCAATTGAAGCGTAATTAATGCGTTAAACATATGCGATTACATTTTTAACGCAAACACCTTAATGCGTTAAATTTTAGCCAAATGTTGTCATTTCAGTAATCAGTAAATGATCCAATTCTATAACCATAACTAGACCAGACAAGATTTAAAAAAAAAAAAAATCCACCGAATACAGAAACTGTCACGCTTACATAAAATCATAGCAGCCACATGACCTTGAAACAATAGGATTGTCTTTTCTTAATAATAATTATGACACTCAATGATACCATTAGTGAACATCTGGTTGATTGACAGGTGCCATGATTTGGAAAAATGGGACAGAGGGGGGTACGGTACGGTTGGTAGTAACGTCATCTTTGTGGGGAGAGAAGCTGCTAAGAGTGTCAAAAATCTAACAGGGTGGGAAAGGGGGGGGGGGGATAAAAAAAACGCGTTAATAATAAGTGAGCAAGTAAGTACTTTCTGGCTATACTATTATTTTATGAAGGAAAAGGCACATATGAGATATAAATGACGTGTGTATTTTGTTTTGGAATGGGAAGTGAAGGGGGTAAGTACGGTAGTGGAGGGTTGGGTAAACAAGACGTACGTGGGCGCAAAGTGTAGCAAAATATGACAGGGATAGACGGGAGAGGGGTTGAAATACGTCATTAGCTCGGAAGCTATGGTACGAGAAAAACACTTGTTTGGCAATGTTGTTGATTAAAAAAAAAATAACTCGCATCACTTGACCTGATTGATACATGTCAATAAACTGGCCTCAATAACTAATTCAACAGACATGAGTGCTGATGCTTAATAAATCTGTTACAATTAATTATACCTCTTTCGTAAATTAATCTGAATTGCTTATTAAACCAATTTTATGCTATGATATTCTAACTTACATGTTTGAATAGAAACAAAATGTATTATATTGTGTCGATTAAAAAGTGCGTTAATTTGCGATTAAAAATTTTAATCATGCGCTAATTGCAGCAGCTCTAATTTTTATATATACATAGTTTATATATTTAATAGTTCTTTCCCTTATTTTTCAATCATAGTATTCACTTCTCTCTTAGTGATCAATATAGCCTATGTGAGAGCACACAAACAACAGCATACATCCCTATGTGTGATACCACATCCTAGTTGTGCCCATTCTAAAACATTCTTCTATTGTTCCATTTTAAATCCACTCCTTCAAACATTTATGTCCCTCCCTATTATCAACCATTTTCACCGCCACTCTTGAGTTAACTTAGTTACGCTAGTCTTTACAGGGGCTGCACAAGGGTCCTGCCATGCGATTATCTTGAGTAGGTTAGAAGGGCTGGTGGTGTGTGAGGTATTGGACGATGAACATCATTGAGTCAAATTGTGACAGAAAACCTTTTCTGTTAATTTTTTAGGTAGTGTACTGAGCATATCCCAATTTTTTTTAAAGGGATGCCAGTTTCTATTCTACTCACAAATCCATTCTGAATATGCTAAAAAAATCATCGGTTGTACTGTGGAAATCCATATAATGTACTTGAATAAAGTCCTCTGTCTAGGTCTAGGAAAGACATGTAGTGTACTTGAATTAAATTTATTCCTCTGTTTATGTCAAGGAAATGGATGCAATAAAGTTATTACCTCCACTCATTCCACCCGTGAACCACTTCTCGCGTATATTAGGCACGGGTCGGACTGATGAGGGAATACACTAGAAAGTCACAGTGTTTCCCAGATGTCCCTGTGTTTATTAAAATTCTAGCTAATTAAAACTGGTATTTTGTCGCTGGTTTTGTTTTTACCTAGTGTGGGGAAATCTGTCGTGGGTGGCCCTTTTTCGTCAGCCAGAGGCCATATCTGCCGTGTTTGAGAACTTTTAGACAAATTAATTATGTGAACTTTTCAGAGTCTTCCTAGGCCCCACTAAAACAAGTTAAACCACTAAGTTCTAGAAGCTATCTTTTACTTGGTTGTCATAGAAATAAATCCAGTGGGAAATAATTGCAAACCATGGTAGAATCGATCAATAACTTTTTTAAGTATACCAGTACCTTTTGCCTATTGATTGATGTACACAAAAATGAGGCATTGTTTTATTCTCTCTCTCCCCCCCCCCCTCTCTCACAAGTATTTGACCATATCTGCCTTTTGGCCTCGGTAGACCTGATCTGTTAGTTTGTTGTACTCACGGCGCACATCAGTCGTTTGTTTTCTTTCTGCATGTCTTTCGAGCTGCGTGTCTTACTCTCACTAACCTTGCTAGGAATGAAGTCCAGAATGGCCTGAACCTATGTTTTGGATGGCTTCTCATGATCGTCATACATGCGGCATCTAAGAATTATTTAATCATCTCCGAGTAAACAACATTGAGTATTTCTCGGTTAATATCTACCCTATCTAGGCTGGGATCTTTAGCCACCATAAAGGGATCCCAGTTAGCCTTCACATAGAGTCGACATAGACCCATCACTGATGGGTGGCCCCTGGGCTTTTCTCAAGCGGAGAAATATCCACCGAGACGAGAACAGGTCTGTGATCGTTACCAACGTACTCACGCACTGTGAAAGAGGTAGGCTGAGACTAGGATTAAATCTGGTCTCATGTAGCCCCTATTGCTAGCGTGCAGCAAAGAGAATACAGTCTCATGGTCTTGTAACGAAACTAAATTTATAGAATTTTATATCTCCTCAATCTTGTGCCATGCAGCATCGATACGCTCACATCCCTAAACAGGTGATATAGCGTTGAAATCTCCACCAACAATTGTTTCTGACAGAGTACCCTCGGATATAATAATACTAAGCTCCATCTGGAATGGGGGGGGGTACACTTTCACACAATTGTACTACCACTTATCCTTGTAAACATTCATCATGGTCGTATCCATTTTTCCATTTGCATAACTCGGTTGAGTATTAAGTATATTCCTTATAAGGGTGGCTAGTCCCCGACAGTTTTTAGCACAGGATGCACTCATGAAGCATAACAACGTCTACGTCATTATCGTGTTAAAGCTTTCAGACTTCTAAACTCTTGACACCATTACTAAACACAAACACGAAATTCCATTCTGGAAAAATCCTACTAATAAAGTAGCTATCTTGTATTCCGTGCGTGCGTGTGAGGAAGCCGTTGCTATAAATAATCTATGACGTAATTTCCCGATGGTACTTTTTTTTGCAGAATGGGAACGCCGTCGCTCTAAATAAAAATCCTCTATTACGTCATTTCTCGACGGTAATTTTTTTTTTTATTTTTCTACTAATAAAGCCGAACTGAACTTGCGCGCGGGTGCTGTTTCAAGCCACACCAACTTACCTTTGTACTGCAAAATCACATAATAAAGTATTTACTTTTTACTTTTCAGTGCATTTTTATTAGGGATATAACGGAGCTGATGAAAATCCGCATCCGTTGGATTCGTATTTGGCAAATATAAATCCGTCGGATTCGAATACGAATGCGGATTTGGCGAATGGGGGGGGGGTATCTAAAATACGTTCATGACCAAATACGACGTCTAATCTATGGACAGCTGAGAAAGGGTCCAGGAGTTTAGTTTTATCTGTTTTCTTTATATATGGTTGTCGAAAGTCTATAGGTTTTTTAATTTTAGTTACGATTTCTACGGCCGTGTTTGATCTGAAAACGGTAATTTTTCAAACGCAGTGGCTAGAGTTCATTCTAGGCAGACTTCGTATTATTTTTTATCGGGGTCCGTCTATAGATGTACGCATGCGCGACAATCGAGACTAACTTCCAACTCTTTAAAACGATTGCCGACTTTAAACAGCATCATAATTTTTTTAACGTAATTTACTACCGTATTTTATCTTAAATAATAGGAAGAAATTGATTGTCTTTGCAAGACCTCCAACGTGTCCATACCATCGCAGTTTCCTCTTCTTGACTGAAGAGAAGATCTTCGTGAGGGCCCATGGCAGCCGTTATTTTAGTGCGCACCTCTTCATTCGTTATGTGTTCCGTGTATGAGATGTTCAATAGCTTACGGAAACATCTCATCTTCAGCGCACTTATTCTTCTTTGGAGGTCTGCAGTAAGCGTCCAAGTTTCACATCCATACAGGAATACCAATGCCACCAGAGAGCGCATTAGTCGAGTTTTTTTTTTTTATCTCAGAGAGAGTTTGTCGCCTTGCCAAATGTGTTTAAGTTTGCTCCAGAGCTGCCGTTGTCTGGGCCAATGTGGCAAGAATTTCTGGCTTTGATCCTTCATAGGATATTATGGCCAATAGGTATTTAGAGGCGGAGATAACTTCAAGTTTTTGCCCATTTATCCGAATGTCGTTTTCGAAGGCTCTATTTGTCATGACTTTAGTTTTTTCGGCATTGATTTCCGTGCCATACGCCTCTGCTGTTTTATTTAGTTTTGCAGTGAGTTCTTGCAGTTCGTTCTGGCTGCCAGCTATGCCGTCTATGTCGTCGGCGAAGCGCAAGTTGGTTATGGTTCTCCCTCCGATACTGACAGTTCCGGCATGGAAATCTTGATATAGCATCAGGAAGGAAAACCAATATCTTAAAGAATACGTTTTAGGCTGACACACAATCAAGTGTTTAGCGTTAGTATTCATGTTTGATATCAGTTTTGTATATTTGGTACTTTTGCTTTTATGAAATAAGCACAAACGCAAATAAAGTTTGAAAACTTTTAATAACAAATTTTTTAATTTAAAATCTTTATTTTTTCAATTTATTTAATTTTCTTTTTTCATTGGTTTTTCATGAACCGTCTCATTCAATTGCTTAACATAATTTTTAGACGAACAAATAAAAAAATTAACAGAAATTACAAACATTTTCTTCAATCAGAAATGACTCATCAATTGTTACTCTATCAACAATTTTAACAAGCAATTTTTTTTTATTTGTTTGTCCTAGAAATAGTTTAAGACTACTTGCTGATCTTTTCAATGAATTGAATACTTTTCAATTTTGTAGGCAAGGAGAGAAGGTTTACTCAGATGGCTTCAATAGCCCTCCTCTGTTTACATCATAAAAAAAAACATCCAGCTTTTTCAATCTTAATTCGTCAATGTCTTTAAAATTTTCATCGACTAATATTTCTCTACAGCTGGTATACTTATTCTGATGAAGGATGGAATGTGCTATTGCTCCTGCAACAAAATATATTGTTGATGCTTCATCGTCATTAGGGCTTTCCGAAATTTTTAAACAATCTAAAATTGCATTTATATTTTCATCCGTACCAGCTGGCAAGCTTTTAACATCATCAATGAAATCATCGATCTCGCTAATAGTAAATTTCGACTGACTTGACAGAGACATCATTTTTATCTTGGTGTTGTTATCTGCAACTTGCCGAACTGAGACAAAATAATTGCCCCCCTGACATTTGGCGCAACCATCCAAATCTCAACTCTATGGGGTCCGACTGCAGATGACCAAGGAGGATGAATTTCAATTGTCTCACTCATCAAATATTTGCAACAATTAGCAAGAGCAGAACGTGTTTGACCAACAGCCAAATAAGTCTCACGACTGAGTCCTTTTGTTTTTGCGTTTTGCCACCTGTGTAGGAAATCACGAAATTCTAAGATAAATTCTATTTTCCAATCAGAGGAAAATTTTACTGGATCCATGTGGTAGTTTCTTTTTCTTTTCCCCTTCGAACAAGTTTTTTACATTTAAAACATCCCAGAGTTTGGTGATAATACCCACAAACCAAGCTGCTGCACTCCATTCAACTTTATTTTCATGCTCCACATAATATTTTAAAGCATTCACAGTCGATTCGCAAAACACTGACGATGAGAGTTTGACAGACATTTTCTCAATATTTGTAGGATTCAGTACTTTTGCATTCAGCGTTTATGTTTTCTTAACGACCATGTTAAGCTCCAAGTTGTAAAAATCCTCAATGTGCTGAAAATCGGCTGATGAATCAGGTGCTGCAATGTAATTGTTGCAAAATTTTGGAAAGACAAAGGATCGTCGATTCAAAAAGTTATTGTATATATTTTTTAAATTGTGGACTGCATCGAAAATTAAAAACATTGGCTGATTAGTCCATTTGTTTTCAATAGATGGTTTAATCGTGCCTCCACAAAGTTCTTGAATATAAAACTTTCTGTTAACAGCTGCATTGTCAACCGAAATGCCAATTACAGCAACCCAAGCTCGGTGCACCATTTCTTCATAAAAAAGTCATCATTTTTTTCAAATTTGATTTTGCTTCTTGCTTGATCTCATCAAAGGTTTCATGAAATGGAGTTTCATCAAAACATTTTAAACGAGCAAGCAAATTCAACAACTGACTCATTGTTTCCAAATTGGCAGAACAAATATCGTTCGAAAATGATCGTTAGATTTAGATAATTGTTTTCCTTTGTGATGTAGTGATATGTCGAATGATTTTGAAATTGAAATTGATGATTTAATAAACAAAATGTTATTCTGAAATTCCAACAAATAAATATATAAATGTACATTTTGAATATGGAGTTAATATCCAGAAGGTATTTTCTCTTTACTTAATTTTTCTTTTAGATCAACTAAAGATAACTTGTTTATGACATCATTTTCATTAAACAAGTTTTCCAACTCCCTCATTTGATTTTCAACAACTTCTTGTCGAGCTGATGGCGAAGACTTCATTGTTGTTCTACGGTGCTTCAGGGTTGATAGTATGATGGTGCATTCTGAAAATACTTGGCACTGCATCATCTTTCAATTTCATTTTTGGTCTAACAGGTTTTCTTTGATCGAGACATGTTTGTATCTTTTACATCACTAACAAAATCACATGGCAAGAAATGGAGCGAACACATTTTTGAATATTTCCCCAGGCTGAAAATTTTGGCGAGGATTAGCTGTAATCAATTTTTCACATAATTCCACATTGTTTAATGGATACGTATGAAAAGAAACTCCTTTACTTTCCGCTTTTTCAACACTGTCATATCCACTTTTGCATCCGTATGCAGAACACTTATTGACCATTTTCTTAGTTATTTATAATATTTAAAATTAGATTTATAAACCAAATCAATTATTATGCGTACATTTCACCGAGAAAAAGAGAAATTTTAGAAAAACAAAAGTAATAACACAAATCGATAATGCAAAATAACAATCCGAATAAACAATGGACGAAAGAAAACAAGCAAGCATGTATATGGTATATATAATAGTGCAACTTTGTTTAACCCTTGCGTCAGCCTAAACCGTACACAGCTAGAATGAAATTTCTTTGGTTGTGCGTCCTGGTGTTATATCTAGATATCCATGGTTCCGGTGTGGTCTTCTAGCACATCCGTCATAATACTTTTAAGGAAGAGGTTGAAGAGAATGGGGGAAAGTAGACATCCTTGCCTGACACCAACAGTAGTTTTAAACCAATCTCCCAGTTTACTATTGAAGAGTACCGCGCTAGTTGCTTTGTCGTACAATTTTTTGATAACTTCAATAATGTTTGCATTAATGTTGAATTTGTGCATGGTTGCCCACAGTGCTGCATGCCACACTCTGTCGAACGCTTTTTTAAAGTCGATAAAGACGTGATAGAGATCACTTTGATGATGCAGATGTTTTTCACAGATTATTCGCAGGTTAAAGATTTGTTCCGTTGTGCTTCTTCCTGCTCTGAAGCCAGCTTGCTCTTCTGAGATGATTAGCGCTGCCTGTGGTTTCAGTCTATTAAGTATAATCATGAGCATGACTTTACTTGGATGGCTAATCAAGCTTATTGTACGGTAGTTTTGGCACAACTGTAAATTACCCTTTTTTGGGAACGTGATAACTAGTGATTGAGTCCAGGGAGTTGGCCATTCTCCTGTTTGCCATATTTTGTTGCATATGTTGGTTAGTATGTCTATAACAGGGTCGCCTCCTGCTTGAATCAGTTTACATGGAATGTTGTCCGCTCCTGCTGATTTCCCCTTTTTCAATTTTTGTACAGCAAACTCCACCTCCTCACGGAGGATAGATTGTTTATCTGTGTTGGTTGACATTGGGCAGTTGAGCACTGAAATGTCGCCTTTTGCGTCTTCATTGTATAGTTCAGAGCAGTATTCGGTCCATCTTGTGAGAATCTCTTATGATACATTTGGCGGATTTATCCTGTATGGTTGAGACACGACTTTGTTTGTTGGATGTTAAGTCCTTGACAATTTTATACGCCTTTTTTGAATTGTTCCTTTGTAAATTGTCATCGATGTTTGAGCATTGTTGTTCTATCCATTCCTCTTTTGCTTTCTTCGTGTCTTTTCTGATCTTAATGTTGAATGCTTTGTATTTGGGTGCTCTTCTGTAGTGTTTTTAGCGCTCTTAAGTTTCCTTCTTTCATCACATAGCCTAGAATGTTAATAGTAACCCATGGTTTAATAACCAATTGTTTGCTTCTTACCACGTATTTCTTACCAAGTATTTTCTCTTGCAAAGAGAATCATACAAGGTACAACCAAAGGAGGAAGGAAAAGAGGAAGACAAAAGAAGAGATGGGAAGACATCAAAGAATGGACCTGTCGTTCGTAGACTCCCAAAAGGCAGCACAGGACGGGAGAAAATGGCGAGAACTAGTTTTCGGTCAACAACGGTGACCCAACGACCCATCCACGGGTTAAGGGATAGTCAAGTCAAGTCAAGTCATAGGAAGAAAATGAATATAAATAGTAGACTGCATTTCCCGCGAAAATCCTATAATTGTATTAGTTAATTTTTTCCAATGACGCACCGATAATAACTTTAAATAATTAGAGTTCTCATTCATTCTGTTTATAATAGAAACATACTTCTCCGATTATTAGCAGCAAATGACGTCATCAACTTAAAAAAAGTTTTATAAACAAATAAACAAAACATGTATAATTCTTTATAATCTTTATTAATAGTGAAAAAAAAACTATACAGTGTTTATTTGTTTAAAAAATGTCACAAAAGAAATAAGGAATTTGTCAATGTCTTTTCCCCCCAAGACTTCGTTAGTATTTAATATAAGTATAAGAAGAAAAAAAACGTATTTTATATGGTTTCTGGGATAGGGGGGTTGCGATAGATGCTTATTTAGCGCATAATTTTTTGTTTTATTTGTTAATTTTTGTAGTTTAAATGATATTATTTTCCTCTGCCTTTATTAGGCTTGGACAGACCCGAAAAAAGTAATAAAGAATAATTGCCGTGCATGTGGACATCTTTACTCTTAATCCCAATTGGCGCGCATGCGCACATCTATAGACGGACCCCGAAAAAAAATAATACGGCGTCCGTCTAGACGAACTCTAGCCAATGAGTTTTTCAAATTCGAATCCGATCGAATTTTTTTATTAAAATCCGTCCGATTCGAATAAGCTCAAAAAACGTCGAAGTTCGAATGTCGTCGGATTCGAATTCAAACTTCGTCACATCCCTAATTTTTATAAAAGCTTTTTAATGCTTCGTTTTGGTTTTAACATTTAGAAAATTAGCACCCATATCGTGGTGTTTAGTTTGGTTTGATTGATTAGTTTGCTTTGGTTGATTTGGTTTGTTTGGTTGATTTGGTTGGTTGGTCGGTTTGTTCTGTTGGTTGGTTTGATTAGTGGTTTGGTTTGGTTGGTTAGCGTTGACAGGTAAAACGTAATTTGTGACGGGTTTGGCTTGGTTGGTTGGATTGGTTGGCTCGGTTGGTTTGTTTGGTTGATTGGTCAGCTGGTTTGGTTAGTGGTTTTGGTTGGGTGTTTGGTTTGGTTGGTTTGATTGGTTGGTTGTTTGGTTTGGTTTGGTTGGTTAGCGTTGACGGGAAAAACGTAATTTGTGACGTATGAAATGTAGGTCATTTCTGCACATTAGGAAGGTGGCATACATTAATTAACCTAATTAATCGTATTTAAAAATTCAGTAGTTAAATTGATTAGGAAGGGGTTTCACATTACACCTATCTAGTAATACAATACACCCTTTAATACAAAGATATTTGTATGTATGATTCATTTGTTATATGTTAATGATAACAGTAAAAGTATAAGTGAATTTTTAGCATAAAATACCTTAATATGTGTTGGTAAATAAATCAAATACGTTAAGCTTTCCTCTAACCAAAGCGAAGCGAAACGCTGCGCTATTTCTCACGTGAGATTTTTCAAAGCGCGAAAAACCCTCGATACACCTAAGCGAAGCGAACGTAGGCGTCAGCCGACCGGATATAAGGATTTTTTTAATTTTCTTTTTGTTTATTTGAAGACGTCGGCAGACATTTTCTTCTTATGATATATTTTCTACAGTTATGGTATTTTACAAGTAAAAAGTGAAAAAAAAACACTTACTTTTTGGTATAATCTGATATAATTCAAGTTGCTATATATAAATGTAAGTCTTATTTGTTAATTTTAAGACATTTATATCAATTTTAACCTTGATTTTCATTTGAGTCGATGTTTCTAGGCAGCCATTTTGGATTGTTTACACTCGCGAAACGCGAAAAAACTCTGAAAGAAGCGATGCCGCGAAATTTCTCTGCACCGCCGCGGAAATTCTACGCGGTTTGAGCATCTCCATGTAAATACATTGCCGCGAAAGAGGGGCGAATTTCGCGAGCTACCTAGATACGCGAAATTCGCTTTGGTTAGAGGAAAGCTTTAAGGTCTCAACAAACCAAAGCGAATTTCGCGTATCTAAGTAACTCGCGAAATTTGCCACTCTTTCGCGGCAATGTATTTATATGGAGGTGCTCAAACCGCGGAGAATTTCCGCGGCGGTGCAGAGAAATTTCGCGGCATCGCTTCTTGCAGAGTTTTTCTGCTTTTCGCGAGTGACAACAATCCAAAATGGCTGCTTAGAAACATCGACTCAAATGGAAATCAAGGTTAAAATTGATATAAATGTCTTTAAAATAACAAATAAGATTTAGATGTATATATAGCAACCTGAATTATATCAGATTATACCAAAAAGTAAGTGTTCCCCCCCCCCTTTTTACTTGTAAGAAAACGAAATATATCACAAGTTCTATCTTCAGCAAAGACAAAGACTAACTAGATTAATTAAACTTATCGAACATAACTAGTTAAACTATTTATTTCGAAACACCCCTTATAAATAATGAAATTCTAGTAACATCTATTTCTTAATTAATTTTTTTTTTAATTTCGTAAAGACAATGATCATTTTTTTTTTAACAAACACCAATATTACCACCTTTTTATTTTCAAACAGAGAAGATCAATTTGAGTAAAAATGACTTCACAGTTCACAGAATCACTAATATAAACAATTAAAACATACCCCATTTGGTATGATGTGACCCATCCTGAATATACAAATATTCGAAAAAAAAAGACAAAATGTATGAAGAAATAAGATTGCATTTTAATGAAAGTGGTAAGTGTTAGATTATTAATTAAGTACCGATACCCAAATGCAAATAGAAAATTATATGCTTAAATTTTTAGTATGAGCATTAATATTATGATGAGTAGTGGATTATTTTTTTTAGTTAAGGCTGACCACGTTTACCAGTTAATACAGTGTATGCTAAAGGATTTATTAAATACCCATAACATTATTCACATTATATAACATTATTCACATTATAAAAGATAGTAGGCAGTGGCTACGGTTCGGTCCGACCGAACCCGTATTTTTTTTACATCGGGTACCAGCCATAGATAATATTGCTCCACACCCTATCCCTAACCCAAATCCTGAAAAAAAAAATTCTGAAAAAAACAAAAATTTATAAATGCCATGTTCCTTATACCCTAATATAATGGTTTTGGCTGGTGCTGGAGTCACTGCGAAGATAGTATGTACCCAGCTGACTAAGAATCTTGAATATTCATTGATATTATTAATAATATTAAATTATTAAACATTTGTTTATGGTCATAAAAAAATCACACAAGAGAAATGATGTTATATAAGAAATAATGGAAACTATAATGATGGTTCCTTTAAAAATGAAATGCCTAATATTGCATTCATTTTTTATTTTTAATATAAATTTAGTGAATGAGTCATTCTGAATGATGTCTTTACAGCTATTAATAGAATTTCTGCATTTCTGCTATCTGTTTGCTCATGGTAATATTTTTTGAGACATTAACATACAACATATATTTTGATAATTGTATTTGACACAAAAATATGATTAACATAAACAAATACATTTACTTTCTACATACCAGTATATATATTTATATATATTTTTTTCTTGTCTTGCTTTAAAATTAAGTCATATTGTATTTAAATGTTTTGCTCAACATGTAAAACACTTATCTTATAATACAATTTAATTGTAAACTGAGATCCTGTTGTTATATTACTTAAATCATGAAGATGTCTGTATTTTTAAATGACACATTTAATGACACATTATAATAATTCTTGAAGGCCAGATGATTTTAGATTTTACTTTTTCTATTAATAATACCCATACCTTGTAGTATACAATATCCAACTAGTATTGAATAAATTTTAAATAAATATGAAACAAAAAGTCAGCTGCATTGCATAAATATATTTCTCATTTATTTTCACATTTTCATTGTTACAAAAATGGACATTGAAAGAAAACTTTAAACTACAATAACAGTCAATTTCAAACACTTGGAAGCATTTACCCCCAAATTAAAAAAGTTAAATTTTTTATTGTGAACAAGCTTTTTTACCAATTGTGTCCTTTAAATATTTCCTACCACTTAAGTAGTAATCTGGATCTGCATGCTGTTGATGTGGGTACAAATGCAAGTGTGCTCAGTCATTTACCTATGTCTTCCATGTTGCCTCGAGGGCCTTAGCCCTCTCACATATGGTGGGTTCTTTTATAGAATGGCACAACTAAAACCATTCCATCTGTGGTTTATAGAACCTAATAAATGAACATCTCATCCTTTCATAAAATGTATAGATAATAATAAAATTGTCCACTAAGTAATACATAACATATAACTATCAGCTATTAAAAATTATATTACCTCAAGCCTTAAGTCATTGGAAATAATAGTTGCCAATAATCCATTCATAAATAAATGACATAAAAACATGATTTGAAACAATTTAGTGTTTTCTAAAATTGGAAATGAATATACAAAAATTAAAAACAGTTAAAAAGTTACATCAATTATTTATAATGCATCACAACGTTGCAGTTATTTTTCCTTTGTATCAAAAGCTAGACTTCTAGCCCTTCTGGTAGCATTTACTTAGTTTCTGAATGCATTAGGCTCATCACTTACATTTTCTGTATTAAAAAACTTATCTGGGATACTGTTCAAGTACCAGTAATTGTGACAAATCCAGGCAATCAAAACAATGCTTTTAGATGTTTCTACTTCTGTTCTTGGTGGGTGAAATGAAAACTACAATCACTGAGTCAGACTCCCAAAAGTATTTTCTACAACCCTGCTAGCTCTGCACATGTTTTTTTTTTTAACCCAATATTTGTCTTTGCCTGCCAAAATGGCACTGTTCAAGCTGGCCTGTTGATAATTTGACAAATCGGTTGTGCAACTCACCAGCCTCTTATCTTCATCCCATAATGGAGGTCCAAATATTCCCATCTTCATATATCTGCACAGAGAATATTGTAGTCTGGCACTTAAATAGCCAATATAACTATTATAAATGTATGCATGTAACAATAGTAATTCTTTGGGTTGGACATGTGATTGTTACATGCTTACCATCTATGGCAACACAGTTTGTAAAATTTCTCCTGTTTTGAAATCCTTTGCAGATTTTTGCCACAATTCTTGTGTTGAGGCTTAACGTCATTAAGTTGTTATGCATATGGCCTGGCATACCTCTTTAACTACTGTGCCAACTATTGATTACCCTTCACAAAAACTGTAGCCAATGGTATATTTGGGAGTGTCTAGTGGCTAGAAATCTGAAAAATGAAAGAACATTTTTAAAAAAATGGAAAAATTTAATAATTGGCTGTTTTTTCTAATTTTTAGGTGATGAAATTAAAAAAAAATGGATAACTGTGTCCAGTGGTATAAAAGGAATCACCTGTGGCAAGAAATCTGAAAAAATTAGCAATCATTTATTATTACAAAGTGTAAATTTATTACTATTTATTTATGTTTATTTTTAGGTGATGAAAATTAAAGAGAAGGAAAAACTAAAGGGACAGTTATAATAAAAAAAAAACTACAATTTGACAAGCATTCAAACTTTTAACAAAATGGAAGTGATCAAGCCAATTAGAATTCATCAGACCTTTTTGTTTCTTTGAACAAAACAACTTCCAATGTGATAGCATTAAATGAAGGTGTAGTAGATGATTCATCTAAAATACTAAAATTACTTAAACATATAAGGTCTACGTTGACCTTGATTAATCTATCTACACTCTTGAGGCTATCCCATTAAAAATATCTACACTCTTGAGGCTATCCCATTAAAAACTGATGTATCTTCTTCAAATAGACAGAAAAAAAAACTTCTAAAATGTATGCAGTGGAATTAAATTTTGTTTAAATCACCAGAAGAAGGCAGCTGCTGACTTGCAAACTTTTACAGCAGAAAGACAAGCTTGTGTAAAACTAGAAATTACTGAACATTTTAAAATATTTACAATAAAGCACATTTATATAGAAGTAAAATACATCATGTTTTTCTTTTTAATTTTTTGTGTGAATTATTAGTAATATTAAACATTTTCCATTAATTTTATAATTTTATTACCTTAAAGTTATTGCCAATCTTTCCTGAATAGAAATTGCATCACGGAAATTCGTGTCTTGCTTCTTTACTTCTGAGAAAATAATTGAGACAATTTTATCAAAGCATTCACAGCTCATTCGGAAATATTGTTGAAATTTTATAGTGTGAAGGTTTGAGTGTTTAGGGTCTGACTGTTGTTACTGTTCAAATGGATGTGGAGGCGCTGCTGTGGTAGCGGATGGTTGACTTTACATTCAAACAACTTCAAATAAATACACAAAACAGTGCGGCTGATTCCTGGTTTTATTTGTGGACGTAGACTTTAAAATATTACATCAAATTTTAGACAAAGGCACATCTTCAAAGTCAAGCAAAACACGACTTGCTAGTCTGAGATCAAAAGAGTAACTGCCTCTATCTCCAAGGCTTGTATCTGTCTAACTAGAAATAACTAGTCACATAACAACATAAAAATTCATACTCTCTAAAGTCACTTAAAAAATGTGATTAACACACATGCACAAACTAAATCAAACAATGTATATTTAATTCAACCTTAACTCCTTGACACCTCCCCTCCCTTCAAAAATGTGCAACATTTCTTTATAAATTCATTAAACATAAATATAACTCATCATAAGCAACAACTCATAAGTATTTCAATATGAACTTAATTATTATATTCCAAATGTTATGTCTCAAATGGCATATCGTGCCGAAGCAATGCCCAAAAAAATAATATATTCAATATCTCCATCAAATTCATATACAATATCATGGCATTCCTATGCCCAACTAAAAAAAAATATGCACAGTTTGCTGAAGCAATTCAAATAAGACAGTATGACAATACCAATGTCCATACTCTTAATTCTCAATAATATTCAACAATACTCAATAATACTCCATAATACTCAATAGTACTCCATAATACCCAATAGTACTCAATAATACTCCTAAAACTCAACAACACTCAATAATACTCAACAATACTCAATAGTACTCAATAATATTCAATAGTATTCAATAATACTCAATAATAATATCATCATATACCAAATATCAAATCATAATACTCACTTTATCAAAGTGAAAAAAAAAAATCAATTGTTATCATGTGCCAATTATAAAATATCAATTTAACCAAATTATAATTAACTCAATCAGTTGATCACTATATACCAAAAAAAAATTCATGTCATTACCAATATATGTGCTTATAGTTATCATTTATTAGTGCCATTACCTACCAAAAATGTACAAAAACAATTCTCTAAGCCATTCATTATAATAATAAAATATGCCATACAATAAATGTATCATAAAATATATTTTGTAATTTATTATGCCAGTATATATAAATAGTTGTCATGTGCCATCATCATAATATATGTTCATATGTGTTACCATTACCATATGCCAATATTCATGTACCTATTACATTCATCCAAGTCTTGTTTCTGTTTTGTTTTGTTACATGTATGTTTCCTATCAAATAATGTGCCTCTTGATTGTCTGTGTTCTCTCATCTTGCCTTTACAAATATTTCTTAATTTAAAGCACTCTTCTTTTTCATGACCAAGATTCTTGCAAAAACTACAGTGAGGTTTATTCAAATAATCATTATGTTTATTTATTTTATAATCTTTTCTTACTCTGTATGCCTTCCAATCTATATGACTAGTCCTATTGTGTACCTATCTGTTTCTATGGACATTCTGTGGTTGTCTATTTCTGATGTTTTTATTGTGTGTATGTCTATTACTATATGTCTTCTGTGGTTGTCTATTTCTAATGTTTTTCTCATATGTACCACTATTCTGTTTATTTCTAAAGGGACAAAAAAATTTTTTGTGACCAAAATTATGACAGTTGTAGCATCTTATATGTTTAAATTTAATGGAACATCTATTTGCTTTGTGATGAGGACTATTACAATAAAAACATGTTGGTTTGTGTCTATGTGTTGACTTTGTTTTACTTTGTTTCCTAGTGTGTGTAACAACTGAAATTGAGTGAATTTTCTTAACTATTGCATCTGTATGTTGTTCATTTTCTTTTGAAGTTTTATCTATTGATGTTTCATTTAGGTCTCTAACAATTTGCATGGAGTTTAAATGTACTTGATTGTTATCTTTACTTATTACTTGTGCATCTAACTTCTCTATTATTGTTGGTGTAGTGTTAGACTGTTCAGTTACATAAGTTGTTATATGTTGTTCAAATTTTTCAAATTTTTTTATCAATGATTGTAAACTCTGAGTTAATGTTTGTATTTGTTGACTTTGTTCTTCGATAATTTTTCTTAATGAATTACTGTCATCTTGCTGTTTAAAATCTATTGTTGTATTTGTATCCGATATTACTACTTGGTCATTATCTTGTTGATCTATTACTATTGCACTGTCATTGTCATCTTGTTGACTTGGGTCTATTGTTGCAACTCGGTCACTGTCTTGCTGATCTATAATCATTGCACCATTATTGTAATCTTGTTCTAAATTGCTGTTATCAAATGTGTTTAAGTGATATTCAACTACTTTGCTATGCTTAATTCTTAAATGCATATATATGTCATCTAGAGAGTTAAATACTGCACAACAGTGCTGGCAGCTATATGCTGATACCTTTGTTCTTTTATGCACTGACACATCATAGTCACTGGCAAATGCATTAAGACCACACAAAGTACCTCTCCAATGAATTACTAACTCACTTGTAGAATGAAATACTTTATTACAGTTATCACACTTATCACTAGACCATGCTCCTTCTAGCTTGATAGATTCAAAATGTTTCATTTCTCTTTCTAATGTTGCTTTTTTAAATCTCTCTCGTCTGTCTTGTTTTGCTTTTGCTCTAGCTAATATTATTTCTTCATGACTTTCTATAAACAAGATGAGTTCATCTCCTGTAAAACCTAACTTTAAACCTCTCTCTCTATAAACATTGTACAAATCTTCAATTGTTTTTGTAGTATCCATATTTATGGTTTAAGATTCCAAGCAATAGGCAATTAACTTTAATATTAATGATCAATAATTCAATATAATCTCAACAAATACTTGTGAGAAGAAGAAAAAATTTCTCAGACACTGATATTGATAACTGGCACTAGTCAAATAAATATCAACAATATTTCAATATTTACACATCTAAATGGCATATATTACATAAAGTTATTAAAGAATGGGATTGGGATTCAGTGTCCGAACAATAAATAAATGGAAAATATTTATGAAAATATATGTATATTTATAAATTTCACAATACAGGACAGACAATAACAGAATCAGCTCCCTATTAGATATTGATAGTGAACAGGAGAATACAATATATATTATCATCAAGACGCAGACATGCACTAGACTAGTTGAGGTAAAATAATTATGACGAGATATACGCAAACAAATAGGACAATGAATACACAAACTGCTCAAAAACAACTAAATATTTAAATAGTATCAATAATCTAAATGGATCCCAAAATATTATTAATCATAAATTACACAATTAAGTGTAATAGATCCAAATAGTCTAAATAGAACATTAATATACCCTAGTAAAAACCTCAGATTCGCTAATCTCTTCTGAGTCTCTTTTGTTGGTAATAATTCTACAAACATATATATATATATTGAATATATGAGGGGGAAAAAATATTGAATTAGTACGTTACAATTTTTTGATGTTTCCACTGTGTCCTCTTGATGACTTGATGATCCTCTGGATGAAGGCACAACAAACAATAGTCACTCCCAAGCGGCCATCTTGAACCTTGACCTGACTCCTCTTCCGTAGTTCCGTGTGAAAGTGTTGACGTCACGAAGTATGAATGAATATGAACACAGTTATACACAAGCAGCCATCTTGACTTACTGATGAATAAGAATAAACATATGTATTCGAAGTACGAACACATAAGACACTCGACCGGACCGTAGAATAAACTTATCGCGGTCAGAGGTGTCTCCGAGATATGATCTCGAGCAGCTAACAACGGTATTCTCTGGTGTTGATTCTCTGGGCGGTTGTCAGGGTTTCTCAGGCGTGTCAGGGCTTCTCAGGCGTTATCAGGGCCTCTCAGGTGTTATCAGGGCCTCTCAGGCGTTGTCAGTGGTTCTCAGGCGATGTCAGGGCCTCTCATGGTTACCCAGGCGCTGCCAGGGCTTCTCAGGGTTTCTCAGGCGCTGCCAGGGCTTCTCAGGGTTACTCAGGCTGTCAGGGTTTTCAAGCTGCCACCATTGTGAAAGTTTGAGTGTTTAGGGTCTGACTGTTGTTACTGTTCGAATGGATGTGGAGGCGCTGCTGTGGTAGCGGGTGGGTGACTTTACATTCAAACAACTTCAAATAAATACACAAAACAGTGCGGCTGATTCCTGGTTTTATTTGTGGACGTAGACTTTAAAATATTACATCAAATTTTAGACAAAGGCACATAATGAAGGCACATCTTCAAAGTCAAGCAAAACACGACTTGCTAGTCTGAGATCAAAAGAGTAACTGCCTCTATCTCCGAGGCTTGTATCTAAGCAAGTCACAAATGACGTCTAACTAGAAATAACTACGTCACATAACAACATAAAAATTCATACTCTCTAAAGTCACTTAAAAAATGTGATTAACACACATGCACAAACTAAATCAAACAATGTATATTTAATTCAACCTTAACTCTTTGACATATAGGATCATTCCTGAGCTGTGGGATCAATGGAAAAAATTCCCCTTTAAATGGCCTTTCTAAGTTGATAGGATGAACCCACTTTCTTTTTCTGTAAATTCAATAATAAATTAAAAATAATATTATTTAAAAAAAAAAACACCGCCATCCTCATTAAATGACAATAATGTCAGACAGCTTAAGTGATTCAATATCATTATTAGAAGAACCAGTCCCTACAGCTTATAATATAAAACACTTGAAAAAAATATAAAGTCCTATTGTATCTTGCAATAAGACTCTACACTATTGACAAAAACGCTAGTATGTATATCCTTTAAAATTGTCAACACCATACTAAAAAATTGTAACCCAAGATAGCATCTTGGCAAACCTATTGTGATGCATGTGAAGGACCAAATCTAAAATTAGCACTTACAATGTAACTATCATATGTACTAAGTATGGCTTGTTCACCCAGCTTTGAACTGGGGTTGCATTATCTGATTGAGTGTGCAATTGTCATTTAGGGGCGGTTTCAATTCTCATCTTGAAGCAGAGTGAAGATATGTTACCCGGACAAAAAACACAGCAGACATAACCCCCACTTTTGTAATATATAATAACTGGATGTAATAATATTTACAAATACGTATTTTTACAAGGATTTTTTTCAAAGAACCCCCAATAAGCTGCATTAGTCCTTCAAGTCAAAGTAGTCAAAAGTCACTCTTTTGTTAGCTTTACATCAACAGGCAGCTTATCTTACCAGGTAAAGCAAACAAAATTAGGAGTTCTTACCCAAGGTCAAGACTGGCCGTATCTTTATTCTACCTTTCAATTCTCGCACCAGACACACATTATAATTATTAAAGTAGATGGTAAACAAACAGCGAACACATTATAATTATTAAAGTAGATGGTAAACAAACAGCGAACACATTATAATTATTAAAGTAGATGGTAAACAAACAGCGAACACATTATAATTATTAAAGTAGATGGTAAACAAAAAGCGAACACATTATAATTATTATAGTAGATGGTAAACAAACAGCGAACACATTATAATTATTATAGTAGATGGTAAACAAACAGCGAACACATTATAATTATTAAAGTAGATGGTAAACAAAAAGCGAACACATTATAATTATTATAGTAGATGGTAAACAAACAGCGAACCACGGTGGTCGAGAGCCAATCTTTAATTCTGGTAAAACAATACAGGAACATGACTATTTATATACTGTGGTGACAGACATGATGTCTCATACCAACAGACATTTAACATAGCAATAGTCCTACACTTTGTTAATATACACACCAGGCCCGTAGCCAGGTCAAAGTAAGCAGGGAGGCACCAATACCCAATAAGGGGGCACCTTTACTTTTTCTTTATTTTTTCCACTTTTTCTTCTTTTTTAAGCGGGGGGGGCACTCCACACCTAGCGGGGGGAGGGCACGGCCCCCAGTGCCCCCATTGGCTACGGGGCTGATACACATGACATGTGTTAATTAAATGAAATATAGTAATACAAAAGGAAAAAGGTATGCCGTATATATTGTTTTGTTATATGGTTTTACAGTACATTTGGTTTAGAGTGCTTGACTGTTGACCTGAGAGTCCCAGGTTTGATACTTGGTGAGAACCAAAGTTCCAGCTTTAAATGGGGTACCTAAATTTCCATCCAAACATTAGCAAAGGAAAAATTACTAATTATACCTTTTCAACAAAATATTTCCTCCTGCTAAATGTATGTACTTATCTAGCAATAAGCCTATATGAAGTCTGTAAGAACCATATATTTTTTTAAACTGTCAGACCTGCTGGATAGGACACACCCTACGCAAAACCAGCAGACAGTATCGCAAGGCAGGCACTGAGGTGGAACCCCCAAGGTAAACGGAAGAGAAGCCGCCCAAGAAATACCTGGCGTCGAGACCTGGAAGCGGACACCATAAAGATGGGACACAACTGAAACCAGCTAGAGAAGATGGCAAAGGACAGTTGACTCTGGAGATATGTTGTTTGTGGTCTATACCCTGCCATGGGTGAAGGGGCAATGAATGAATGAAACTAATGAGGGCCTTAAAGAACCAGATGTATCTGATATAAACTCACATAGATTTCCATCTCTTTTCTTCAATCAGTCTGTGAACGTTGAAATCATTCTACCTCGATCGGCAAAAGCATTCAAAATTCTTCCATTTGATATATATTGTCCATCTATTCAGTTGCTTTTGTTTGAACGGATCTGTAAAATCTGTCACCTTTATGTTGCTACGCAAGCCATGTTAAAGATCATGTTCAACAGCACCAGGGTTGTTAGTATCGAAGTATCGGTATCGGCCAATACAGTATCGGCGATACTTTTTTAGTATTGGTTGCTGTATTGCCGATCCTTTTTGAAACATGTATTGATTTGTGTATCGCCGATACATTTTAAACGAAAAATTTTCGATACTCGATACCAATACTTTTCTATTGCCACTATTAGCTATTTACAGAAAAACAATAGCGATTTTAATGCCTTGTTTTAAGAGTAATCTAGGCTACATACATTAAATCACTACTAGTCATCATAGCCAACAACCCCCACCAATACTAACACCACCCACCTCCCCACCAATACTAACACCACCCACCTCCCCACCAATACAACCACGGTCGGCGAGTTGAAGGAAAAAATAAATTTTCTTTTGAAGTTCTTTCTTTGCGCGCCTATGTCTATAAATGTTATTCTTATACTCTTTCATTCATTTACTTTATTTCTATCAACTATTTCTGTTCAATGTTTCAATGAACGACAGAAAATAAAACTTTATTTCTTTTTTATCGATCTATCGGTAATTTATTTATATTTATATATTGTTTTTATTTATTAATTCATTATTTTAGTGTTTACTACATTTCATTAAAAATAATTAATTGAATGGTATTAAATTCTAAAACTGCATGATGTAATTAAAATTGAAAACTGTGTAATAAAACAATATCATTTAATTAACACATATTATATTATTAAATTATATGCTGAGTTCAGCAAACAATAAAATTATGGGTGGTTAATAACAATTAATTGAATATAAATACATGGAAATTAACAAATTAATAAAAAAAATATCTTGTAAAATGAAACTCTTTGATGCAATCACATGGCAATTTTCAAACGTTCAAAGTAAAATTATTTTATTGATCGGTCGGCTTTCATTTTTCATTGTTTCATCTTCTGTTGTTCTTTCATGTGTCAACATTATACATTCTTTCTTTGAATTATATTTGGTTAAAGTAACAGTTTTTACAGAGTTGCAGGAAAAAAAATCAGTAAATAACACAATTCTATAACCAGATCAGACAAGATTTAAAAAAAAGGAAAAAAAAAACCCGTACACAGAAATTGCCACGTCTACATAACATTACATCAGCGACATGACCTTGAAACAATAGGATTGGCATTTCTTAATTCTAATGTATGACCTTGAATGAAACAATTAGTGAACATCTATGTGTATTTTTTTTGGGATGGGAAGTTGGGGGCGGGGGGGGGAGGGGTAAACAAGACTTATGTGTGGGCGAAGTGTTACAAAAATATGACAGAGAAGGGGTGAACATGGGTTGACATACGTCATTATATTGGGAACTATACAGCACGAGAATAGCACGTGTTTGGTATTTTTGATTAAAAAGAAAATATCGGTATCGGACTATTGGTAAAAAAGGCATATCGGTCGCTCCCTAGTTGTATATTTTTATCGCATTTAAAACATTGAAGTACGCACTAGTCGTTGCACTCAGTCATCTGTAAGTAGTCATGGCAGAAGAGACAATTAATATTCCTACCGATTTTTTCAAATACCTGGGACCAGCTGAAAAAAGGGGCAATTCACTGTATAAATGCGTACACTGCCCACCCGGATTGACTAACAAGTCTTTATCGCGCCATAACCAGTCAAGACAAAATTTGAAGAAGCATATAGAGGTAAATTTTAAATAAATGAATAATATAATTAAGGTTTTAAAACCTAAAACAACTAGAACGTTAGAATTTACAAAAGCTAAGTTAGCTTAATATATTTCTCATTATTTATTACTTGTAGGTCAATAGAACTATTTGAATAACTTTAATATGTTATTTATGGATAAGTTGTGACACTGCACAAATACAGTACTTGGATTATTATTATTGTTTCACAGAGACGTCATGGAGCATTACTTACCAAGTTTGAGATGGCTTGTAATATAATTCATGAAAAATTGATACGAAAGAAGAGACCCTCAACTGAAATTAATAGTGGAAGTAACAATAGCAATGACGATGACACTGGTGGTAGTTCTCATTGCAATGGACCAGCATTGAAACAAGCCAAGATTACATTTTGCCAGCCCGTCACTCAGCATTTATTAGATGAATGGGTTATGGATTATCTAATTGATTCAGTCTTGCCTTTCCATCATATCGACACCGCTAGTTTCAGAACGTTGATTAATAGACTTACCAGGCAACAAATGATGCCTCGCTGTCGACAAACAACTGGAACATAGATTTGAACTTCGTAGGCAGCAGCTGAAAGATAAGTTGGCTTCACTAATACTGTCTGTACAACTGCCGATTGCTGGACGTCCAGACGAAGAAGTTTTATTGGTGTTACTGTGCATTGGTTAGAACCTGTGTCACTTGAGCGAAAAGGCTGCTGCTTGGCCGTGCGTAGAATAGTTGGCCGACATACCTATGATTTAATTGCCAAAACACTAGAAGCAATCAACAGAGAATATGAAATAAGTGACAAAATTTCTTTCACTGTAACAGACAGCGGATCAAATTTTTTAAAAGCTTTTCGCTGTTTTGGACTGAATAAAGATGAAATGATGAACATAAGTATAAACAATGTGGATTTAAATGAAGATCACAGTCAGGAGCAACAGGATGATGAAGATGTGGATATGGAATTTGTACAAATTGATGATTTACTGAATCCACCATGTGTTAATGATGACGAACATGAACAGATTATTTACCAGCTGCCACCACATCGTAAATGTGCATGCCACTTGTTAAATCTTGTTGTTACGCGTGATGCTAAAGTACTACAAAAAGTAACCAAACGGTTGTCAGTGTCAACATTTGCAAAGTTAGTAGCTATCTGGAACAAACAAAATCGCTCACCTTTGGCTGCAGATGCAATCAAAGCGGCAATTGGCACGTATCTCGTTACTCCCGGTGACACTCGGTGGAATTCCACTTACGATTCTGTTGTAAAAATACATTGCTTACTATCCAATTGTTGAGGACCCCTTTTGAGGGTATCCTTGGCTTGTTGCTAAGAGTATGAGGGCTGACTCAATGATGACTCGTATTTGTATTTGTGTTTCTACCACACACAGTCTCACCAACAATTAAACGTATAACAAGTGACGAATAATCAATTCCACAAGTGTGTACAGCGATAAATTATATTTATTTACAGAGACACCAGTCCGTAACAGAGATCTGGTGGTCTTTAAAATCATAAGCAAAGGTAATCCAAAAATGTCAAAGATTAATCCAGTATCAATGATCAGAACTAAAGGGACGTTCTCTCGATAGATCACCCTTCTCTCTCTCTTTCTATCTCACTCAGAGACACATCAATCGACTAGCTATCACTCAGTCGAATATGCGACCGGTCACCCTGGGACCATCGGTCGAATGTCTACGAATCTATCTTTCATTCCTCATCTCATTTTTCCCACGTGACCCCTAACCAATCAAATATAATATCTGTTTCTTTCAAACTTTCAAATTAGGGGGTGGAGCCTAGATGAGGGGGGGGGAAGTACGTCATACCGACATAGACAGTAGTAACTGGACATCCATCCCCTTTGTCGGCAATTGACCAGGGCCGAGTGACCAGGGAGAATCCCGCGAGGAATGTAACGTGTTTCTGTTAACCACTGCCTCCTTCGCCGTTCGCTGTCCACCTGGCTGATGACGCAATTACGGGGGTGGGGTAAAAAAAAGGTGGGGAACTTGAGAGCGGGAACGTATATTATTATACATGGTATAATATACATCTTAAATTTAGTAATACTATTAAGTTAAGGGTTGGAGTAAAGGGGATGGTTTCGACAGATTAGTCACAACCCGTGACATCACACCCACCCCACTCGAAACCATAGGGGTGACGACACCATAGTAGGTGAGGCCATTACATAACATAAATCAAATTATAAAAAAAACGAGTCCTTCCCATACGTTAGGACTAGAACAAAGGGCGAATTAACCCGGGGTTATACATAAGCATATGTGCTTGTAACTATCTTTATAGAAGAATGCCCAAAACGAATGGAGGGTCAAATTGGAATAACACAAAAAGAAACTTATCTTAGTACCCCGCCCACAACATAATGGATAGGGCCAGTGGGTAAAAACATACATACTTAAATAACCCAAAAATAAAACAGAACCATTACAACGGCGTATAGCATGGTGGTGCCAGCCGGACATAAGGTCTGGCCAAAACAAGTTGGTCCAGAGATAAATAAAAAGAAAATAGTGAACACTCTTTCTTCCGAAAGGTGGCACTTTAAACAAAATTAATTGTATCAGTAAGCCTACATAGGCGGTTACTGGATACGAAATAGGGTAAGCAAGATAGTCTCCCTTTGAAGGGATGACTTTACATTGATAGATACAGCAGCGTTACAACATTAAACCTGAAATAGAGAGGAAACCATGCATAATAAATATAACAATTGACATAACTACACTCACACGACATTCACTCACTCTAGGCAGATTTTTTTGCTTGTTTTACTGCGCGGCGGATGGAGCAGGACGAGTTGCTTAATAGCAACAGTTCTGAAGTAGACAGATATCTTGAAGATAAATCACCAGAAGCGCTGTCATTAGCAGCCTACCCAAGTATTAAGAAACTATGCCTGCAACTGAACACTGGACTTCCGGCTAGTGCTGCAGTTGAACGCCTGTTTTCTTTGGGTGGGCGTGTTTTTATGCCATTACGTTCAAGGCTAACCAATGATCATTTTGAAATGATTGTCTTCTTACGTGCTGCCAAGTGGTGAAGTGATTGGCCTACAAATTGTGCTTTGACATTGTATTTTATATTTTTAACTTTTTTGAAAATTAAAATATTTTGTTGTTCTGAAAAGTATTGGTATTGTATTGGTATCGATTTTGGCAATACATTTTTACTTGAGTATTTGTATTGGTATTGGCGATACTATTTTAATGAAGTATTGGTATCGGTATTGACGATACAATTTAAGAGTATTGTTAACAACCCTGAACAGCACCAACAATGTATGCCTGGGCCCAGTCAAATACTACATGCAAAGAATTCGTTCAATGCGAGTGGCTGTCAAAAGACAAAAAGAGCTCACGGCAATTATTGCTCATGGGTGATAGTAAGTGCGGAATGGCTAGATGAAGACAATGTTGACTTGCCTGGTGTTTCGTTTCCACAAGAAATATTCAGCCAGAACATATGCCAATAATAACAATTGAGGAACATTTGACATCTCCATGGGAGATTATAAGATTTGGATTTGTGTGTAAAAAAATGTTAATAAATTAAAACTGTATTTATAGTTTAACTTTTTAATGTCGTTTCTGCTTGAAGTTAGAACAAGTCTTTGTTGATAATTAAATAGTCTTTAAAGTGTTATACTAATTTAAAGTATGTTCATAATTTAAAGGTGTAATGTGTATACATTTTTGTAAACCATGTAATATATTTTCTGTTCAGAGTAAGCCTTTATAGTTATAAATTGGAAATATGTTCATAAGTTAAAAGTTTATTAAACTTTTTTTTCTAAACATTTTACTTTTATTCACTTTTTTGTTGTAGTTGTAAACTAGTCTATTTAAAATATTGCTTTTTTCCCTTTTATTTTTATTTGGGGGGGGGGGTAATCAAATGTTGACGTAATTTTATAGGGGGGGGGTCTCTGGAAGTTTGACAAGTTGTTGACAAAGGGGAGGGGGGGAGGTAAAAATCGCCAAAAATTTGTTGACTTAAATAATGGACAGCCCCATATCTAAAGATTTAGTTAATGATAGAAAACTTTGGAATTGTAAAATCCTTTTTAATAATTAAACAAACTTAGATTTTAAAAAATACGAAAAAAATCATATTTTGTAATATCTCGGCTGGTTTCATGGCTTTATAAAATACTTTAAACATGTAACTGTTATTTTTATTCCAGCCTATCATTTAGTTTAGGGGACGGGTGGTCGTGCGGTGTAGAGCGCTAGACTGTCGATCGGACAGGGAGGACCTTGGGATATAAGTCGAAAAATGTTTGCCTTAAAAGGGTACCTGACTTGGGGGGTGGGGGTGGGGTGGAGTAAAGGCGGCTGGGCAATGTGCTGACAACACAATCCCTTTACTTAATATGCCGAGGTTATGGAACAGATGAACTCTACACTTCATCTAGGTACCACAAACTGATTTTTTTAAATGGTTTTACAGCTTTTTAAATCATGAATATTGCAAGAACTCAAGAATCTAAGAAGGTTGACATCTCCAAAAGTATTTCCTGTACACAAAATCATTTACACTCAACACAAACACAAATATACATAGAACAAACTCAATTTTTTTTCAAGGGTCTAACAATATAATATCATACAAATTTATAGCACTGAATATGGGTTGTCATCATTTTTTTAGAAAAAATAAAAAGGGAGATAATTTTCAAAATTCGTGACATTTCAAAAAATCATAAAGATTATTGTAATAAACACACGTTAGAACAGTGGCGTACCTGGGGGGGGGGGGGATGGGGCGGTGGGTGCGGTCCGCACCGGGCGGCACTTACCTTGAGGCGGCATTTTTTATATTTACTTATAGTTGTAAAAAGCAACTTAGTCATTTCATATTTATTTTCTTTCTTGAATAATAAATGATTATTATGATTATTATAAGTTTAATATTTGATTTATATAAATTATGATTAACTATATGGTTTCGAATATTATTCCTCGGTGTATATAAATGCATTTTAGTGTAAATTTTGAATTCTAATTCAAGAACAAGATAATAATTTTATTTTATTGTATTCATTAAAATTCGTTGAATTCGTAAAAGGATCCTTACGATTTTGTTCGGCAATTTTTCCTAACTAAAATGTTTTGATATCAGTTTATAAATGTCATTTCTTTTGAAAAGTTTATATGATTACTTTGAAGTGATATATCAATATTTTTTTTTAAATCATCGATTTTTCTTTTAGAAAGCAGGGCCGGCGGAATGCGGTCTGCTAGGTCTGCAAAGCATATGGCGCCGGCATAAGAACTATCTTTTTCAAACAACAAAACCTAAACGAGACAAAACAAAAATACTGACGAAGTTACAATTTCAGGAATCGCAAATAGATAAATATACGCAGTCCGTTTTGAAGAATTGTATTTGGAATGATAAATTGCTTATAAACCATTTTGTTCATTCGCGATTCAATCTTTTTACAGTGAAGAGTGAAACAATGCCAGTGCATTTGGAGAGTTTATTATTGGTAAGTATATTATATTACGTATTATAGACATCTATATCCATATCTATGTCTATATCTATTATAGATGTCATTCTAAATGCTAATCAGAGTAGTAAAATGACTTTGCCGTTTTCTATACATAATATACTTTTTATTTCGACAAGTTATATTTTTATTATATATCCCTAGAATGAAACGAGTAAAAGAAAGTGGTGCGTCATTTAGAAAGAAAAGGAATAGAATGGAGGAAATAAAGACTAAAAATACTGGAGCACTACTCAAATATATCTCCCATAAGTCAACTTCTAGTTCTTTTAGTATTGTTGCCTCAAATACGGGCGAAGAAGCAGCCCTCGAAGGCGAAAAAACATTTTCCAATGTTGTTCAAGAGGAAAGATCTGCTTCACATACTGGCGAAGAAGTAAAAAGTTCATCAAGTTCTGATGAAGAATCTGTTGCACAAATTATTCCGTCTATTTCAATGAAAGATATTGGATTATGGCCTAACAAAATTGACAATACAAGAGTATTTCTGGTACGTCAAGGTCCCTTTGCAATTCAAAATTTGGACGCCGACTTCAGCGAAGGAGTAAAACGTCCTAATAATACAACCAAAGCCAAAGGTGAAACAAGAAAACTGAGTCAGGACTGGTTTTTTCAAATTTTGCCTAATGGCGAAAAGCTCTTAAGATCGTGGATGGTATATTCACCATCGAAGAAAAGTATTTATTGTTTCTGCTGCAAACTGTTTGATAATCTTTGTCAAGCAGGTTTTAATACGGAAAATGGTTTTAACAAATGGTGGAAACTTAATCCCAAAATTAGTCAACATGAGGTGAGTTCACTGCACATTCGATCATATTCCAAATGGAAGGAATTAGAAATAAGACTTGGACGTGGCGCAACTATTGACAAACTACAACAACAGAATATTGATAAAGAAATAAACAAGCAATTAAGCCTGTTCCATTGAAGCCCCTTAGTTTATGATGTGTATTGAAATGTATAATTAATTGAAACAAGCAATTAAGCCTGTTCCATTCTGGACACAGGACGTGTTAGCGCATTTTCATGTCATGTATCAGTACGTTTGTTAGCTTTCAGTAAATATTTGTAAATTTTGGAAATGTTTATAAATTCAATTTTGTAATGCATATATCTGTAAAAAAAATATTATAAAGACGTTTCTTCATATTTGAAAAAAAAAATATTTTCTCTTAAATCTAACTACAAGTGGTTTGTGGTTACTGAAATAGGACTCATAATTGAAAACATTCGAAATTGTAGTCATTTAATCGTCCGAAAACTCTGTCAATTGTTGCTTAGCTCTGATACTTTCAATTAAACTCAGAACACAAGCTTACTATTTCATTTGATGAGTTTCTTAATAAAACTTGGTGAAACTACGTGTTGCAGTATTTCGCACCAAATGAATGAGTTATTGAACGTACAAGATGTAGAATGGGGCCATATATATAATATATAAGCCCCTTAGTTAATATAGCTTATATAGTAAAAAAAACGGTACTTTATAAGCCCCCTTTTACGGCCCTCAGAGGTCAGATCGCGAAATGGAAAAAATTCATTTCTTGGCAGGCCAAGACCTACAAAATGATATATACATCATGGGTCTAGGACTTATGGTTGTTGAGATCTATGCTGATTACGGACAGACAGACAAAACGGGGACAATAGAGCATTTTTTTTTCGAAAATGCTCTAAAAAAAACAAATAACAAGATTGAATGGAATTGAGATTTGAGAACAATAATTCTGTATTACTGTACTTTACAAGTTTGAAAATTGAAATACAAATTTTAATGAATTCAATTGGCATTTGACAAAGCCATTATTCAAGCCTAAAGAAGTAAGAATAAGATGTTGATAACTAACTAATGACTATTAGTTTGTTAACAGTGTTAAGTTACTCCAAGTCCACAGCCAAATAATGTACACATTCCAGTGATGCCACAAAATCACAGCTGAGCGCCGCGGGCCGCGGCTACGTCATACCGTCGTTTAAACCAGGCTTGCGGGGCCGCCAAATTTTTTTCCGGCTCCCACAAATTTGACGGCTCCGGCACTGTTGAGGACCCCTATGAGGGTGCCCTTGACTTGTTGCTAAGAGTATGAGGGCTGACTCAATGATGACCCGTATTTGTATTTGTGTTTCTACCACACACAGTCTCACCAACAATTAAACGTACGATAAGTGACGATGATCAATTCAACAAGTGTGTACAGCAACAAAATATATTTATTTACAGAGACACCAGTCCGTAACAGAGATCTGGTGGTCTTTAAAATCATAAGCAAAAGTAATCCAAAAATGCCAAAGATTAATCCAGTATCAATGAATAGAATCAAAGGGACGTTCTCTCGATAGATCACCCTTCTCTCTCTCTCTCTCTCTATCTCTCTCTCTCACTCAGGGACACAACAATCGACTCTCTTCTCAGAGATCACCCCGTTGAATGTCGACCCGCTCACGATTCAGACTCTTGGTCCAATGTCGTTAAAACTATCTTACATTCCTCATATCACTTTTCCCACGTGACCCCTAGCCAATCAATTATAATATCTGTTTCTGTCAAATCAGGGGGTGGAGCCTAGATGGGGAGGGGGGAGAAGTACGTCATACCGACAAAGACAGGAGTAACTGGACATCCATCCCTTTGTCGGCAGTTGACCAGGGCCGAGTGGTCAGGGAGAATCCCGCGAGGAATGTAACGTGTTTCTGTCAACCGCTGCCCTGTTCACCGAGAAAAGTTATTCTTCCCCGTTCCGCTGATGACGCAATTACGGGGGTGGGGTAAAAAGGGTGGAGAACTTGAGAACGGGAACGTAAACTACTATACAGGGTATAATATACGTCTAAATGTTATTAGTACTATTAAGTCAAGGGTTGGAATAAAGGGAATGGTTTCGACAGATTAGTCACAACTAGGGTTCGAAAATTACGCCAAAATTACGCGTCCCATTAATGCCCAATTTCTTGAAAATTTATGTTCCTTTTGTTGCTCACGCTCACTGATTGCTAGTATGTGTATTTTTAATAATGTTTTCGAAGGTTTTTACTTGTAATTAACCGGTTATACTAATATGCCCGTCGTCCACGTATTTCGTCGTGTACTTACTGCATCAGCGGCGGCCATCTTTGGCTGAGTTATACCGTCTAATACGGTCGACGCAGGACGGGTGCAATGCGCCGCGAAATACGCCGCGGGTGCCGAACTCAGCAAAAGACGGCACACACGATCAACGCTGGGGCAATCCGCAGCGAAATACAGACGACGTGGGTGCAATACGCAGCGTAATACGGCCGACGCGATCGACGGAAGCACTATACACAGTAAAATGTTTTCTATACGTTTCATGACATTCGGAACATATATAGATAATCAAGGCCGTACCCAGGGTGGGGGAGTGGGAGGGCTGGGAGGCTGCAGCCCCCCCCCCCAAAAAAAAAATGTTATTGCTGATAGTAACTCATAAAAAATTGACAAATATTTGCCTTTAAAAACTTGGAACAGGCCCCCCCCCCCCCCCCAAAAAAAAATCCTGGGTACGGTACTGTAGATAATGTTTAAAAAAAACATTTTTTTTGGGGATTTTTTTTATTTTATAACCTCCCCGTTTGGCTTGCGGCCGCTTGCCATACAGCTCATGGCGGCATTGTGTACTTCATCGAAAATTGTTATGATTTTATCTTATTTTTAACCAGACTTTGGCTTTTTTATTGAAAATATTTATTTTATTATGTCTACTGAAGCGATTAAAAACAAACAATATACTTTGCGGTTTACGCTGTTTTACCAAACGAATACTTCCGGTTTAGGCTTGTGGCCGGATGTAGATGGTACTCCTAATCACTGTAATTAATTAATCGCCACTGTTAACACAACGAATTGCGACAGAAACAATTAAAAATGGCCGTCAAATATGCATTTTTAAATTACCGAAATTTACGCGTAATTTTCAAAATTACGTTACCGTAAATTACGCGTAATTTACGGTAATTTACGCGTAACGTTACGCGACTTCGAACCCTAGCTATAGCTATATATAAATCCTGCACTGTTGATCAGCCTCATTCACTTCTTTTTTAATTTCATCTTTCAATGCCTCTCATAGTAATAAAGTTTTATTTCTGGAGCTTTTCAAAAACATCTTTTTGTTTGAATTCAAGCTGTTTGAGTTTATTTACAGACTAGATATTAAGCCCGGCGTTGCCCGGGAAATCTAGGTGTGATGTTAAACCCCTTCCTAATCAATTTAATTAGGTGCTGATTTATGCCACCCTCCTAATGTGCAGAAATGACCTACATTTCATACGTCAAAATATGTGGCTGCCATAACCAATTAACCATCATCAAAAAGTAATCCATCGAGGGGACAATAACCTCAAGTACACAATGTTAACAAACTATAACTGAGCATGATTATCAAATGCGCAGCCGATTTACGTGAAATGCGTAGCCGATTTACGTGAAATCAAGTGCAGAGTTGTTGTTTTTTTTATTTGACGTCTATTTATAGTTAAAATCAAAACATTAAAAAAATGCACTGAAAAGTAAAACAAGCAATTTAAGTCTTTTCCGTTTCGGACAAAGGACATTTTAGAGCATTTTCGTGTACGCAGTGACTATGGCTACGCCGGACGAAATCCGTTTTTTTTCCGGGTTACAGCCATAGATTTTGCTCCACCCGTATAGGTTTTGATAAAAAGAGAGGGAAGTAATCATGTTGAATAACTGTTACAAAAATAAATAATGATTACGCCCCTTTGATTAGCTTTTATTATTTATATTTAATATATAAGCAAAAACGGTACTTAATCGCCCCCTTTTTCGGCCCTCAGAGGTCAGATCGCGAAATGGACTTTTGATGTACACTTCACTTGGCAGGCCAAGACCTACAAAATGATATATACATCATGGGTCTAGGACTTATGGTTGCTGAGATATAGGGCGCTCCTTTATTAATATAGCTTATATAGTAAAAAAAAACGGTACTTAAAGCGCCCACTTTTTCGGCCCTCAGAGGTCAGATCGCGAAATGGACCAAAGTGTTTTCTTGGCAGGCCAAGACCTACAAACTGATATATACACCATGGGTCAAGGACTTATGGTTGTTGAGATCTAGGGTGATGACGGACAGACAGACAGACAAAACGGAGACAATAGAGCATTTTTTTTCGAAAATGCTCTAAAAATAACTACTTTACTATGTCATTTGGCAGCGCGAAGGCACTCATTAGAAAATGACGTCATAGAGGATTTTTTTTATTTATAGCGACGGCGTTCCCATTCTGCCAATGATGTCATAGGTCATAGGTTAATTTACGAACGCGCCCACTAGTGCTAGCTGTTGTAATGAAACTAAAATAATTGGAATGATATTATATATTATTATTATTACTTAATATTTAGTACTTTTACATTTCAAAATAAAAAAACACAGAAACTATTTAAAAACTGTAGATTTTTTAAAAAGAAAAATCGAATCGAAGACGCCATTTTTTATGTTTTCGTGACCTCGCTGGTCATGTGATTACTTTATCAAATACTATTGTTTCTGGAGGTCGTTTATTTATAGAACGGATTTCCCACACGGACGGACGGAAGTGTCACGGACTTAGCTGCTTTATATAAGTTAGGTAATGTACTGTTTTCTTGATCATTTAGTGATTTTAGCTCTAATTTCTTCTTGATACTATTTCATCAAGGACATTTTTTCCAATTATTGATCCTACCATTAAAAGTTATATTTGTTTTAAATGTTTTATTATCTTTTCATCTATTTCTCTATTATTTTTTTATCAAGAATTTGAATGTCTGTTGTTTACTTAATATAATTAATAAAAAATGAATGAAAAGTTCATTAGTTAGGGGATGGCGTATATGTCTCTTATTCACTCCAAAAGTTGCAAGGCTTTAAAATATATAACCCACATTCAAAATTGGTCCAAATAGGTTACATAATATACTGCTGATATGGTGTTTAAACACATAAAAGTCTTTTCTATGTGTTACTTAACTTGATTACCAGTTCTTTTTTTTTTTTGGATTTGTGAGAAACATGTTTAATTAAAGCTAAAAGATGTTCAAACTTCAATATATTTCTAATACTCAAACTGAACTAATATTAATAATAATACTTAATAATAATACAAACGCATGAGTGGCTAAGAGATATTTTAATTTAAAACAATACAGGCGTAACAGTTACATGAGTCCATGGCTTGTCATTTTCTTCTTTCAAAACCAGAGTTGAAGAAGTAATGTATTACTACTATAGTAGCCAAAGCAAAAAAGGTATTCCTTCCAACTAGCACAGAAACCTTCTATAAAGTATTGAGTTGTTCAGCGTCTGATGAAGATTATTGATATTTAAAAAATGGTTCTGGCTTAGATAGTAGTGAATTTAAGCACTGACTAAAAATAACAGTTATATTACAACAATAATTGAACAAATATCCATTCAATAATAGTTATGTTAATTCGGTCGGCATACAATCTACTATATATGTTTACATTGACAACCAATTACCGATCACGTGACCTGTTATATTCGTTTAAATTTGAAATAATAAAACTGTCTAACAACTGTAAAAATATATATACAAGTCAATTTTGATATATAATCGCTTAGAAAATATTATTATCTCTCTAAAAAAAAATAGCCAGAAAAAAAATAGAAGTGTCCGCAAACATGAGGGGTATCGTTCAATATATACAATCATCAAAACGGCCTCGAGGTTTATCAAATTAAAGTTATCATAACTACAACAATAAACATTTCCAAAGAAATATAAAGCTAAACGAGTAATGAACAAATAATGTAACTATTTATCTACAAGTTTTTATCGTTTTTACTTACCAACTAGGTGTTTAAGTTCCAATAAAGTTCAATTCATTGTGACTGGTGTAGCGTTGTCAACATGATTGTCGGCCATTTTCACGGTCGTGCAAGAATGGGTGAAAAATGTGTGTTATATGCTATTTCTTAGCGCTCTGCGCTTCTGGGCCATGCTTACAAATTAAATTTTATTATCGTATATCAAAAGAAAAATGGATGGACTTTCTAATGATACTAAAGAAAACCTACAAAATAAAGAAATCATATAATAATTTACTTTTTATTATGATTTTTTAATATTAAAAATATCTTTAAATATAATTTAATTAAATGTTTAATATGGTTGTAAAGGGCATTTACTTTTGCTGACATTGATATACAGTCGATTCCGCTTAATCGGGACACATCGGGACCGAGGCTTTTTGTCCCAATTAAGCGGCTGTCCCAATTAAACATACACATTTACTATTGGCTTCTTGGTTTGGTTTCTTTGAGCTTTGTCCCAAATAAGCAGCTGTCCCAACTAAGCGGTGTCCCAATTAAGCGGAATCCACTGTATTTGACACTACTGTAGGACGAATGGCGCAGGAGCTCACGGAGATTGAAAATTAGCGTTACGCAGTGGCTACGGTCCGGTCCGACCGAACGCGTATTTTTTTTTTTCGGGTACCAGCCTTACTTATTATTGCATAGCGGCCGAGTCGCTGCACTGAACTATATAACAACATAATTTTTCTTTTTTTCAGAATTTTTTTTTTCAGGATTAGGGTTAGGGTTAGAGATAGGGTTAGGGATAGGGTTAGAGATAGGGTTAGGGTGTGGAGCAATATTATCTATGGCTGGTACCCTAAGTAAAAAAAAAATACGGGTTCGGTCGGACCGAACCGTAGCCACTGCCTTAGCGTTATTCAAAAATTACAGATTATTGTAGGGCTTACAAAATACTTTAAAATGGTATCATTGTTTTTGAGATTTGATCAGTTTTACATAGAGAAATCATTATGTTAAAACTATCAATATATTGACTACAGTGACGCAAAACCACGATTTTGAGCCAGTTTGTGGTACCTACTTCATCTCACATCTGCCCCGATGAGCCCGAAGGGGCTTAAGGGAACTTTAACTATCATTTAGTAAATGATTTACAGTCTCCTTGTTCTTTATTTAATCATTAGTTACAGTCGAAGTAATGAGTCTACCACAATATAGCTCTCAGAGGTCTACCACCATAGATAAAAAGGTGTCGACAGTCGAAGCTTACTTATATATGCAAGTGTTTGTTTTATTGACATTACCTCTTTCTTTTTAAAAAGATCTACGAGTATGTTACCTAACAACGCTAACAAACATGGCGATTTTTTTTTTTACTTAACAGAAAGAAAATATCGAGTGATTTGGTCCAATTAGGAAAACAGTATTTGTAAAAAAAAAATGAGCAATAGGAACAGAAAAGTTCGAGTGTGGGGACGTTTTAGACCAACATCGAATTTCGCTAAAGAAAATATTGAAATTCTTGGTGATTGTAAGGTAATTACATATAGGCACTTGTTACGGGACCATACGTATGGTCTCCGTATTTTTTTTACCCGGGTACCAGCCGTAGATAATATTGCTCCACACCCTAACCCTAATCCTGAAAAAAAAAAATTCTGAAAAAAACAATAAAATTTATATATGTCATGTTCCTTATACCCTAATATAACGGTCACGTATGGTCCCGTAACAAGTGCGTTACATATAATATATAAATTTAATTTAAAACAGCTAAATTGTAAAAGTAGGTACCACAAACTGGTTATAAATCATGGTTTTGCGTCACTGTAGTCAATATATTGAAAGTTTAAACTTAATAATTTCTCTATGTAAAACTGAGCAAATCTTAAAATCAATTATACCATTTTAAAGTATTTTCACAATTTTGTTAAGGAAGTGGCTAAGGTACAGACAAAGAAAAGGACTCCGTATTTTTTTTCCGGGGTCGGAAAATAGATGTGCGCATGCGCGGCAGACTGACTGCATTTTATTGATAACTTTTGTTTTTGGGGCTGGGGTTAGGGCTAGGAATAGGATAGGGATAGGGGGTTAGGATTAGGGTTAGGGATAGGGTTAGGGCTAGGAGCAATATCTATAGTCAGACCCCAAAACGGAGTCAGACAATCGCGCATGCGCACATCTACAACCGTAAAAAAATAAAGGCCGTCTAGAGTGCTAGAGCGCATGCCTTTTATCGGAACCGTAGCCACTCCGTTTTGTTAACCCCTACAATAATATGTAATTTTTAATTACGTTGATTCAAAACAAAAGGTTGAATCTTTTAAATAACAACCATCACCGAAGTCACTTTTTACCGGCCCACGCGCGATCTAATTTAACCATCCTATTTTCAATCTCTGTGCGCTCCTGGGCCATTCGTCCGACAGTAATGCCAAATATATCAATTTGTGCGAAAATGAATGCACTTTACAACCATACAAAACATTTAATTAAACGCAGTGACTATGGTTCGGTCAGACCGAACCCGTATTTTTTTTTCGGGTTCCAGCCATACTTATTATTGCATATTTTTTTTGTTTTCGTGCATATTTTTTGTTTTCGGGACTAGGGTTAGGATCAGGATTAGGATTAGTGATAAGGTGAGGGATAGGGTTAGGGTCCAGCTTTAGATATCTAAATATAGCGGCCGAGTCGCTGCACTGAGCTATATAACAACATATAAGTCACTGCACTAACCCTATTCCTAACCCTAACCCTAACACTAGCCCCAAAAACAAAAAATATGCCCGAAAACAAAAAAAATATGCCCGAAAACAAAAAAAATATGCAATAATAATATGCAATATGGCTGGTACCCGAAAAAAAAAATACGGGTTCGGTCAGACCGAACCGTAGCCACTGCGTTAATTAAATTATATTTAAAATTATATTTAAAAATATTTTTAATATTAAAGAATCTAAATAAAAATTAAATTACTATGTGATTTCTTAATTTTAGGTATTTCTGTAGTATCATTAGAAAGCCTGTCCATTTTTCTTTTAAAATACGATAATAAAACTTAATTTGTAAGCATGGCCCAGAAGCGCAGAGCGCTAAGAAATAACACACATTTTTCACCCATTCTTGCACGACCGTGAAAATGGCCGACAATCATGTTGACAACGCTACACCAGTCACAATGAATTGAACTTTATTGGAACTTAAACACCTAGTTGGTAAGTAAAAACGATAAAAACTTGTAGATAAATAGTTACATTATTTGTTCATTACTCGATTAGCTTTATATTTCTTTGGAAATGTTTATTGTTGTAGTTATAATAACTTTAATTTGATAAACCTTGAGGCCATTTTGATGATATTGTATATTGAACGATACCCCTCATGTTTGCGGACACTTCTATTTTTTTCTGGCTATTTTTTGAGAGAGATAATAATATTTTCTAAGAGATTATATATTCAAAATTGGCTAGTATATCTTTTTTACAGTTGTTAGATAGTTTTATTATCTCAAATTTAAACAAATATAACATGTCACGTTATCGGTAATTGGCTGTCAATGTACACATATAGTAGATTGTAGGCGACTGAATTAAAATAACTATTATTGAATGGATATTTTTCAATTATTGTTGTAATATAACTGTTATTTTTAGTCAGTGCTTAAATTCACTACTATCTAAGCCAGAACCATTTTTTAAATATCAATAATCTTCATCAGACGCTGAACAACTCAATACTTTATAGAAGGTTTCTGTGCTAGTTGGAAGGAATACCTTTTTTGCTTTGGCTACTATAGTAGTAATACATTACTTCTTCAACTCTGGTTTTGAAAGAAGAAAATGACAAGCCATGGACTCATGTAACTGTTACGCCTGTATTGTTTTAAATTAAAATATCTCTTAGCCACTCATGCGTTTGTATTATTATTAAGTATTATTATTAATATTAGTTCAGTTTGAGTATTAGAAATATATTGAAGTTTGAACATCTTTTAGCTTTAATTAAACATGTTTCTCACAAATCCAAAAAAAAAAAAGAACTGGTAATCAAGTTAAGTAACACATAGAAAAGACTTTTATGTGTTTAAACACCATATCAGCAGTATATTAGTCACTATTCACTATTATCTAAGTCAGAACCATTTTTTAAATATCTTAATTATCTTCATCAGATGCTGAACAACTCAATACTTTATAGAAGGTTTCTGTGTTAGTTGGAGAGAATATACCTTTATTGGCTACAAACTAGTAATACATTACTTCTTCAACTCTGGTTTTGAAATAGGAAATGGCAAGTCATGGACTCATGTAACTGTTACGCCTATAATTTTTTAAAATTAAAATATCTCTTAGCCACACATGTGTTTGTATTATTATTAAGTATTATTATTAATATTAGTTCAGTTTGAGTATTAGAAATATATTGAAGTTTACACAAGCTATAGCTTAGGACCCCCACTTTTTTAGGAGCCCCCCCCCCCCCCCACCAAAAAAAAATTGTCAGAGTGAACGATTGTCATGCATGTCCCAAATGACAGATGGCTGAGTGGTGTAGATACCCGACTGTTGACATGATATCTGTTGCAAAGTTGTCCCACAAGTCCACCCAGCTTTAAATGGGTACCGGACTTAAGTTCGGGAAGTAAAGGCAGCTTGGCGTTGTGCTAAGCACACAATCCCGTCATATGTCGAGGTTATAGAAAAAGCAGAAGAATACTACACTTCTTCTGTCCCGATGGCCCAGTAGGGCTAAGGAAACATTACTATATCCCAAATAACTTAGGGCCTTATCATGTGTAAATACGATTCTGCTGATCAATTAAATGGTACATTAATAACTCATTTAAATGGTATAGGCTTTAATTAACTTAAAAGTAAAATTACTTAAATTTCGAAAGTTGCACTTATTTAGGTGAGGTCTTGTACAGGTTTGCTTTCCATGACTTATGAAATATTTAGAATATAATTGAAATGTATGCATCTAATGTTACTGTTATTATTGTTACTAATATAACTTTTCAAATAATACTTAATAGTGGATTTTTCCCAAATGAAAAGTATTTTTTATTGATTTTTTACATGCATGGATTTATCCATTCATGTACTGTATATATAAAAGTAATTGGTCTAATCACTATTTTATGGTTAAGAGCTATTTATATCCTACATTTTCATATATAAATGTTGAATATATACGTTACAGTTCTTTTTTTGTGAATTTTTTTTTTACCCCACCTCTTTCTAACCTTAATTATTTTAATCATAAATAGTCTTAAGATATTATGACTATTTGAATGTATAGAGCTTAAGTTACCCTACAGTTTGATGTAATTAGTTCTTAATTGTGTTTATTACATTATTTTTATGATTTTTTGAAATGTCACGAATTTTGAAAATTTATCTCCCTTTTTATTTTTTCTAAAAAATGATGAAAACCCATTTTCAGTGCTATAAATTTTAATATTATATTTTTAGACCCTTGAAAAAAATTGAGTTTGCACTTTGTATATTTGTGTTTGTATTGAGTGTAAATGATTTTGTGTACAGGAAATATTTTTGCAGATAACGCTTGACAAAACTGGCATTTTTGAAGGTGTAGAGAAAAAATGAAAAAGTCACATTTTCAAAAATGTATATCTCATAAACTATTTGAGCTAAAGTGATAAATTTGATGTCCACCTTCTTTGATTCTCGAGTTCTTGCAATATTCATGTTTAAAAAATCAGCTTGTGGTACCTAGCATAAGTCGATAAGTAACAAATAACAAATAAAATATTATATACTCTAAGACAAAACGATAAATTAAAAACATTGTCACGGTAAAAATCTTGATACATTTTTACAATAACAGGATTTAAACTGATGGGACCGGATTTTGATTTTTTTTTGAGATAGGCCATCTTTGTGACTTCACAGTCTAAAACATTTTTTTTTTGTTTAGAGGACATTCTAACAAGTATTTTTTTTACTGGACCAACAGCATTATGTTGCAAACAATTTTATTTAGTTGAACTATTGTAATGTGGCATTCAGGGGCATTTCCTTCAGTGTTTAGTGTATAACAAAGTTAGTGTTGTTTGTGTCTGGCTTAAATTTAAAGGCTTAATTTTAAATTAGTTTTTAGACCATTTTCCTTTTGACATATATGAATGTAATGAACAATTTTGCAGTTAAGGTCTATTAAAATAAAAGTGTCAAAAAAAGCTAATAAAAGTTAAAACACATGTAAAAAAAAAAAAAATAATATTATTAAGAAAATTAAGTCTTATTTGATTTAATTTAATTTCAGTTTAATTCTTCCTCATTACTGCTCAGTATAATGTTGCCAATTTAACACATCTAAAAAAACAACCATATAATCTCATAAGTAAGTCTTAGTTGATTTAAACTTTGTGTATTGTCAAAGCTCTTTTTACTGAATGTGTAGCAAATATCACTGTCAAGTATGTACCACACTTAAATTCTTAAGAACTTTAAACTAATTCGTAGCAGATGTAATCATTTTGTTTTCACAAATCATATTTTACAAAAATTCTGTTAATGTAAAATGTATTTACAACAAGGACCTTTTCAATTTACAAAACATTGTAGAGGACACCAACAATCCATCCTTATAAGATACTAAAAAGTGCCTTCTCCCTCTTTTAAAAAAAAAAATGCACTGTTGTGGTTTATAATGTGCATTATCAGACTAACCTTTTGGCTAAGATCAAAGTGTAGTATCTGCACTGGATCTTAGATTTTTGGTTAACCTGGTCTAGGAGATATACCATGATCTGGTGGGGAAAAGATCATTGGGCCAGAAAAAAAACCTATTTGCAACGGTAGTGGTACTGTGGTCAATGAGGATAATCAGAGACATAGTATTCACAGCTAGCGGTGGTGACAGATGTGTTTTGTCCCAGACATGCATCAGTACTGCCAATAAATCTGATGTGGAAGGCACTTGACACCCTGTCATGCTAGTAATGGCGATGCAAAAAAAAAAATGTTTTTTTTTTTTTTGGTTAAGATTAAAGTGTAGTACACGGTCTAGGAGATATACCATTATCGGAGGGGGGAAGATCATGGGATCTCCTGGTCAAGGAGGATAACCCGAGATGATGGTGGTGATGGATATGGTTGGCACAAGCACTTTTCCACTCTGTCCCACTCAAGCACACTGTCGCAGCCTGCCATTTCTGGCTGAGAGGTAAGGAAAACTACACTCTCCCCTGATGTTTGTAAAAAAAAGTAAAGTTCCCTAAGGGCTTGTTGGGGTAGATGAAGTAGACAATTCATCTGTTTCATATAAAGGGATTGTATGGTTAGCACAGCACTCAGCACTTGAAAAAAACCTAAGGTTCTTAATGAGGTTTGAAGCCAGTTTACCTCCGATCAACAGACAAGCACTCTCAGGTGTCAGTGATGGCAGGAAAAACCAATGCCTTGCCATTCTGTCTGATCAGCAGTCCCAAAAAATGTTTTTTTCAAACCTAAATCGCATAACTTTAAATTCACATAAAAACAATCAGCATTAAAAAATACTTTACATGACTTAAAAAAAATACTTAATGATTTAAATAAAATCTTTTAAGAAATAAAACAAAAAAAATTTGAAGCTATAAAATTTCTCAATATTTACTATTAACTATTATTTAACATTAGTATTTAGACTCGCTTTGTGCTCGTTTGGCTAAAAATAGATCTTTAAAAGTACCCAGCACTAAAAATATACTCACTCCTCTCTATTATGTTTTTGTTTTCTTTTACCCTTTCTCACTTTGTATTTTCTTTTCCACCCAACCCACCAATGACAACCCAGTTTGTGAAATTAATTGAAACTCACCCTTTCTATACTTTGCATTCTGTTTCCCAGCCCATCATATATTGTCTTCTCTCTTACCCTCCCTACCCAACTATATATTTTGCATTATTTTTACCCCAGTCTCTTTATTTTCTCAGTATTGCATTGAACTATAATCTTCAAAATTTAATTTGGAAATCCCATTGTAATTAGTAATATATTGAACAAGTAGAATTTTTTTTTATATTGTAGGACTTCTTGTTGAAATAGAAGAAGGTACTTTTTTTTCTCTAATATTCTTATTGGAAAAAAAAGGTTTTGTGTAGCGTTTCATTATTAGAACTCATTAAAGTTATAAGTACATTTTTGAATGCTATTCTGATTGCTAAGTTTTGGTTTATAAATTATTTTTTATTCAGAGTGTTAATGTTCACATGCGGCGAGATCCTAAAAAAGGTGTTGTGAACAATCAGATTTTAGATTGGGCCTTTAAACTTGATGGCATCTTTAACAATGCAGATCAAGAAGTAGTTTACAATACAGTTGCAGCAGACATAGTAAGAGGCTCTGTAGGAGGTTATAATGGTATGAGTTAAGACATTTTAGTTAATTTTTATCAGTGCTATTTTTCTAAAAAAAAAGTACTGGGAAGTCGTTGTGTCATAAAGAAATAACACTGAAAATAGTGCAGCAAATAAAATAGTATAAAAAAAAGGTGCAGGAACTCCAGAAAAAAAGCACTGATTTTTATTATTTTAAGCACCCTTTTTCATTACTGTATGTTTTAAAACATTAAATATATTTAATTTGATTCAGTGTATTAGAATTATTTAAATGATTTACTATGAACTTATCATAAAAGTGAATTTTCTTTTCCAAATTTCTCTTATATTGTCTATTTACTTGTTAAGGCCAAGTTAAATAGGCAATAAAAGAGGTACAGTACAGGGTCTATAGACAAGGCTTATGCATTTCCATTATTCAATTATACTTTGATGATCATTTTTAAAAAACTTTATTTTTACAACTTTTAACAGGAACATTAATGTGCTACGGACAAACTGGTGCTGGAAAGACTTTTACTATGACAGGAGCAACAGAAAACTATCGCCATCGAGGTCTTATACCTCGTGCAATATCCCACTTATTTAAATTGATTGAAGAAAAACTTGAATATAGTATCACAGTGAGGTATAATTCTATAGTTTCTCTTTATTTTATTGTAACATTAATAGATTTGTATATGTTGTGAAATCTATGTGCCTATTGTGATAGGCTTAGAAGAATTTGGTTTATGAAAAGGTAAAAAAAAACAGAATATCTTTAATCATCTTTCAATCATTAAAAGAAGATTAATTCAGAGTAAGTTTCTTTGAATATGAAATAGCATCAAAATTTTAATATTGATAGATCTGATAGTTACTACTGGCATTGAAGCTTAACAAAAAAATAACTAATTAAATACAAAGCTATGTTAGTATGTATGTCTGCAATCTACACAAACACATTATTTTTATTTCTTGAATAAAATCATTGTATTATAAATAGACTTTTTCCTTGTACAAGAGTATAGAAGGTGCACATATTCAAACTTATTAATCAAACAAATGACATGTACAGATGGTTTGTTCACTATCTTTTTTGTATACTCTACATTTTTCAAGAAAAAGAATTAATTTTTTTTACTCAGTTTTATTGTCAAAGTATGATTGTATTCGCTTTTTAAAATGGTATTTATTTAAATTGGCAAAGTTGTTTCAGAAATCATCATTTTTATTAAGAAGGAAGTCCTTCAACAACAGCCATTATAATCCATTTTTATAAGCTAGATTATGAGAATTTTAAATCTAATACAACTACAGATAAAACTTAATGCACAGACTTGTGATTTTTTAAATATGTATAACACTTTTTAATACTTTTTTTTTAGCAAATCTATAACTTTTTCAGTGATATTTTTTTTGCTCAAAACCCCAAAGGTTCTACAATTGTTGTAAACAAAAAGTCTATAGTTGAAAAAAATCCTAGGAAAAACTGCATAAATATATCATTCTAGTCAGTTGGTAGCTTTTAAATCAATTAGTATTTATAAATGCAGAGAAATAGATCATGACAAGTTGAGATTAGGAAATTATTGTGGTTAAATGATTCAAATAAATGGTTACTGAATTTATATATTTTACCATTGTAGGGTGTCCTATTTAGAGATTTACAATGAAAGTATGTTTGACCTGTTGGGATCTGTACCTGAAACTTCATGGAACAATGGTGTATCACCTGAATCAATGGTTGTGACAGAGAATCAAGATGGCGTGTTTGTGAAAGGTTTGTCCTGCCATCTTGCTCAGAATGAAGAGGAAGCACTTGATCTTTTGTTTGAGGTAATGTGATGTCACATTTCAAAATACACATATTTATTTTTAGCTACTTTAGTATTACATTGATTTTCTCTAATCTCACCACACTACTGTCAACTAGAAAATCACAGCTTTCACTGGTTATTTGTGGTATCATATTTACATTTTTTATTGTAAAGTCTGTGTCAGCCTTTAACCTTTAACCTTTATTTAAAAAAAAACTTGTTGATATTAACTACTTTTGACTCTATGCTTGAATCTTCATTTTTTCCTAATTGATAAATTTTCATTGGTGTAGCATTTTAAGTCTACTTTTACTAAATTTTTACCAGCACTTTTTCTAACATTTTCTTAATTTTAAACTGAAATTACGGCTGTGTATCTTTTGTTTTATATTTGGTCTCTTAGCTCTATATAATTTCATAAAACAATGTTGCTAATGCTAAAAGAGCTAAAGCATTTTACTTTCTACATAATTAAATGAACTTTTTTTTATTTGTGACAAGTATATGCAATAAATTTATTTGTGTGATCCTCTTTTAGCTATTGAGCTTACCTTTTTCTTTGAAAAAATATGAGAATTTTGAAATTTAAAAAATGTGCATTCTGCCAAAAATTGACTAAAGTAATTCGAAGAAATTCATTAATTGCCCTTAAGATATCTCCATAGTTCTCTATCCTGGGCCATTCTCTCAAGCTGATTTCAGGTGTCAGCTTCAAGGTTGTACAACTAGGTTTTATTCCTTTTTCCTTAGGGCTTCTACCTCATCACCTGTATGGTGACACTGGTTGCTGATTCATGTAGGGTATGTCCAATCCATCTGAAAGTTAGAAGCTCTTTTCTAAAAAGCTGGCATTGCTGATGGTGCCAGGCCAATGGATCTAGAGAATTATCCTGAGGTAGCTGTTGTGAAATGTATGGCTTTTCCTGATTGTGGACTAGATCATTCTCCACATTTCTGCTCTATAAATTAAGACTGACTTCATCTTAGTGTTGAAAAGCTGATTTTAGTGCCAAGTAAAATTCAAGCTTTTTTTTTTTTTTTGTTGTTTTTTTTTGTATATTTTTTTTTTAATATTATTGAAACAGTTTTTGAGATTTAGTTTTTTTAAATGTTTGATGGTAAAAAAATCATTCAGGTTTATGGACACCATAGCAATGGCTACCAAAGTTTTTTTTAGTTTAACCCATTTTTGGATATGTCATTTGACATTTAATGGGTCTAAAATAGCTTTCATGTTATTAAATAAAAATAGAAAATATAGGGGTTAGGTGTCACAATGAGCCTTGATTGAACTTCACTTTGTTTTTAATGTATTTGCCTTTCCTTATTTAGGTAATTCATTTATCACTGAACGACCAAGTTAAATTGTAATTTAAAACTCCCAATGTATCAAATTAATTTGAATTCATTTATTTTGAAATTAGGCTTACATACTTAATTTGATCTTCTTCCTTAGGGTGAAACTAATCGCTCCATTGCTGCACACCAATTGAATAAGCAGTCGTCTAGATCTCACTGTATTTTCACAGTTTATCTTGAGGTTTTTATCCTTGCTTTTTATTAGCCAATTTAGACATTTAAAAAAAAAATTTTTTTTTTTTAAACTGAGCAAGAATTAAGAATTTACTTATAGAAATATATTATCAGTCCAGATCAAGAACAGAATCAAATGCAAAGTATACTGTGTCAAAGCTAAATTTTGTTGATTTGGCTGGATCTGAGAGATTAAGCAAATCCAAGGTAACTGTTATGTCAGATGTATTAAAAGTAGGAACCTCAAAGCTAATAATAATAAAACATGAAAATCCAAATCAATACATTGGGTGAAAAAACATGTTGAGGAGATATTGTAGTGAACAAAAAAAAGATAAAGATTTCAATGTTAGATTTCTGTCTAATTAGCCAAATATCTGTATCATTGATTTATATACTAATGATCCAATATGCTCACTTTGTAAAATGTTTCCTTATTTACACATTGATTAAGAGTTTGTGCTATTGCTAGATTCACAACAACTATTCATCACAATGTCAGAATATGATACAAAATAAAATATTTAGTTCAAAAAAAGAAAATGAGCTAATTAAAATGTTGGCAGGAATGGGGTCAATGAGAGTCATTCTATGGTTTTCTATATACAGTAGTACCTCATACAATGAACACAATCAGTTTAGTGGCACGTTCATTCTGTGGGTTGTTCGTTGTGTGAATTACAGTATGGCATTTAGGAATAACATATTAAATGATATTTAATATTTTAGCATTATTTAATAAAAAAAATGTTCTACAAGCAAAATTTTTTAGTGTGTTATGGTAAAATACATTGATTTGTGGACTGTAGAGCACCTTCACAACATAATCATCCATTTCTAAAACCACTTGTTAAGACAGTACATTTTATCATAAGAAAAAACAAGCAATATACACAATAAACTATATAAGCAAAATTACCACCTAAAAAATATGATGTGTCCTTTTTTAAGCTACATAAAAATAGTTCACAGTAAACTAAGTTTTCACCAAGATCCTGTTTTATTCAAAGATGAAAGCATAGCCCAATAAAAAAATGTAATATTTCGAATCAACACAATTTAAGCTTTTTAACTAATTTAACTAAATAACAGACTAAGAAACTTGAATGACTGAAATAATGTATTTATGTATGTGTGTTGCATGAAAATATACTAATGCCTGTTTTGTGTTTATTTCAGTCTGAAGGTAAAACTAAAGAGGAAGCTCTATACATCAATAAATCTCTGTCATTTCTTGAACAAGTTGTTATAGCTCTGGCATCTCGAAATAGGGAACATGTTCCATTTCGTCAATCCAAACTTACACATTTTCTGAAGGATTCCATTGGAGGCAACTGTAACACCTTGTTAGTGGCAAATTTGTGGGGTGAAAAAGCACAACTAGAAGAAACTGTGAGTTATTTTTTCCTTACATTCTACTTTTAAATTCTTTCTTGTTTTTATTTTTTAATAAGTTTAGACTTTGAATTTAGAACTCATTATACATTTTAAACCACAATAAAATATAATAATTGTGTTTTTGCCATCTAAATAAATATCATATTTCCCCTTATCTATATTTGTATAAGACAAACATGGACTTTGATACCCAAAAAGTAAAAAAAAAAGTTTTTTTTCGTTGTCTTTAAGGCATTTATTTGCTTACTGGATTACAGTCTAATGCAAAATAAAATGTTACATAAAGTTATTAGGCTTAAGTTTTATTTATCATACAACACCTCATCACAACTCCTCATCACAGTTAGAACTTAGCTTGTCCTTGTATATGGTCACCATTAACTGTCTTTTATATTGCCTCACTTCCATCTGTGGAATATGAGATGCCAACATTGCATAAAATGCATACACTTTTAGACCAGACATTGTTTAGAGAAAAATAGGAGAAATACAGTGGGTATTCGGTTAACGAACTTAATCCATTTCACAATTATGTTTGCTATCCGAATCGTTCGTTAACCGATCATCGATTTAACATATATGTTAATGGAAATTTGATTAATTCGTTCTGGAGATCCTAAAATTAAATTTAAAAAAATTGTCATGTACAAGAATAATTTCTTAGTAAGTTTATTTATTACAAATATGATACATACATATAGTCTTGCTTATTAATCAGTCATTTTCTGTTCTTTGGGCGTTAGAGAACATGTCCAATGTTGGTTGTTTTTCTCTCTCCTTCAGAACTTTCAGGAAATGATTGATAGCAATGTCGTTTTGGCGATCAGCAACCCTATCGACATCAGCTTGTTTAATGCCAGATCTCCTTTTAAATTTTGTAAACCAGCCAGTGGTAGCCTTGAATTCTAGATTTTCGGAGGACGAGCCTGGAGTTTGTTCTTTCAATTTCTCAAAAATTTCTCCAGCCTTCTCTTGAATGGTGGCCATTTAAGTTACATCTCTCTTCACCTCCCGTTCATTTATCCAAACTAAAAGCAAACTCTCGATTTTATCATGGATGACACTTTTTTTTGCTTCTCAGATGTAATTTTCGTTACTCCTTTAGCGGTTTGTCTTCTTGATGATATCTTTTTTAGCTAGGCTTGTGCCTACAGTAGACCTGTTCAAGCCGTACTGCCTGGTAACATCAGTCATTATTTGTCCACTCTCTACTAAAGTTATAATCTCTTGCTTGGTTTTTATGGTCAGCACAGTTCTTGACACTCCACTCTTTTCAGGTCCCATAATATTGTCAAATTTTCAGGGTTTTTTTATAAGGCGTTTAGAGAAGCACATACAAAAATCACAAGGACAGGAACCAACTACACATGTATGGTACACTAATGACGATATGTCGTCGCACACTACCCTACGCGTCATATGGTGCTGCCTCACTGCTACGTAGTATGAATGATGACGTGTCAGCGCACGTGCACATTCATTTTCAGGACAAATTGAGGACTGATGTCGGGTATTTCGAGAGCCGAGACGTTTTCGTTAGAATTAGTTTTTGTTCGCTATCCGAATTTTGTTCGTTGTCCAAACACAAAAATCTTTCCTGAAAGTGTTTATTGTCCGATTTGTTTGCTGTCCGAACAGTTCGTTAACCGAATACCCACTGTATAGTAGATTATTTTATGACAGTCTCATTTAGAATATTATGTTAATAAATTGCCCTTAAAAAATATATCTTAAAGTTTCTGACGAAACAAAAAGAATTAATTTTACAGCATTTTATTTTACTTTATATTTATATTTTAAATTAATATTAAAGTGAGATGATTTATCTCAAGTTTGCTCAAGTTATTTGTAAATCTAATTTATTTTGTAATGACTAAATACCATATTAAGTTCCATTTTAAATTATCATCAATAACTTGTTAATTTTATAGTTTTTATTTTTAGTATTTAAAATATATATTTTTTAAAAATAAATACTTATATGTAAAAAAACATCCTTTTAACATCCTAATATAGGTTTCAACATTGAGATTTTCAACACGAATGATGTGTGTCACCAGTGAACCTTGCATTAATGAAGTTTATGACCCTGCTGTAAGTTGGCTTTATCATATGATTTGGTTATTGCATTAAAATTACAATTTAAGTCATAAAATGCACTAAAAGTAATATTACATCTTATTTATTTATGTAGATGTTAGTCAAGAAATTGCAACAAGAGATCCAGCATTTAAAATCTGAACTTGCTATGCATGATACACTGGTATGATATAACCATTAATTTTAAAGTTACATAAACTTAGCATTTTCTAGTTTTTCACATTAAAATGTATTTTTTTTTCTCGATTTTTTACATCAAAAATATATATTTTTCCATTATATCTTTTTTTTTTGGTATGGCTGTATGGCCCATGTTGACCTAATTAACAACAATGTCAGATATTATGACTTATTTTTTGCACCACTATTGGTAGCTTGATATAGTGTTGTGTGCCTGCCACACCAGCTGCAGTGTGGTGCATTGTTACATGTCTGTTATGCCTACAGAGCATTGGGGTGACTGTTCCCACTAATCTGCCAGCATGCTAGAAGAAAAGGGTTTTAGCACTTGCTAAGACTGGCCAGAAAAGTAGGGTGTGTTTACTGCTGATTAGCCAGAATGGCAAGGCAAGGAGTTTTCCTACCACCATGGAAGAGGGGTAGGGCGTTGTGTGCCTAACCCCTCTGCCAGAAATGGCAAGCTGCGACAGTGTGCTTCAGTGGGACAGAGTGGAAAGGTGTTGTTTGCCACCACTGTCAGCAGTTGAGATTGTTACATAATTGGATGGAACAGGCATTGATCAAGTGGGAGCATGTAGTAGAAAAATATGTGTGTGTGTTTCAGTGTGTAATGATAGTGTTATTATAGTGTAGTTAATGGAGAAGGGATCAAGCTTATTAGTTATATTTTGGAAGGGCCAAATATAGGTTATGTTGTGTTAATATAGGAACGATGTATAGATCGGTTTATAATATGTACATATCTATTTGAATCGGAGTTTGGTTATTACTTTGTGTATTGTGTGTTCAATAATAAATTTAGCGTTTATTACTTTTTTCACAATTTATAATTCAATTTTGCAACTATTTCATGTAGGAGTATACAACCTAATTAACTGAATGTAAAAATCAGTTTTTAAGATTAAGAGGAGGTATCACCTTGATTTTACAGCTCGTTACATATATTATTGTAGGACTTAAAGTGAATTTTAAAATGGTATAATTTGTATTTAGATTTGATACATTTTACTTAGAGGTACAATTACAGGTAGACTTCCAAAAATGTAGACATCATAGAAGCAAAACCCTGATTTTGAGCCAGCCTTAGTGGTACCTACCTATCTCACTGTATGTTGTTGAAAATTTTTTTCTGGGTAAAGCCTCTGTCTTATGCATTGATGGCATAAACTGATGCAAACTTTGAAAAAAATTTACTTTATAGAGATTCAATCAGTAGTAGTACCACTTAAGCCTAATGATTTATGGATTTTAAAGCTTCAGATAATTGTAAATATGTTTCTTAAATGATATTGAAAAGTATGATACATACTATATAGACAACATTTTTTATCATGTGATCATTATAAGGTTTTCCATTTTCACTATTTAATGACTTTTGTATCAGCAATACATTTTTCTCATTATCTTTGGAAGTCAAATAGCCATCACCTATCCTTATTATTTTGGGACATTCTCTAACCAATTTTGGAAGGGTTTAAAGAAAAAAAGTTCATACCCAATGTATCTAGTATCAGGTGGGCAAACTTTTTGAATCACTAGCCACATTTCACTCTAAATTTTGACAGAAGGGCCATACCAAGAGCTGATGGATGAAGTGCTTTTGTAAACTATTATGGATGCCATTAATGTGAACTTTTGGAAGCTTTGAGTGGCATTTATGAATCAGGCCAAATAGGGCCAGCAAACATTATTTTGCCATGGCTAGTCTAACCCAGGGAATAATTACAACCCCTTGGTCTATGATAAGGTGAATTAAGTTTCCCTTTCATCATCCAGACTTGAAGAAGATATGGGGTTACCCTAAATGTCCTCTTAAAAAACAAATATCCCTCTACTTTCAATCATATATGGTTGTGACAAAATGATAAATCTGGATTTAGCAAAAATTATTCCTTAATCTCTGGATCAGTCTTGGTTCAGAATTATTTTTTTCAGACAAATATAGATACCCTATAAATCCAAAAAATAACCACAAAAAGGATGTTTGGTAAATCATTGAGTTGCAAATAGTAGATGTTTAATGTTTGTTTTTTATACTTGTAAAGCTTAAAATAAAAAACAACAAATTTTTTTTTACTTTTAGACAAATCGTATTTCCATATCATATGAACCTTTATCTGAACAACAAAAAAATGAGATAAAAGCTCAAGTTCGACGATTTTTAGAGGATGAGCTTGACAAGTTAGATGTAAGTAGATTAGAAGTAAACAGTCTTAAAGGAGCATATTCTTTTATTAATAAATGTTTAAGAAATGTCTTCATACTTTTATTCTTAAATTTCAATATTTTTCCTTACTTCTTAAACTCGGAGTTATACCAATAAATGACCTTAAAAAAACTCTTCATGTCAATTTTCATGTTTAAATTTTGACTTCTAGATTATCAATTTAGAGCAAATAAATGGAACATATAATGCTTTTAAAGAGGTGTTCAGGTAAGTTGATATATTGAACATAATATATATATAGGGTTGCCATATTTTTTCACGGACCAACCGGGACAGTTCTGTCTTTTTTACTTTAGGTTTAGGAATGTCGGTTCGGGGGGATTTAAAAAAGTAATGTAAAAAACACTTAAAATATAGAATAGATAATCTTTGTTATTTTATTCATAATGGTACACAAACATGATATTTTTACAAAACAAAACAGTTTTCTACTTGTTGTACCACTCGTATTTTTCACTTCTGTAAATTTGTATTACTGTGCTACTTACCAAAATGTTACTAATCACACAAGAGCAGATTAATCATTCTCTGATCTAATAATTTTGCTCAATTATTTCCAAGAAACTGTGCCCTGAATCTAAACTGGGACAATTTCAACAACCGTGCGGGACACCGGGACAACCCAGTATATCCGGGACTGTCCCGGTCAAACCGGGACATATGGCAAGCCTATATATATATATAATTAAATTTTGCTTTTATTAATTGTACTAAAAAGTAAAAAAATAACTTAAATCATTTATACATTTATAAAAAATATATTATTTAAAAAAATGTGTGGGCACCAGTCACATGCTCAAAAGTGTTGGTAATAGCCATAGCATATAGTTGGTGTTTGGGCAGGATAGCGACTGTCAATACAGCGATTGTCATAACAGCAACTTCAAATGAACGACATAATCAGAATGGCGACTATCATAACGGCAATTGTCTAAATGGCGACCGCATTATAATAGCGACTGTCATAATAGCAACTTTTCTGTCAACTTCAGAGTGAGATACACTCACTACTCACTGGTAGGACATAGTGAAGGGCTTAGAGACTGAAGATTATCCCCTTCGATGTTGTGATATAAAAGATGTCTAGCTATTAGGATTAGAACAAGTAATGGTCTAATAGACGACTTAAGACTAGGTGGTAGAAAACAATAGACTTGTAAAACATCAAACACTCTAGAAGTAGACCATGGGCGACGTCGGACAGTCTTAGAAAGTCTTTTGAAAATTGGAACAATTTTTTTAACCATCTATAACATAGTTGAAATGAACTCATTGACATATGCAAATTTATTTACCTGTCATAGGAACTTTATTGTTGGGGGGCTGAATTTATCAAAAATATTCTAATGTATTCAACCTGACATTCTAGTTTCAAAGTAGTATAGTTAAATGTAGTAAACACACGAGAACAGCGGGCTTTACTTTTCAGTATGCACAGTTTGATGTGAAAGAATAATTTTCTTTGCTAACATGTCTACTACACTTGCTGCATTAAGATTTGATGTAAATTTTTTCACATTATGCATTTTATTTAGAAATGTGACTGAAGTAGGAGAGACATCAGTTGTCTTCTTAAGACAGTGAGTTGGTTGAATATTCAGTTTTGAACACTGAGGTAACACTTTTGTTGTCATTGATTCCAAGTCAACCAAATTGAAAGACATAATATAGGATCACCTTATAGTTTCACAGTGACCATTTATGTCATTAGGTCTATATTATTAAGACTAACATTAGGTCTATATTGTTTCATCCTTTAGTTTTCTTAGTTAAAAAATAATCTCTAGTTTCTTGCTCTGTTTCAATTTTCTTTATCAAGAAGATTCTGTAATTACTGTCAACAAGATGGTAACGAAATTTAGTAATTGAGAATTATTGTTTCTGGACTGAACAAAAACATTGATTCGTTGACGGGCTATGCTTACTTTTTTCTGAAAATTTTTAGATACAAAAACTTTTTTTATTTACTAATTCAACCATAGATATCCAACTACCTAGAGTGAAACATTTTTTAGGCATTAACTCTGCAAGCTTTAGGCTAGTGAAATAATTGTCTGTCACTTCCATGGACGTCCCTTGTAAGTGTTAACAGTCTCTGAGACTAATGCTACAATTCAGTTCACTGGCTAGTCACTTGCAACTTATTTACCATGATATGATTAGCCTTTCATGGTTGGTTTGAAAATGATTCTCAGCCCTAGAAGAGATTTGTTTTTTGTCACACATACTAAACAAATATGTAACAACCTCAGACGCCAACCAGGCGCACATGTTCCAGAATGTTATCTCTAACATAATATGTCATGTAACAGGCAAGTGTTGTAAACACAACCAGTCACTCTGCCTAAAGGCAACTAAACTGTACAACTTACAACAGCTTAATTAGACCGCCAGGTTAAAATAATAAACTTTTTTGTCTCTTTCCTCATTGTCCCTTATCTAAATAGCTAATCAGTTGGCTGCAAGACCCTAAACATGACCCCAAACTTCACAGTGGGAGTGGAGATGTTAATTGGATGCTTATTTTCAGCACAGATCAGTTTCTTCAAACCTTGCACGACTCCGAACACTGGATGTGTGATGGTACATTCAAAGTATCACCAAAACTATTCTATCAAGTTTACACTGTGCATGCTTTGATATGAAACGATGTACTTCCCTGTGTTTTTGTTTTGCTCCCAAATAAGCAACTTGTCACATACTCTCGAATGTGGACTGAAATCATATCATTGAAATCTGGACTCGCTCCTAGAAGTGTACAGATCGACTATGAACTAGCTTCCAAAGCTGCACTCATTGAAGCATTTCCTCAAAACACAAATCTACGGCTGTTACTTTCACTTGGACAAACACTCTCAAGAAAGATTCAGAAAAACGGACTACAGCGTCTATATGTGCAAGATGAAATATTCTTGCCTTTTTACCTGTGGATGAAGTGAGCGATGCCTTTGATGAACTAGTGGCAGACTACCCGCCAGAATTAACGCCTCTTGTAAATTACTTAGAAGATAACTACGTAGGGCGGAGAAACAGACATGGAGACTGGAGACAGCCATTATTTCTGAGAAGATGCAGGACTGCCACGAACTAACAATCAGCTCGAAAGTTGGCACAATGCTTTTCAAAGAACCAGCTGAAACTCATCATCCTTCCATCTTCAGATTTATTTAAGTTCTCAGACGGGAGGAAGCCCATCGACGGACAAATCGTACCCAGCTGACTAAGCCAATGAAAAAGAACGTGACAATGAACACATGAATCACTGCTGTACAGAACATCCTTCGAGCCCTTGCTCATAATTTAGAAATAAACGGGACATAATTTGACTAACGTTGATCACTTTCTAATCTGTTTTAAATCTTCTTTTTAAGTAATGTATGTATTATGTTATTTTTAATTCCTTATTGATCTATTTCCATCCTGTTTTAAGTCAGCCTTTTAAATCATGTGACTTTGTATGTTGCCTATCTAATTCAAATTGAATGTTATTTTTAATTCATTTAATTCATCAAGAATAAAAGAAATGTAATATGTAATTTCTTTTGCCTTGAATTTTTATAATGAACAGTTGCAACGATTTGTTGTATGTGTGTGTTTGTGTGTTTTCAGCTGTTGCCAGTTGTCTGATGAATTAGTTGCTGTTATGACAATCGCTCTTTTAATACAGTCGCTATTATGAACCCGAGCTCATATAGTTATGGAATATTACTTTAATTATTTATCTTGTTGTACAAAGATAGCGTACATCCAGTATAGTAAACCTTGTTTAATTTAGTTTATATTTAGAGTTGGAAGACATAATAAATCCAGAATATTTAATGGTGCAGAAGTTTTATCATCTCAAAAATAAGAAGAGGAAAAATGGTGCAAACATTTTTATTAAGTTAAAATTTTTTAATTTATTTTTACTTTTTATTTATACTTTCTAGGGTCATAAATATTTTCCTTGATTTTTTTTTACAGTAAATATAAACTAATAGAATTTAGTATTTTACCTAGTATGACAACAAAAGATTGAAAAACTCTTGTTTTAAATATATTTTTTGATTTTATACTTTGTATTTTTAATTACTTTTGTTGGTAAGTTTATATAAAATATTAAAATAGCACACAAGACAACAGAACTCTGCATGATGACATAACAGTGCTGAATCGGACACCAAACTCTCATTCCACAATGTCCACCTTTATCTAACATTAGTTTAAAAAATCATGAGATTTTGATTAAATATCTTGAATTTTTTAAATAGTGTTTTGTCATCAAGAATACACAACTGTTTGAAATTTTAAATCAATTGAGCTTTGAGAAGCTAATGATAAATGATTTAAAATTTCCCAAAACACAGCTATGATAAAATAAGCTTAGAATAGAGCAGGGACAAGGCGTGAGTGTTGCCGGTCATAACTCTTAGAGAAAAATTTATTGATGTTTTTATGCTACATAAAAGGACAAAGATTTATATATTTGTATAAGGTATTGGACTAACAACACATACTATTTATGTATAACTGAATGTTATAAATGTTTAAATTCACGTCATTTTATTATGAATGATTATGCTAACTATATTCAATAAACACAGTACCATTATGTAGTTATATAATGGTCCTGTGTTTATTGAATATATTTAGCATAATCATTCATAATAAAATAACTACAAGTTTAAATATATAAAACATTTATTTATATATAAATTGTATATGTTGTTAGTCTAATAATTTATACAAATATATTAATCTATTTTCATTTGTGCTTTGTATATAGCATAAAAACATCAATAAATTTTTCTCTAAGAGTTATGACTGGCAACACTATCGCCTTGTCCCTGGAATAGAGGAAGTCCAATAAAAACATATAAAAAAGATACCATTTATTTATTCCTCTAAAAAATCTGATGGAATTTTAAATCCTAATGTACTTTATAAAATAAATTGCTTAATGTTTCCTAAAAAAAACAACTAATGTACAGTTACTTTAATATTGCAGTTCATATATTGTTACTTTTTAAAACGTATACTAACTTTCTTTTCTTGTTTTAATTTTTTACAAGTTTTGCTAATGGGAACTAATTTTTATAAGTTTTACATTATATTTCTTTTTTATGCTTCTTTAATTTGCAGAGATGCTGAGAGAGATATTGAAACAAGACTAAAAGAAAAATATGTTCTGCTGAATAAATCTGATCCTCAGTCTATTATTGCTGCACAACAGGTTATAACATTTTATTTTCATATCAATTACATAAATGTTTTTTTCAGTATTTTAATTTCAATAATGTTTTTTAATCATTTTAATGAAGATTATAATAGAAGCTTGCTAAATATGACTATTTTTCACCGTATAAGCCAATAGAAAAATATATACCTTTTTTTTATCCTATGTCTGCAAAGAAGTGAATGTATAGGATGTAAAATATTATATTTATAATCATAATGTTTTTTATATTATGAGAGGGATACTTAATCAGCTAATCAGTTTGATGCTTAACAGCAAATATCTGCAACAAAGAATAAATTAAGACAAAAGATCAGTTATAAAAAAACACTCATAAAATATTTTCCTGCGTAATCCTCTAAATTTGTTTTATATTTTCATCTTTACTGCTCTTGATTTAACAAAGAAATTTTTTAAAACTAAGACTTTTTTCTTTTTGTTAATACAATACTGTTGTATCGTAAATATGTAGACTCACTTTTCAGCATTCACTATTCACTGATACCAAACTCACCACCAGAATGACTTTTCGTGTTAAAATTCAAAAGAATGCACTATACAAGATGATCAATTTTGGTGATCAATTCAAATTGAGTACTTTAGAATATATTAACTTTGCCTAGAAGTTCATTATTTTCTCTTTTCTAAAAGATTTCAGAAAAAATGAAATTTTAGAAGAAAAGAAAGCATGTTCAGATCAAATTTTTTTTTTTCAATGGTGCATTAGATCATTTTTTTCTGCTCACTTTTAAATTTATCAGCAATCATTTTCAAACTAAGAATGCTATAAACCAAAGAAATAAATTTTGAATATTTTCCATTCGTTTATTTTTTGTTGGGGGGAAAAAGCACCATCACCCTCCCTTACAGTTCTAATATTTATAATAGATATATGTATCTTTTAATCAAAACCTAAATTTAAACAGGCTTTAGATAGTTTCAATTCAGATGTGAAGAAAACTTTTGATAAAATGAATAAAAAATCTGAGGTACATTTATGATGCATTCTGCTTGCTTATTGTTTGTTATAAGAAAAAGATTTCAAAGTTAGTTAGATATTTCATTAATTTTTTATTTGTTAGAGTTGGCCATTCTTTGATCAGTGGGAATAAAAGTACAAGATTTTTCTACTATTGTAATGAAAAGTGCATATTTTACAGCAAATGAGATACATTAAAGATTAAAAGTTTATGTGGGAAAAACTTAATTTTGCCCATTTAGTTTTGTAATGCACAGGAGAGAAAGATTTACAAAAACAGTTATCTTGATACACTTGTTTTTCATCCGCTTCTTGTTCATGTACTTTGATTCCTTCACATCAAGAACTTAAAGATTGTCCCTTGTTACCTTTTCTAAACACATAGTTTATACTGTTTTACATTATTTAATTTTATGTAATAACTGAAAGAACTTGCAATTTACTGATTTTCTCAAACATTTGCATGCAATTCTTAGTTTATTTTGAATTCTCTTTATTATCAAATACTTGGTTCATTTAAAAAAATAATTAATATTTTTAATGGGAAAAAAAAAAACTCAGCAAAGGTCAGAAAAATTAATTTCAAATTATAAATGAAGTGCCTCTTTTAATATATGTTTCATAAATTCTGCTACTAAAAAAGATTGAGGTCTTGCCAAAGCACTGAACATTATATATTTATATAGAAATGATGCATTGATTTTAGTTATGCCTTATGTCTAAAACTATTCAATATATAAATGAAATGAAGTATTCTAATAATTAATCTAGAAAAATCCTCATTATACTTTTCGTTAATCTCTTAAAAATGTATTTTAAAGTATAGATTCCCTTATATAGCTTAGATAGTAGAGTTCACCTGCTTCTGTAGCCACAGCTCTAATACAGAGTCTATCCTTCTTTACTTCACCCAATAAATGCCAGGTACTCATTTTAATCTGGGCATACTTAAAGATATCCATTGGACCTGAAAAAAGTCCCAGAACTCACTGGAGCATTATAGCATTCAGTTCACCACTCTACTTCACTTCCACCCTGTCCTTTTTCTAAAATTGGTATACAAAATTCTAATTATTTTGTAAAAAAAAAGACTTCTTTAGATGAAACAAAAAATTATATAAAGTGAATTATTAAAACAAGAAATGTATCACTGTTTTTTGCTTGAAATAAATTGTATGCAACAAACAGCATATTCATAACAATCTTTGTTCAAACAGGCTGGTCTAAACACTCAGGATGAACTAAATGCTGTAGGGGAAATAGAGGGTAGCAGTATTAGTCTTGGTCATGCTCCTAAACTATTAAAGGCAGAATCATCCCAAGTTATTCAGCTTAAAAAGAAGGAAAGAGAACGGGAAAAGAAGAAAAACTCTAAAGAATCATTGTAAGTTTAAATATAGATTTTTATACTATATATATAAATATGTAAAAAAAAAATTAATTTAAAATAGTAATGTTCCATATCTTGTTTTTATTTTTTAAATATGTCACCACATCTTCTTAATTTGTAAGATGCTAAATGTTCCATCAAGTACCAAAGTCTTCAAATTTTAATTCTATTTAGAAATATCTAAAGTGCTTGAGAAGGGGGGGAGAAGCTTGAGAAGAGTTAAGTGAATTGGAAATAATTTGAATAATTTCATTTTTACCATTATTGTATGGTTGAAAAACATACTTTTAATATAGAAATGTCTTTATCTCATTAAAAAAAAAAATCGGAGGGTCCTTAAGGGCTAAACTGAGACAGATGGCCGAGTGGTGTAGATACTCGCCTGTCAACCTGAGAGTCCTGGGTTCTATCCTCTGTGAGAACCATGGGATTTTTCCCAGGTGAATTTTGTTTCAAAGTCTGTCCACAAGTCCACCCAGCGTTAAATGGGTACCTGACTAAATAAGTGGGAAGTAAAGGCAGCTGGGCATTGTGCTAACCTTTTAAGGGCTAAATAAACTTTCCTTTTTTTAAACAGAAAAATGATTATAACATAAATAGTTCTTTATATATTACTATGAAATTTTAACATATTGTAGCAACATCACATATACATGCATATCTGAAGGGATTCTCAAAAATTCTTTTATTTTAGATTTTGTTTTTGTTTTATATTGTTTTTATTTCATTGCACCCTGATTTGACTGTGTGAAAACATTCTTACAAAAAAAAAAGTAATCTATATGTGAACATTTTTCCTTAGATTACTTTTAAATATATATGTGTTTTGACACTGCAAAGGTTTTTTTTTCTAATACATTTTGTAGTTATAACAATTTTAAAATGTAAACAAAAACTATTTGGTAGCCATGGCAACCTTCAATTTAAAAAAAAAATGATTTCATATTTTTAATGTCCATTCAGATACCAGTGTTCTAATATAAGTTTCACTGGCAAGGCAAAAAAAAAATATAATTCTGTTCCCCACTAATTTGCTGATAGAATGTATTTCCTTGATTGATTTAAGAAGCCCTGTATCTGGAAAACCTGCTTCAAGTCCATCCCATAGTGCAAAGGGAGAACATAAAGCTGATTCTCCAGGTGTAGAAAAGATGGAATCTAAAGAAAAAGAAATTGAGGCTTCAACTTCACCAGTTAGCTCAGCTGACAATATATCAAGAGCTGCTGAAAGACCACAAAAGCCAAAGTTAGTATTGTAACTATGTTAAAACTTAAAATCTTTTGAAAAAAAAAACATTAAAAATAAAACATGCAAAAAAAAAACTGAAAGTTATGTCCTGCAGAGGGTGTCCTTCTGTACTTTTGTGTTTTTCCACTCTGCTGTTGAAGTTTTCCATTGGTTGCTTCAACATCTCATCTGGGAAACCACACATTTGCAAGTTATAATGGTTTGAAAGCTGTAAAAAAAACTATGTTAGATTTCTTCTTTTTTATTGGGCTTTTCAAAATTTCCTATTTTTTTGGATCACGCTGTCCTACTACAATGCACATTTTAATAATCACAAATTGAATTTTTTTTTTCTTTCTAGAATTGAAGAAAATGAAAGGTAATTTTTTGTAATATTATTTAGTGACAAATATCATTTATGATGCGTGCTACTTATATTGATATTAAACTCCACCACTAATAGTTTTTATTAGCATATATATTACTGGTAGCCTTTTTAAGGTTATATATTCGTTAGTTTAAAAATATTTTGTCTTTAAAGCTGGTATTTAGATAATAATTTTTTTTGCTATTTTATTTTCATTTTTTTACTTTATATTATCCTACAAGCTGTACTCTGCAAAACCTTTGCATAGAGTTCCCTTAGTGCCTTAGATTTGATCATTAGGCTAGGTTATTTTTTTATTTCAGATGGATCCAATTTATTCATGATTTTATTACAACTTAAAGATACAATATGTTGTAAAAAAACAAATATTTAAATGGAATTATTTCACATTTTGACCTTTGGGTTTCATGTTTGAAAACTGCAGAAGCTATTCAAAATTGTAGATTTTTAAAAAACATTTATAGAATCGAGATGCCATTTTGAATCCTTGATTTGTACTTTCGATATAACGCAGACGCGAGACCGCTATAATTTATATAATCCTTTTACATATATCTCATGTAATTACTATTCCTTCTATTAAAAAGCTTAACATTTTATGTTTACACTAGTTGTTTCTAAAACAAAATTAACAAAATATATTAGAATGTGTTGATATTACCTTAAAGTGACATCCTGCAAGACAAATAATAATGAGACGTGTCACCAAATAAAAAAGAATTAAATAAGTAGAATCCCACCTATCAGGTTCGTGTTTATATTACAAACATATATTTTGACCTTATTAAAAAATAATTATCCATAATAAAATGAGGAACCAATAATTTCTTTGTTAATGAAATTAGTGTAATTAGTGTAATTAATGGTATAGGTTATGCAGGACAATCCAGCTTTTGCTGTATCCCACATGTCCTTCCATCACACTATGCTGGACTTTTTAGAGTATACTGTAAATTAATACTTTTTATAATGTAAATTACTATTATTATTATTATGCATAGTAAAATATGTTTACCCTCAACAAAGAAGGGTTATATTAGTGATGGAATAATAACAAAGTAATTATTGATACATTTACAATTCTGAATATTTATGTAAATTTCTGATTCTGATCCCAATACATAGAACAAAGAGATTAAAGAAGGTTAAAAAATACAAAGCAATTTCAAATAATTGGTTAAGGAATTAGACTAAATTCTCAGATTCTTTTACCCAAAAAATTATGTGTATTGCTTGTTATACCTAACTACATTAAATATATTTATTAGCTCACGACATTGTCAATGAATGAAATTAACTAATCAAAAGCCATTCATTCGTATATCAAGTTAACAGTAATGTTTTTATTTTCAGTTTTATCTCTGGCTAAATGATTTTATTCATATTAGTCATAATTTAAGTGTCTCAAACAACACTTTCCAAATATTGGGACATTTTTGCTGTCTCTCTTTACTTTGACTATTGACTACCAGCTCCTTGTATGGATCAGATTATATAACAAGATACTGCATCAAACTTTATTTTTCTGACCACTGTAGTACCCTTTCTACATCTTGACCATGGCTTAGTCTGCCATGGTCATGGAGGCACCATGGAAGACATAGCTGGTGTTGTTGGGGATCATACCTGTAACGAATCAGAGGTACAACTTTACCACCCCTGAGTCATAATAACTTGGGCCACACATACTCTAAGATGACTCACTACCTCTATCCCTGCTGAGACTCTCAGTAAAAAAATAATTTAATAGATTACTTTAAAACTTTCCTGAAGTAAATAATTGATGAAAATTGAATTACAATAAGAAATTGGAATCATAACTTGTTACCAGAAATTAAAAGATATATTATGAAAATTGTAACTATATTTGCTTGGATGTGTACATAAATCTCACCATACACAATATCATCTGCAATATTGTTGAAGTAAATTTTAAATTTCAAAGAAAAAAATGTTTTAGAAAAGAATGTTATAGCCTTAGCAATATAATGTCTAGTATTTTCATCTACATCACATTATAATTTTATGAACAATATTTCTTTGCATATGTTAACCTATAATAATATAATATTTTCTAAATAATGTGTTATTTTTAAAAAAAAACTGCTTTAAAGAGCTATCATTTTAAAATGTATAAATGTTTTTTCTATGCATGGTTGCAAAACTCCTACTAATTTTAGGTATTTCTAATTAGTAAAAAAAAATCTAAAAAGTAATATGTTTTTAGTTTTATTTAGTGAAATGTTGATATAATTAATTATGTAATACTAACTTTTTTTTTCAAAAGCATTAAAAAAGACAAACAATGAGACAGTATGCTTTAATTACTTATTTTTAAAACATTTTCTCTGCTAATAAAAAGTCAAATTTGTCCTTTTTACCCAAGCAGAGAAGATGATGATGATGACAAACCAAAAACAAAGATAAGGCCAGAGTATGCAATACTTTGCCTTTGGTTTCTACATTTATTCATATAGTTTTTACTATTTTTTCACAACTTATTTTGGTTTAGTGTTAATCTTTTTTTTTAGTTTTTTTTTTTATATTTTCTGATTCTGGTTATTTATATTAAAAAAAATTTAACGAAAAATATATTTAATAAAGAATCTGATAGAATTTTAATTATCTAAAATCTACTGAAATTTAGTGTTAATTAGTGGCTTTTATTTATTTCACCATTAAAAGCTCAGTAAATCTAATGAAAAATTAACATTTGCAGCTTAATGTTTATTCTGAGATATTTTCATCAATCATTTTCTGATCATTAACAGGACAGCTTCTAGACCAAATCTTTATTTGCTTGATCATTTACTCACCCATTAATTATTAAATGGCAATATTTTATTCTGTTTAGTACCTTGAATTTAATTTTTTTATAAACTTTAAATTTACTTAACTTTCTGTCAGTTTGTCTGTAAATCTTGTTGCTCAATTTTGAACTTTTTCTAATTTAGTGATAAGGCTCAAATTTGGCACACAGGTAGTTTTTACATGAATTAACATCTTATAGAATTATTAAGCTAATTACTTTTTAGTAATGTTTCTAATGGGAAAAAATTCACCTTGATTTTATCATGTCAAAAATCAATGAAGCATAGCACTGGTGCTTAAATGCGCAAAATAGTGAAGCTTTTTTTTTTACTCATTATAGAAATGCAAAACTAATTAAATTATGTTAAAGTGTACAAAAACAATAAAAAATATAAAAATGACCTTTTTAAAAATAGGTTTTTATTACATTGCTCTAAAAATTACAAAAAATTACTCATTATATCATACAAATATTTATAAAAAATTATCATTACTAAAATTAAAGAGTGGGTAATTACAATATACTGAACTAAAAATGTATTTACATTAGATTAGTTGATGGGCACCCACGCTTATAATTTTAGATATGATATGATATATATATATAAATATTTGTATCATGCAATCAGTTTTTTTTTTTTATTTTAGTTCATTAAAATAAATGCTTGTTTTGAAAAAAGTTGCATAAATTTATTTTATTACAATTTTTGAATATTTTTGCAAACATACTAACAACTTTTGTCAGTAGTTAAAAGGTTTACAATTGTGTAGTCCTCTTAGGTTCATAATTCATTAGAAATTTTCTCTAATGTTTTTGAGTTCATTTCAAATAATTCATTTGACAGTCGTTCAGCTTAATTATTTGTCTTGAAGTGATATAAAGTTAGTCTTAAAGGAATAGGTCAATGCAGTGTCTTAATGATTGTGTAATTTTTTAAATTAATAGTTATGGTAATTTTTATAACATTTTTTTATATATAGCATATCTGGGGTATTTTTAAGTTTTGATAACCGAAGATTTCAAATTTTTATATATTTTGTTTAATATTATAAAGGGTAAAGAGTTGTTTTTTTTTTGCTCAATATACAAAGGACTACTAAATTGAAAAATGTTAAACTTAGTTAAGATATATTTTCTTATATATCATATAATTAATAAATATTTATAAATAATTATTAGCACACCTCCAAGCAGAACTTCCGCCTTTGAAGACTTTAAGGCAGATCGTGGTAGTGAAATAAATCGTATTCTTATGGAAAACAAAGGTAACTTTATATAACAGATGATTTTTAAAGGCTGTGTTAAATTGTACATTTAATCACTTCATTTAAAATAGCTAGAGTTAACATTGATCATGTTAAACTTTTAATACTAAAAGTATTTATTGTACAAAAAATATACAATATATACTGCATTTATGTCAGATATGTTTATATTTTTTTGCGCCATGTTTAAAAAAAAAAAGCAATACTTGCATCAAAGAAGAAAGAATATTCTGAGCTAGCCAACCATATCAATACCATCAAACATTCTATTGATGACAGTAAAGGAAATTTAGAACAATTCCGAATGCAGAGAGAAGCAGATGGTATGATTATTTAATAATTTTAAGCCATAGTTAAAAATATTAATATTACAGACATTACTTAGTTATATAATTAATCTTAAACTTCATCTGAACTTACTTTAATAATGCCTTTTACCTTTAAGATTTTTGAAGTTTTTGCTTTAGCTTTAGCAGTAGTAAAATGTTCAATTTTTAATAAACCTTTCTCAAATCTGGTAGTAGAAATAATAAAAAGGTGTAAAAATATAAACAAAATGAACAGTGAGTATTTAAAAAAGAATTTTTATTTAACAGAAGCTTTAAATAGTAAGGATATATCTATGATGTCAATTTTAAATCTGGATCAGCCATAAGGAATTAGAGACTTTTATTTTGCTAAAATAAATTGGCCATTTAGTCTAAAAGTGGCCTCTCAGCAAAGCACTGTCAGAACTCTCTCTCTCTCTATGAACTCGCAGTGAATACTACGGGCTGAGACTTAGTCTCTTAGAGCCCGTGAGATCAGACTTGCTGTGTCTCTCAACACGTAGGTAGCTTCGCCAGGAGGAGCCCGGGATGCGATCTTTAGCATTAGGCGGTCAGTAGGCAGCTCAATTTCTAAGGACAGTCTCGTAGCGTAATGCCTAAAATACTTCATCATAAGCCGCTTTCTTTCCACCCATCTGTCATATCCCTTATGATTACGCTTTGTTTACGTATTGTGTTATTGCCTTATTTGGTATTGTTCCATCCCTTGTTACCACACATTGTTTAGTTACTGTGTTATTTCCTTATTTGGTATGTTAAGTGCTTGTAAGGTCAAGCATGCATGACTAAATAGTGTCAATCACCCCACGCACTGGGTTTGGCGCGAATCGCCCACACATTGACCTCTGTGGTTTTGGCGGGAAAAATGACGTTATATGCGGGGGTGATCTACCTATAAATAGGGGAATAGATAACGGTCGAGAGGAGACCCAAGAGGGACCAGGAGTCCAGAGAGAGAGACTGTGTGACATGGGGACTAGGTGACCAGCAGGGTTGTTAATATTGCAATATTATTTGGTATCGCCAATAATTATTTTTGATATTGGTATTGATTTTTAACCAATACTAAAAGCAATATTCAATAAGTTCTCTACAACATTGGTTGTGAATAGAGCTGAATATAATAAATTTTTCTTTGGTGTCGCCATCTGAGACTGAGCAATGAATGATAATAGAAATCATATATGATATCTGTGGCAATGAGCATTGACCAGTGAGTACTCTAAGTAAATTGATTTCTATGGAATTTGCTATTCTTTCCAAGCTTTTTTTCCGGTTGCCTTAAATAATTTTCTTGAGTGTTTATTGTTATTTGCAAAGTATCGTCAGGCAGTTCACTAGGTATGCTTTTGGTAACATCTGGTGAAACCCGGTGGATTCAATGTATGATGCTGTCACCAGAGTTTACAACATTCTCTGTGTAAGTGACATGGAAGTTAAGTTTGACAAACTTTGTGATGAACTTGATATCAAAAGACTACAGCCTGTACAGAAAACATTTGTTAAAGAGTATTTTGCTGTTATAAGCCTGTTTGCTGTGAACTAGATATTTTGCAGGGTGAAACTAAAAAAGACAGTGGACTTGGGTTTCCTTTTACCAACACTTGTCGTGATGAAGGCTCAGTTAAAAGTGTTTCTTGATCAAGGAAAGAATGATCGGCTTGTAGTTTGTTCTCCATTAGCTTCATGTCTTTTGAATGCCATCGATAGAAGATTTGCAAATATGTTTGACAGCATTGATGCTCAGCTGGCATCCGTTGTACATCCCGAATTCAAGTTGGACTGGATGGATGATGATTTGCAGCGTTCACATCTTATTGAAGTACTGAAGAGACGCGTTTCACAATCACTATTGGTTGCTACGACTGATGATCAGAAAGCAATGTCGGCTGCGGCTGCTGATGGTACAGATAATCAACCAGACTTCTTCGCTGGATTGTCAGCCAGACGATATCGTGTGCATGATTCACCTGATGTGAATCAAGAAAATAATTACTTGGCAGACACTTCAGACAGTATTGCATCATTGGATGCCTATCCACATATCCGTAAAATATACATAGACCTGAATACAGGACTTCCTTCAAGCGCTGCTGTTGAAATGCTGTTTTCATTAGGAGGACGAGTATTTTCCCCTCTTCGTTCACGACTGAGCAGTGCGCATTTTGAAATGGTTACTTTTCTTCGCCTGGCTAAGTGGTAACTGCCAGTTAGGTGGCGTTACCCTGTGAACTCTACTGGAATTCATCATTCATCGTTAGTTTTCCAGATGTAATGCAATCCACTGACTAGGTCTGACTGCTTTAACTATATAGTGATGTTAAGCTGTTTATGCATCATTTGCTTTTCTATGACAGTCATTTGCTTCATTCATCCATTCATTCATCCATCAATCCATTCATTCAGAATATGTGTACAGCATACATATTAAAAAATCTTGTTGCTTTAAGGACGTTAACGTATGCCGACTTATTTAATAATAGTTTATTATGTTGTCAAAGACTTTTGGATGCTTTGAGGGAAACTGATGAAGCAAATGTTGACTATTGAACAAAATTTGGTTAAAAATACATCTAAATCAGCCAAAAATGTTGTTATCATTTATCGATGTAAGTGATGTAGAGCAATGAATTACGTATTTGCGTTTTATTCGTCGAATGACCCAAATATTGGTATTGGTATTGGCAATAATAAATAAATATTGGTATTGCAATACTGGTTTTAAAATTGTATTGGTATTGGTATTGCAATACTGGTTTTAAAATTGTATTGGTATTGGTATTGCCAATAATTTTTTTTAGTATTGTTAATAACCCTGGTGACCAGTAACAGTGCAGTGGAGTAATAATTGATATAGAGACGTGTATTGAGTTATAGGATTATACAGAGTAGAAACATGTGATTTATTGATTCATCTCCACAAGTGTTTACATATTATTCAATTGGATTCTCATATTCTCATCTGTAAATATCATGTATTTAAGTGCAGTTAATTCTCTCATACTACAAGGAGTTGTGTCGTCTGATTTAATTGGAATGCAAGTGGGATACGACACCATCCATCAACCATTTCCCTAAGGACAGAGGACTCCTCTTGCCGCTTATACCGCTTGTATGCAGTAATCATGGCCCGCTCCCTATGAATGCCTAGTGGAGGCACGTTTGCCATGATTTCCACCGCTGCTGTTGGCGCCATTCGAAAAGTGCCTGTGATCAGCCGGAGAGCCTGGTTTTGTACAACGTCGAGGGCCTCTAGTGACGATCTAGACCCATAGACCTGCACTGTAATTAATGTCAGTACTATCTCCTTCCAACCCTTTAGTGGTTGATGAAATGGAATTCATCAAAGACCCAGATGAATAAATCTCCTTCTCAAGGTGTTATAATTATCCCACAGGTTAGACACCTTTTGTCAAGTACTGGCACACCTTTGGTATAATTATTATCCCCTTTGATTAGATAGGTAAACTCCTATTCTTGTCAAAATTTGGGATGATAGCTAAAATTTACTTTTTTTGTCGTATACCAAGGGGTTGTAATTAGACAACATTTGATGCTTTATGCTAGCTATTAGAATAAAAACTTTTTGGGATATACATGAGCATGGATAGACTAAACTATGCAGAATGTTGCCTATTGGAACTAGCACCAGAAGTTAGAAACTGAAGAGTGAAAAAAGTGAAACATTATTTTGTGACATGAAAGAACAGGGAGTTTTACTTAAAAGAAATGTGCAATTTCATTTAAATTTATTTCTGATCTGGATTTAGCAAACGTACTGTTCCTTATCTCCAGATCACCAATACTGATTTTAGATTTAACCATCAAATAAATGTTGAGTTACTCATCTCAGTTGGAAGTCCACACCAACATAAAAAACAATTTACAGTGCTTGACATGTCATTTCTGTACTCTGTTCACTAAAAGATTTTGCTTTAAGTGGATATTGATATTTTGGGGATAACATGATTTAATATATAACTTTAATTTTTCAATATTCTTATAATTAAATTATTGCCTAAGGAACCTTTCCATAGCATTTTTAAGCAATGCATATAAATTCTTGTTTATGCTGCGCATGCAAAGTTATGAATGGCAAATGTTGCAGAATTTAATGCTTCTATTACTCCAGAAAATTGATATGCCAACATTTATAAGCTGATTGGTTAAAACTGTTTTAAAATGATTATTTAATTGTCTTAACCATTAGCTTTTTTAATTAGTCTATATTATAATTAAACATTATTGTGAACCATCTTGTCAGTCGAAACATTTAGTTCTCAATGTTTACATTGCTTCTAGACCCATTGTTCTATTCGCATATGAATATAATTGTATCCTGTTTCCAAATTAAAAATTTGATGAGCTTTTATAAGATGCTAAGTGACTAATTCAAAATATATTTAACTTTAGAACATGTATTTTGTTTTTTAATTTCTATGCTTTAAAGATGTCCATTGATGACTTTTCTCACATTCAGTTGATAGAATAGTTTCTTGATGAATCCAATACTAGTAATTCTCTGTTAATTGTAGAGAACATTTTTCTTTGAAATTTTATTTTTATAGAGTAGGAAGTTGAAGACCATTACCACTCATTTTCAAAGTAGATTTTAAGTATTTAACTTTTGATAACAAATTTCATTTTTAACACTGAAAATAAGGGCAATAATGAGAACCAACATCATATACTGTTGTGCAGAGGCCAACAAAATTGCCATAGCCATCAACTCTGCATTGTAGGTCATGGATGTTCTTTTGGATTCTCTTATCCTTATTTTACAGCATTTTCTTTTTTAATACCAACTTGATATTTTTCTCAATAGCACTTATTAAATTTCCTTAGCATTTTACATGCAATGTAGCCTGTCTGAGACTATTTCAATGATCAGCTTTTAATGTATATAGCAGTCTTATTTTTTTCACATGATGTTTTTACAGTTGTATTCTATGTCCTCAAAAGCACTTTGACAAATTAAATTAGTACAAGGAAAATGTAGTAAGGCATCTTTAGTGTGTTCAGACATACCAAGATGAAAGAAACAATAGCAATTAATACAACCAGCTGAAGTTTAACAACTTTCCTTTTCCCATATAATCTATGCATCACAACAGGAAGAAATAAACAAAAATAACTGTACATAGGCTTAGCAATATTTTGTAATTTTTAACTGTTATGTCCAAACTATTAAATAATCATCACAATTCTTCACAATACGATTAATCTTTATTCCACATCTCGTAAATTTTTCTATAACTACTATAACTATTACACATAATCTCTTCTCCCTATAATCTTTAATCTAGCAATTCACAAAATATCTATCACATTCACAGAAGTAACTATCACACTCTAAACCTTTTACTGAATCCTCTGTTTCAAAACATGTCTACTATGTAACGGTCCCACCTCAACTCCCAAAATTTCCCTCCCTATACCAAAGCCACATCTTTTATCTGTTGTATTTTGTGTCTAACCTCCTCAAGCCAACCGTCTATCTACCCCATGGAGAACACTCCTCACTCCTCGTTATGCTGTTCTGACAGCTGAATAATTTTGTTATTACATGTTTTTTGAGTAATTCAAAGCATTTTTTAAATAAGGCTGATTTGTGTAATTGTAATTATGCTTAGTTTTTATCTCAAATAGATGACTTTTTCTAAAAGTATTTTGATATATTTCTTGTTACATTTTGTAAAAAAAAAATATTTGAGTCATCAACTATTAGTTCTAATGCACCTTCTAACGAATGTTAAACAATATTTTTTTTTAATATTTAAAACTGTGCAGAATTTAAATAATGATTAAACTTACAATAGGCTTCATGTTGATATTAATATTATGTCGGTAAAACATTAGTTAATTTTTTGTGAATTTTTCAAAATTGTCATTTTTAGTGACTTTGTCTCTTTTGACAATTCTGATGTAAAGCAGTGTTTAAAACAAAAAGTGATATGTGACTAATAATTTAGAGCAGGGCATTAAATATGGGTTATTATGTGAAAGTGATATAAGTTAGAAGCTTGTATGTGCTGTAATTTTTCAAATAATGGCATCCAATGGCATGAGACTTTTTTAAAAATTCAAAATACGACTTTTTACAAGATATACTTATAAATCTAGTATCTACATTTTTAGAACAAGGAGTACTTTTCAACAAAAAAAAATTTGATAGGAAATCAGTTTTAAAAATTGGTTTGGACTACCATATTTCATTATATATTTTTTCTCTTTGCAGTCTTGAAATTTATATATATATAAATTATATATAAGTATTATAGTTACATAATAACCATACAATTACAGGTCCACTTCTTAATGAAGATGGAGATATTATCATCAGTGAGGAAGAATTCCTAGAGATACAGCGTTTAAAAGAATTGAAAGTATTTTACAGAACCAAGTATGATGAACTTCACAACTTGAAATCAGAAGTTATTTATTGTCAAAAACTGGTAGATCAGTGTCGACTTAAGCTAATCCAAGGTTAGTGGTTTGGTATTAAAGTACTAAATTATGATATGAGGTTCACTTAAGTTAGTTTATTAAATTATAGTGTATTATTATTAATACGTTTTTGCTTAGTAAAGCTGAATGCCCATTATTACAACTTCTTCTTCTTCTTTGTTCTCGATATATGATTATGGAGGATTTCAAACGACCAGGCCTATAGTTATGATGAACTGCACGGTGGCATCCAGGTCCGTCTCGCTCCCATAAAGTTTTGATTAAAGGAGGTCACCTGTGGCCAGAATCTGTTGTGAGCTGTGTCATGTAAAGGGCATGTTTGGAGAACATGTTCTGCATTCTCTGGAGACATCCCACATGGGCAGTCCTCACTGTTTCCAATGCCTAGCCTTCGGAACATGTGTTGTCTTAGTCTGTTGTGCCCAGTTCTGAGTCTGAAGATAATATTTTGGGCTTGCCTGGGAAGATTATAATAGGGGTCGTTTTTGTCATGATCTGGGTGATTATTCATCCATTTTTGTTGGATTTGTTCATTTATACAGCTTTTCATTTCTTCTGCATTTAGAGGGACATCTACTTGCATTTCTTTGCTGCCAGATTTTGCCAATTGGTTAGCAATCTCATTTCCATTTATTTTGGTGTGTCCTGGTATCCATTGCAGAACTGTTTCTTTGTGTTTTGGATTAGTTTATGAAGAGCTGTTCTGAGCTGGGTTAATTGAGTGTAGTGAGGATCCTGCAGAGACTGTATAATTTTTTTGGCATCTGTGAGTATGACTATGTTGCTGTTTGGTGAGGAGTTTGTGAGTATGTTGACAGCTTCTTCAATTGCTTCTTTTTCGGATTTGAAAGAGTCTGAAGTTTTCCCAGTGGGCATACTATGTGCCATTATTTCTCCATTTGGCCATTCTATATAGATTCCAGCACCTCCATTTTGGCAGTTTGTTTGCGAGGAACCATCTGTGAATGCTCTTATCCATAGAGAACTGGGGTAGAGTTTGTTTATTTCATTCATTGCCATTGCAGAGAGTGTTTGTATCATATTTAGATTTTCCTTTATTCCAAAGGAGTCTCTCGTGGTTATTGGACAGAAGGTGTCCCAAGGGGGCAAGTCACTAAGGTTTTGTTTTATTTAGGGAGACTGTATCCAGGTTGTATTTTTGTTTTAATCTTCTAGCTGCTGTAATGAAGTTTGATCTTTGCAATCTTTGAGTAGAGTTAGACTTTTGTACTCTCTTGTTAAGCGGGTGGTTTTCCAGTGTTTCGATTTTTGTGTATTGAGAGAGTATTTTGTTTTCCCTTCTTTCTTCAATAGTTTGGAGAGATGTTATACTTTCCATGGTTGTGATTGGCGTTGACCTCATACCTCCTGTCATAATTTGTAGCCCAATGTTTTGAACTTTGTCCAGCTTTTTTAAACTTGTTTTGGCTGCTGTTCCCCAGGCAGTGGCTCCATACTCCAGGCTGGGTCTTACGTAGCTGGTGTAGGTTTTTTTTAGAACAGACATGTTCGCTCCCCAGTCTGTGCTAGCTAGTTTCTTCATTAGATTTCTGCGTTTTATCCCTTTGGACTGAGTTACTTCTATTTGTTTAGACCATGTGAGTCTAGGGTCGAAGGTGACACCTAGGGAGACTGGGTTGTTGTTTATTTCAACTGGAGAATTTTTTAAGGTAAGCTTTATCTGTTTTTGCTTTGTTGAAAGTGTAAAGATTGTGTATTGAGTTTTGTTTGCGTTGACTTTCATTCCCCAGCTCTCCTTCCATTTTTCTAGTTGTTTTATTACAACTCTTCAAGTGTAATTTTCTTTTATTATAGAATTTGACAATTGGTATAGTGAAAGCTTTTTGGGCCTTAATGAAGAAAATCAAACAAGCCTTAATGTTGGTCTTGGCACCAAACTAGGTGTTACCCTTCCTATTACAAATTTAGCAGTAAGTATTATGATTTTAAAATTACATTGTAATGAATACATGTATTCAAAAATTTCAATATATATGTAAATGTTCCGAGATATTATTTGTTATTAAAATAATGCTCTACAAGATTTTGATGTTACAATAGTTATTAAGTGACAGATGTTTCTTTTTATTAGCACTCTATCAGTTTATGAATCAACAACAAGATTGACAATCACTTGTAAAATATTTCACTGTTGACATTATTATCGTATATCTTTGGCAGAATGAAGATGAACAAGAGAAATTTGAACGACTGCAAATGGAAATGTTGATGAATAATCCAGATTCTGCGGCATTTTACAGTGCTAAAATTAAAACAGCTAAGAGGGTAACTTAAAATATATATATATATATATACATATATAAACTTTTAAAAAATACGCTTATATTAAATGTTAAAAAAAATTAACATTACTTAATTAAAATAAAAGCATTTTATGTCTTAAACAGAAGTTGTATGGTACATCAATGAAACCATCCCAAACAGTATATATTCGTCAGCCAGGAACTCCAACTATGACCATTCGCAATAAACCTCCAACTATGCTACAGATTCAGTATTGATCTCTTGTATGGTTTAATATATTTTAAGAAATATTTAATGGAAACATGAACTTGAAATATTTAGTTTGGGTTAAACATTAAGGGTACCTAATAAATACTTTCACATTAAATTTTTTTTTCCAAGTTTGATGATTATATATACACATGTGTATTATTATTCTTTCTATGTTTTACCTTTATAAAATAAATTTTATAATTTAACATACAAAGCATCAGCTCATCAGCTATAATCACCTCTATTTTTTTGCTCACTATGTCATTTTTTCTGGTTCATTTGGTGTTTCCCTTTTTAAATTGTACAATTAACCTATAACTTAATTCTCCTATGTTACTACTTGTTATAATTGTTTTTTTTTAATTGTAGGGATATAATCTCACCATACTAAAATTTTAGCCATAATTTTGTTTTATTAAATGTAGATGAATTGTCCTGTATTTGTTATGTTTCATATATTTATTTATTAATAGCAAATTTAATCGTAAAAATGAGTACAGAATTCAATGCGTTGGTAATTGTTAAATATAGTAAAAATAAAATATGACAATATAGCTACCACTATAAAAAAATTTTTATTTTCTTAGTGCTTCATTTAAAAATAATGTTCTTATGACTAATATACCAAACTTTGCAATTTGCAACCCACTAATTAACCTGTTCTGTTTCCAAAACTCACCAGTAAATACAGAAAAAAAGAGTAATAGGCTAAAATAATTGAATATATTCTTAAAATATTTGGTTATCCACCTCATATCTAGTGGGGCCAGCCTCACACGGTATATGCATGTATTAACTAATTAAATATTTCATTTGTGAGAATTGTTATATGCCCATTACTTAAGAAATGTAACATTCATTCAGCTTAGCTAATTTTTTAAGATTGAAATAACACATCTTATAATTATTCTTTGAAATTCCAATGTTTATTTAAGGAATTCTTATAATCTATAAACAATATTAGCCAAAAATCAAACATGTGTACCAGCATTTTGATCTTGAAATTTGCATATTATTCTGTGAGCAATGGATTTAAAAATAAGACTCTGAAATACAAAAAATTGTAAAAACAAAATTACTTTTTTTGGATCTGTTGTATAAAATGCATTTTTAAAAAATGTATTTTTTATTCTACTATTCTGCCATTAATAGATGTAATAGATTTTAAAATAAAACATTAGAAACAGTACTGAAATTTGTATTCTCTTTAAAACTTATTATTCATTAATGTTATACATTTTTCTAGCCTCCTATAAAATAATTCACCTAAACTATTTTCTAGAGTTTACATTTTTAATTTATTTAAAACTATTAAACACTGAAGTATTAGGTTTTTCAAATACTGCTTAATGGGGGTGGGGGGGGGGGGGGGGTTCACACCATTATACCAGCAGTGTATGGGGCTATTTGCTCAAGAGGGACCAAAAAGAACCAAACCATATTTAAAAGTTGTTTTTTTTTAGGGTTTTATATCTTAATAAATCTCCGAAGCATATTGTTCTCTTTGCAAAAAGTCAAATGATCAAGCTTATAAAAACTGATTTTGAAATTTAATTCAACCAATATATTAGCAAAATATAGATTATTTAAAAGACTTATAAACTTTGTTGTTGTTATATTAAATAAAAGGAAAGAAGATTAAAATTAGCATTAAAAAATTATGGCAAAATCAATATATATATAAAAGTTATAGTGCTTGAGGATTAATATTCCAGAGGAAAGGTCAGATTTAAAAAAAATTTTGGATTCCAGGTTGTTTGAATTTTGCAGAATTCAGATTCTAAGATATGATTATTTAAACAAAAAACACAATAGTTATTATTTTTTAAAATTATTTATGAATGATTTTCTTTAATTGATGAGAAAAACGATTATAAAAAATATGTATGACTTTCTTTTTATAAATGAGACCATGACAATACTCACAACAGGATGATCTGGTTGGGCAAGAACAATGGGTTGTCCATTATCAGATAATAAACATAAGTGTTTTACAAGTGGAATAGAACCTGAAAATATGCATGATAAATAACTGTATGATATTAAACCATTCAAACATATTTTTGTTACAGCTTTAAGATATAAAAATTTTTTTTAGTAAAAGATGATAATTTAAATTTACCTAAAATTTCAGATCCTATTTCTCTGGCTATGGTGTGACCACCATCTTGACCAAATATATATTCATGGTGGTTACATTTTGGACAGACATATACATTCATATTTTCAATAATTCCTAAATTTGGTATATTAACTTGTCTGAACATTTCCACTGCTCGCCTTGCATCTGATAATGCAAGGTCTTGTGGAGTAGTAACTACAACAGAACCTAACCAGAAGAAAAACACTTTTTTAAAAGAAGAAACAATAATTTTTATAAATGTTTATACGATTTTGTATTTATAATTATGTTTTGCAAAGAAATGCTCACTATCAAAGATAATTTTCTGCTCTCAAATTGTTAAAAAATAAATTCATCTAATTTTTTAAAGGTTTTTTTTTTAATTAACAAGATGTCCAATTATAAAAAATATAAAATGACATAAACCAGAAGCAAATTTTCTTGTGCATTCTCCAATAATAGGGACACAAAAATATTATTTAAGATAAAGTTAATAAGTTAGAAATCTGTGAAAGAACTTCTAAGACTCACCTGAGACAGGGATATTCTGGGCTATTGAAAGTTGAACATCACCCGTTCCGGGCGGCATATCAATAACCAAATAATCTAATGGACCCCAAAGAACCTGTGATTAATAAGTATAAAATAACGACATTTTCAAACATGTTAAGAATATTGGATTTTACAGTAACTAACATGATATAGTAAAAAAAAATATCGACACAAATGGTTGGCTTATCAATTTTCTCCAATTTTAAAAAAGGAAGCAAGAGGAAATGAACACTAAAAGAGAGTCTAGATTCTAATGGTGTAGTTATAAAATCTGCACAAGTCACGTAGATTATGGAAAATGAATAAAAGGAAAACCTCTTTGTGTGTTCATAATTTACTCTACGTATTATTTTTATTGAATAAAATGCTTTAATAAAATTTTTCAAACATTCATAATTTTTTTTTACAGCATTTTAACTGTTTTAAAAAAGAAATATAAAATAAATTGGATGATTTTTACTCTGTGTGATGAAAAATCTTGACTTAAAAAAAGTATGACGACTTACATGGCGCAAAAGTTTCTGAATAGCTGACATAACCATTAGACCTCTCCATACCACAGCCGACTTCTTGTCAACCAAAAATCCCATAGACATACTGATTTAAATTAATGTATTATTTATTTTAAAAACAATATATACTTTTCAACAGAGCTAAATTAAACTGCTAATAATAAATAGCAAAAATAAATATATATATTAGCGTAATAATTATTTTCATTATTTTTCATAACTGAAACCCCTTACATTCAAGGAACAATTGTATGTAGATGACAGTAGCAACATTATTTTTTTTTAAAATTGAAAGAAAGTTCCCCCTCCTTTTCATTTATTATTTTCACACAGTTTGACTATTGGTTTCAATTTTACACTGAATTTTTATGACTTTCTAGACTGCTTTTAAGCACATTCCAGTCAGCTGTTTCCATTTGAAGATGGTTGTTAATTTTTTACTTCTTTGTTTTGATCCCAGCTATACCGTGTGAATTCGCTCCAGTGTCAGGCAAGTTCACTATATATAATTATTTTATTATTGTCAGATTAATTTACGAAAGAGATGTAATTAATTGTAATATATGTATAGCATATATGTCTATTGAATTAGTAATTGAGACCAGTTTATTGACATGTATCAGTCATGTCAAGAGATGCGAATTGTTTTCTTTTTAATCAACAACAATGCCAAACATGTGTTTTTCTCGCCCGTAGTTTCCAAACTAGTGACGTATGTCAACCCCTGTGTCATGGGTTGTGAGTAATTTGGCGAAAACATTCCCACTTTATTCCAACCCTTGACTCGCACGGCCACCCTCTAATAGTATATAATATATAGAATATATAGGATACATATATAGTAGTATATGTTCCATTATTACCCCCCTTCCTACCCTCACCCCGTAATTACGTCATACCACAGGTGGCCAGCTAAGCATTAGATGAAAGGCCTACATGCCGACGAGGGGTCAGAATTTATTATGAAGATGTTATGTTACACCTCGGGAGTTTCTCTGACCACTCAGCCGCTGTTCGGCTACCGACAAAGGAATAGGAGCCCGTTCGGATGTCCGGCTAATTTTGTCTTTTGTCGGTATGACGTATCTCCCCCCCCCCCCATTTAGGGCGGAGAATTAGCGACTGTTGATTGACAGGGTAAAGAGCATGGATGAATGATTGGTCGGGGTCACGTGCGCAAGCGTGGAAGTAAGGATGAAAGCAGAAAATGATTTTCAACTTAGGTTTCTCTTAGGAAACAGTCGACAAAATAGAGAGAGAGATCGAGAGAACGTCCTTCACTTTATTCATTTTATGCCTTTATGTAAATAGAAGAATATTTTTATATTGTTACACAAGACCTGTTGGTTGATTATCTTCAATTATTGTATGTTTGATTGCTGGTGAAACTCTGTGGCAGACACACAAATACAAGTTCTATTTAATTCAGCACTCATACACCTAGACGACAAGCCAAGGGTACCCTCAATGGGGGTCCTCAACACCCTGTTCCCCCCTCCCTGCCATATTTTGCTACACTTCGCCAAACAAAAGTCTTGTTTACCCTACCCTCCACTATCGTACATACCCCCTCCATTTCCCATTCCCCAAAAATTACCTCATTTGTATCTCATTTATTTCCCTTTATAATAATCAGATAAGCCTACGATATTGGATTTAACCTGGAGATTTATTATTATCTGGCAAGCGGAAGTAAAAAATATTATATTTTTGGGCAGATGAGAGATTTCTTCAGACATGAGACAGACGACTTTATATTCTTGACTGGAATGACGTGACTTGGTTTTCACATCAATTATCATTGGATCATGTATGTAATATAGAAGAATAAATAATATATATATTTATCTGCTCAGTGCTTTGTATCTATTCTCTACATGTGTTACGTCTGTGGACATTTAATTACAAATAATAAATATACACCCAAGTCAAGCAGTCAACAAGAAACTCCGAAGAGACAAAATTAAATATACACCTACCAGAAGCAGAAGTAAAATATAAATTATATACATACAACAGTTCAACAAAAATATACCCATGACACCCTTCATAAAATAATAATATAGCCAGAGAGTAGTTGCTCACTTATTATTAACGCGTTTTTTTTTATCCTCCCCCTTTCCCAACCCAGTTACATTGTAGACACAGCAGCACAAAGATGACGTTACTTATGGCTTACCCATCCACCTCTGTCCCAAAACAGGTTTACACAAGTTACATTGTTTCAAAACCATGGCTAGTTTCAATCAAATGCGTCTGCAGATGTTCACTAATTGTATCATTCAAGGTAATAAGAAATGACAATCCTATTATTTCAAGGTCATATCGCTGGTATGATTTTATGTAAACGTGACAGTTTCTGTGTTGGGGTATTTTTTTCTTGATTTTTTTTTTTAAATCTTTTCTGATCTGGTTATAGAATTGGGTTAATTACTGATGTTCTTTATTTTTTCTGCAACTCTGAAATAACAGCATTTGGGTAAAATTTAATGCATTTAGGTGTTTGTGCTAAAAATGTAATCACATATTTTTTAACGCATTAATACGCTTTAATTGAAGTAAATCAACAGCCCTATATAAAATATTAAATTTAACTCAGTGTCACAATAGTTCTGAAAAATACAATTACTGTCTCATGTATAGATGTGTGCATCAACCTAGTCTAGACCATGTCTAGACACTGTCTGATTACAGGTGTCATGTATATGAGACTATTAGTGCAGCTGTAGCAGATGTAACCAGTAAGATGATGTATTATCAAAATGCAATACAAAATTATGTGCAAAAAAATGATGATACAAAATTATATTATTCTAGCATCTCGCTATTTTGATCTAATTATAACTGAGTACATTATACACTTGTTTTTTTTACTCCACCAATACACTACAGCAGGGGTGGGCAAACTTTTTCTATGGAGGGCCACATTGAAAACTTTATTGCTACGGTGGGCCGCATACATAATTTGTCTACTTCAATTACAATTTACAATGTATGAAAATATGAATTAAAGATAATAACCATGTATTTGTCATTTTATTTTACATTCACACTCTATTACACATGCAGATTACCTTTTAAAAATTGAGATAAATCAGTTGCTAATTTGGTAATAAGACTTTACTATTCTTAATTATTTCAACAAAAGTTTATTGTTACCTGTCATGATAATTATGAAAACGAAGGAACATAATTTACATACAAGAAGTATGTAACTGTTCACAATTTTTGGATAATGTTCTAGAACTGTGGAACCAGTTTACTGGTTGTGATTATCATGACTGCATTTAAATTGCAGTCAGTCAACAACGATCTATTCTTAGACTTCTTTATTTTCATACAAGAAAATGCTTGCTCACAAATGTATGTGAACCTAAATAGTGACAAAAGCTTAACAGCAAAGATTTTTAGGTGTGGGAATGCCGCTGCTAGCAAACATCCTGAAAACTCCAGAACTGACTTGAACTTCCCCTTCAGGTCATAATCTGCTTATAGGTCAGCAGCTCTAACTAATATTCTGGAGCCATAAAACTGTTTTAATATCCCTAGTTCGAATCAAATTAAAAAAATATAGCAAAAATCTAAATAAAAAGAATTAACATCAGCCGGGAAGGAAGCAGGAGGTTACTTGTCGAATGGCTATATAACAAAAACATCTTCATTTTATATTACAAGTGGGGCTTTAGTCGACATACCTGGGGGTAAGGGTGTGTGTGAATTGTGACAGGTTGGAGGTGGTAGATCTACTTAAAAAATGAATGGAACTTAACTTGAAATTGTTTAGCATTTTGGTCAAATTAACGCATTTAAGTGTTGCGTTAAAAATTTGCATTGCAAATTCTTTTTGACACATTAAACGCAGTTTAATCAGCAGCCCTAGTTCTTACATGAACTATGTCAGGCATATTGTCATTACAAAACAACTTCACATTGGCCTAAAATCAGCTGGAAGAAACTCCCAAATTTACACCAGGCAAGATGGAACTCATGAGCGATATAAGCTGTCATAGCATTATTTCTGATACCAGAGTGGCACAGCATCCTCGCACCAGCATGCGACTTCATTGGCTATGAATGGGCAAATGCTTGGTTCCATTCGCAACACTACTGTTAACCTCATTCATCAAGATAAAATGCAAGGAGGCAATTAATTGTTTAAAGACGCATTGGTCATTCAAGGAGTCATTAATTGACAATCCCAGATCTAACCAAATTACTAACTGTTCTGTATCTTATTTGTCAATAAAAGTTGTTTGTTATTACTCTTTCGAATAAAGCTAAAAAAAAAAGTCCTTTTTAAAAAAAAAAATTTTTTCCCTTTTCTCTTTCAAAAGGGGGACTTAAAAAAAAAAATACAAAAATGCAATTTATGATCTTACGTTAAAGTCTTCCTCGATCGCAAGTGGTTTCAGAAAGAATTTTTTTTTGTGATAACCCTAATACAAATATATATATATCAGCAAAATAGAGACATACCATTTAACACCATAATTCATTAATGGTATCATCAAATTTTCTGAAACAGCATATTATAACAATTATCTTCATAAGGTATGAACTTTTGTAGTTTAATATTTTTAATAGACTGATTAATCTTATTAATATGTAAATTGTAACTTATACTAATTATATGTGATGAAATATTAGGGTTCAAATATTAAATGTGTGACTAATTAATAAAATATATAAACAAGCCAGGAATAGGCCACATGGGTGGACACCCCTGAAATATAGTCTACAATTATGACTTTCTCCCCATATGAAACATACCCTTAGCCCTGCAAACTACTTATGCTGCCTCTGCTGCTCATGTAGATTCAAGTATGTTACTATTATTGTTTTCAATTAATTTTATTAAAATTAAACAATAGGTCAAGGGCAAGGTAGGTGGGAATAGCCAGTGTCCATTGTTTGCATTATGACCTTATTATTATTGATCAGGGATGGCAATACACAGAACAGAAATGTTCACACTTCAGCTACCCTCTTCCCCCTCAATACGTAATAAGTGAATGGCCCTACACTATTCCCACTACAAAAATTAACAAAAGACTTTAAAATAAATTAATACTATTACTTCTTTGATAAGTTAATTCAGTTTTAATATGTTTAAAAAAGTGAGTTTATCCAGGGATCCCATGAAGAAAGCTCCTTTAATCCCAGTATTCCAGAAAATGTTAAAAGCCAGTAAATGACAAGACCTAATATGAACTCTATGTCAAATAATTTTTTTAAAGAAAGAAATGATTGTATGATTTTAAAGAATCCCTTCTGCCATTCCCTATATATAATATAAACCTTAAAGAATTGTTGTTTTTGTGAAGATTTAGTACCTAGTAGCAAAAATCATTTTGATCTGAAGGGAAAACTTGATAAATAGCTTATTACCATGACATTTAGAAATATTAAATGAAAAGTTGTTTTTAAGCTATTTGTTAATTACTGTTGGTCTTAACATAAAAAAAAATTCTTTATTTAGTTATTTGTTTCAGAAAAAGTTCAATGACTTTAAGGCTTAATGTATAATTGGAGTATTTTTTTCTCCCATGCGTCTATTACTTAAAAATTGTAAATGAGCTCAGTAGAGAGAAGTTAGGACAGAAAGTGTCATATTTAATTTTTTTTTTTTAGATATATGTTTTTTATTATGAAAAGTTTTCTCACCAAATATTTAATTCATCTTGACAAAATATCAGGTGCATAGCTGGCATGTAAAAAAAATGTTTACCCTCTCTTTGGTTATTTAAAAAGAAATACTTACGATGATTCACCTCAGGATGACCTGACAAATTCATTAAAGTTGGTATCGAAGGTCCAAAAATATCTGCATCCAATATGCCAACTTTGTTACTCTAGATGGATTTCAAATTTAAAAATACTTTTAAACAAAAATAACAGTTAATAATTTCTATTCGAAAAGGCATAGTAACTTAAAGTTTTATCTTTAGAGATTATACATTTTTTTAAAACAGTATTGAAAAATGCAGGGACTACATTCCAACAAATCACAGCACTAAACATCATAATATCATGTAAAAAATGGGGTATGTGCAATAATATAGAATATGTTCATATAATATGAATACATATTTATATAAATTAAATTTATGCAAGTTACAGGACGTTTCATCGGAATCAGAATCCACAATCAGTATTTTGCAAGGAAAAAAAAAGGATTTTCATCTTAATTTTCATTCCATTTGAATTCCTGGGGAGTGACATTGTCTCCTTTGCTTTCATGAAATGGTATTAAAAACAAATAATTTAAGTACCAGGTTTGTAAAAGCATAATATGCATACATTATATATTATTTAAACCTCACAATTTTTTAATAACAAAATCTTTTCATGGAGATGGACTATTTTTCAGCTTTGAGTACTATTTTTTTTTTCTGTTATGAACAAAATTGAAAATCTATTTAGTTGTTTCTTTTCATTAAAACAGTCTAATAGATAAATATTTTTATTTTAAAGTTATTTAAGTCAAAGAGAAGTAGGTCACAAAGTGTCACAATTTGTGTGAGATTGTGATAAAATCCCATTTATCTTTCTTTCACCTCCCCCTCCTGTTGCGTCATCAACTATGGGAAAGGGATCAAAGAGGGTGGTAGTCAAAGAGATAGGTTTGCCAGAAAAACATTCATCATCATCATCATTGCCCGTCACTCCTATCGGGGTATGGGCCACCAACTAAAGTTCTCCAGCGACTTCTATCCTGAGCCATTCTCTCCAGCTGCTTCCAGCTGAACCCCATCCTGGTGATGTCCACTTCAAATTCTCGCCTCCAGGTGTTTCTAGGCCGACCTCTCTTTCTTTTTCCTTGAGGATTCCAACTCAATGCTTGCCTAGTGATATTGCTTGCCGGCTTTCGTAATGTGTGGCCTATCCATCCCCACCTTCTCTTCCTGATCTCCTCTTCTATTGAAGCTTGGCCGGTTCGTTCTAAGAGGCTGGCATTGGTGATGGTGTCAGGCCATCGTATTTGGAGAACTTTCCTAAGGCAGCTGTTGATAAAGGCCTGGACTCTCTTAGTGGTGGTCTTCGTAATCCTCCAGGTCTCAGCTCCATATAATAGGACTGACTTTACATTGGTATTGAACAGGCGAATTTTGGTGTTCAGAGACAGCTCTTTGGAATTCCAGATGTTCTTGAGCTGGATAAAGGCGGCTCTTGCTTTTCCGATCCTTGCTTTGACATCTGCATCTGTTCCACCCTGCTGATCTATGATGCTACCCAGATAAGTAAAGGACTCTACTTCCTCCAGTTTACTTCCGTTTAGGGTGACTGCATTTGTGCTGGTGGAGTTAATTTTCAGGATCTTGGTTTTAGATGTGTGTATGCTAAGGCCGACCTCCTTTGCAGTGGCATTCACTAGATTTGTTTTCTCTTGCATCTGTTGATAGCTATGTGTAAGGAGAGCAAGGTCATCTGCAAAGTCCAGGTCGTCCAGCTGTTTTAGCAAAGTCCATTGGATTCCATTTCTTCTTTCCCTGGTGGATTTCTTCATAATCCAGTCTATAGCCAGTAGGAAAAGGAATGGGGAAAGCAAGCATTCTTGTCTGACTCCTGTTCGTACCTGGAAGCTGTCTGTTAGCTGCCCTCCATGGATAACTCTGCAGGACATACCCTCATATGATTTCTCAATCAGTTTAACTATTTTTAAGGGGACACCATAATGTCGAAGAAGTTTCCAGAGGATTTCTCGATCTACACTGTCGAACGCTTTCTCAAAGTCAATAAAGTTAATGTATAGCGGCGAGTTCCACTCCAGGGACTGCTCAACTATGATGCGGAGCGTTGCGATCTGGTCTGTGCATGACCTGTTTTAACGGAAACCTGCCTGTTCGTCTCTCAGCTGTGGGTCGACTGTGTCTTTTATCCTCTCCAAAAGGACTCGGTTGAAGACTTTGCCTGGCACTGATAGCAATGTGATGCCCCTGTAGTTGTTGCAGTCGCTAAGGTCACCTTTTTTGGGAAGCTTGATGAGATATCCTTCCTTCCAGTTTGTTGGTACGTCTTCTTCCTCCCATATCCTTTCAAAGAGTGGGTACAACATCTCCACTGTCGTATTGAGGTCTGCCTTTAGTGCCTCTGCTGGGATGTCATCTGGTCCAGCTGCTTTCCCATTTTTTATCAGAGTGATGGCTTTTCTGATCTCCTCTTTGGTTGGCTTGTCACAGTTGATTGGCAGATCTGCTATGGCTGGTTCAATGACAGGGGGGGTTCAGTGGTGCTGGTCTGTTCAGGAGTTCCTCAAAGTGCTCAGCCCAGATATTCAACTGCTGATCTAATTCATTAATAGCTTTCCCTTGCTTGTCTTTGACAGGTCTTTCTGGTTTGTTGGTCTTCCCTGAAAGTCTCTTTGTTATGTCATATAACATTTTCATGTTTCCACTGTAAGCTGCCTGTTCTGCTTCAGCTGCCAATCCATCCACATAGTCTTTCTTGTCCTTCCTAATACTTCTCTTCACTTTGTTGTGTGCTTCTGTGTATTCTTCTTGAGCTTTGCCTTTAGCTGATCTAGTTTTACTGTTGTTGACTGTTGCTTTCTTCTTCCTCCTGTCCTCTATCTTATTCAGGGTATCAGTTGTGATCCACGCTTTTTGATGGTGTTTCATTGGCCCCAGTACCTCTAGGCATGCTGATCTTAATGACTCTTTCACTTTCTGCCACTCATTTGATACACTGTACTCCTCTTCCACCAGTTCATGGAGCACTTCATATTTGTTCTTCAGCACCAAGTTGAACTGTTCTTTTATCTTAGGATCTTTCAGAAGGTTAATGTTGTACTTTACTCTTCTGTCTGCCGTGCTTGTCTCATATCTCTTCAGCTTCAGTTTCAATTTCGCTACAACCAGATGGTGATCAGACGCTACATCCGCCCCTCTTCTCACTTTTACATCTTGTAGGGATCTTCTAAATTTCCTGTTAATGCAAAAATGGTCTATCTGATTCTCTGTCACTTTATCCGGAGATATCCATGTATTCTTGTGGATTCTTTTATGGGGAAATATGCTCCCTCCTATGACCATGTTATTGAGTGCACACAGGTCTGCAAATCTCTCCCCATTCTCGTTCATTGTTCCCAGAGCATGTGTGCCCATGACTTGCTCATAACCTGTGTTTTCGGACCCAATCTTTGCATTGAAATCTCCCATGAGGATGGTTACATCTTTTCCAGGGAAGGTCTCAAGTATCTTCTGTATTCTGCTGTAGAACTGGTCTTTGTCGTCTTCATCACTGTCGTTTGTTGGTGCATAACACTGGACTATATTAGTTTTGATCTTCTTCTTGGTACGGAAGGAGGCAGTAATGATCCTCGGACCGTGTGCTTCCCATCCAATCAGTGCCCCCTGTGCTTTCTTGGACAGCATGAGGCCAACTCCCTGTGTGTGTGGTGCATCATTCTCTTCGTGTCCGGAGTACAGCAGCATCTCCCCTGATAACAGTCGTCTCTGTCCAGCTTGTGTCCACCTTGTCTCGCTAATGCCTAAAATGGTCAGTTTGTTTCTCTCCATCTCTGCTGCTATCTGAGCCATCTTTCCTGACTCATACATGGTCCTGACATTCCATGTGCCGATAGTGGTTTTCCTGGTTGTCAGAAGGGTAGTCGGCTTTGTGGCTTCCTTTCGGCTTTCACCACAACTAAGCTTCATGAGTCTTCGTGATGAAGAACCTTCTTCTCCCAGGACTGAAATATCTGTTTTTTCTTTAGTTCGTGTTTCTGTAGCAAAGGGTTTTTTAACAGGGTGGGGTTGCTAGCCGCACGCCCAACCCTCCTCCTTTTTCAGCCGGGCTTGGGACCGTCCTTGGCGGAGTTAGAAAAACATTACAGTTCTTTAATCCCTCTGCCAATGTCGTCTAGGTATGGCGTAATGACCAGTGAATATATTAGTGAAAATAGCCCCCTTGTGAGTCAATCTGAAGTCAAGGCAGAACTCGATCAGCTGATGCAAGCGAGCAAGGGAACACTGTTCTATTAGGTGGTAGTTGGGCAGAGTGCATAGAGCTACTTGGATGCTTCCCTTATAGCAATAAGCCTATGATGTGCTCCTCTTTTTTCTCAATAAGTATTTGACAAGCTCTGTAAATGAGTTCTTTTGAAAACTCCCAGTGACATAGACCGAAATTATAGGAAGGCCTAAGTTCTTGTTAGAACACTCAACTTCAGGACAAGGGGTACTCGTTAGGGTCATACAGTTCTTTGGTTAAGGACAGGTAGCTGTTGGGGCATGCTTGTGGATGTGATGCTATATTTTATTGTTTGAGACAGCCATTACTTGCCCTTTTCTGGGCATTAGAAGATTTATTTTATGTAAATAAATTTTCCTTTTATGCTATTGTCAGAGATGGCACGTTGGTCTCTTTATTTCTTTATTTAATTCGTTACACACAAAACTAATACAAGTTCACAACACTTCCATTTATTAATTAAAATCACTTTATTGAATGATCTACTGCACTAATTATCCAATAATGAACATCAACTATTAAATCACGTCTCTATGATAAATTACCATACTACTTGTCCATTCCGTCAACACAATAAAACACTTCTTCCTAACTCCTTCGTTCCTTTGTAATTCCCCTACCTTCCTCAAACTTAACAAAAACAGGGGCTATGAAAAACAATCCTCTGAAACTTTTGTCAACCTCTGTGTACCAATCTTTTCTCTCCTCTGTTCAATAACAAATTCATTTGGTGCTCTACTACAGGGAATTCCCTCAAAAATCTACATTGACACTATTCTTTATTGTCTATCTATTTATCTATCTATCAATATGTCTGTCTATCTATCTATGTCTGTCTATGTCCCTACAGCTATTCAAACAGAGTTATCATTTTGTTGTGTTGTGTGCATCTTATGGGTTCATATTAATTCATCCCCCAAACTCTCTGATCTTGCACTGTCAAAGATTGGACAAAAAACTTAATGGGGCTGTCAACTGAGTTTTTAAAATGCTGGAATAACCTTAAATTCTAAAAATGTATACATTTTTTTTAAATGCTTAGCATTCTGATGGTTACATGAAATTGCATGCTAAGTTTGGGGATTGATGGTTGAATGATGTGGATTTCTCTGCAAGAAATATACAGAATTACACATATATTTTCTTTTACATTAACACTTTTCAAAATCATAAGCTCAACTTACATTAAAGTGTGCCAAACCAAGAGCCAGGTTGACTGTAAAGGAAAAGAAATTTACAAAAATACTGTCAAGTTATTTTTTTCAGATATGCTTAACTTATTAAAAACCATAACATAAATTCAAGCTGGTTGTATGGTAGGATCATTGGTGTTATTTGAAGAAATAAAATTAGTAGAGTGGAATTTTTTATTTAAGAATTTAATTTTTTCAGCCCTGAAATATTAAGTTTACTTCTATTAGATATTAATAAGTATTATATTAGAAAAAAAGAAAACTAATTGGGGTGGAAGAAGGCTATAGGCAGTTAACTTAAAAAAAAAGTTTTTGTTATCCGCATATCATATAATAGATTGGTTATGACAATAGCCTGCTTCCTATAAAACTAATTATCAAAAAATATTTAAAAAGAAACAAAAATGAAATCAATTTTTTTTTATTTAACAAAACCTATTTACTTCTAATAAAATAGAAATGTCTAAAAGAAAGCCATGAATATTTTTTTTATTGAATTCAAACTGATTTAATACACTTCTTCCATACCATGTGATAACAGTATTTTTAAGTCAAACTATGTCATCTTTTTTTTATCCCATCTCTTCCTGTAGTTTGGAAGTGAAACATAATTTTTCAAAAAAAAAAAATAATCTGAAAGAAGAAAAAAGTTAATCTTTGGCAAATACCTAATAGTTTCCATTTTCTATATCCATACAAAGAGATATTTTGAAATATGCATTACATTTTAAAGTGTATGCATTAAAACATGCATGTCACTGGTAAGTACATTGAAATCTAGAATTGGAAATACCTGAACTTTTCTGAATTCTTATTTCTAAGCCAATTGTTTAGAATTTAATATATACCCATTTTTCAAAGACTCCAGAAATTCCATTAAATTGCATCAAATAGAGTATTGCATTGGAAGTTTATAGAAATATCCAGCACTTTATTGGAATTAATTGAGACATTAGCCATCATAATTTTTTATCCATGCATTATGACTTTTTAAACTTTTTTGTTTTTTTTAAAGTTAAAAATCAAATATTAGTTGTCCGTGCTTATTATTTGGTCCCTTCCCTACTAAAAAAATAGAAAATGTTCCCATGGAAGAAAAAAATATCTGAAAAGTTAAGCAGTGTCTTAGAACAGCTATCTCTTGCTGTAATTGGGTTGGGGAAAGATATACGTTAACAGTAATATTTTATCTAATTCTTGTTACTTTAATAAAATAGCAAAAAAGGGAAATAACATGCCTGAAATAGTAGATTTGCCAACACCACCTTTCCCAGAAGCTACAACAATTACATTTTTTACTCCAGCAATAGGTAGTTTGAGTGGCAGTCCTTGTGATTTTCTGTCAGTTGATTTCTCTACATTATATGATGTTCTGTGCTAGAAATAGAAAAAAACAACTGCTTATTAAGACTGACAAAAACATACTTTTTTTACTTTTTTACTGAGAAAGATAAAGTTATGGGCTAGAGGGAAGTAACTTCAACAACATGTGGGAAGTCTGAAATGGGCAAGACACTATGAAATTATTCATTTGGCATTAACACCAGATGAATATGAACTACATTTAGATCAATGGGATGATTGATCACTAGGATGTTAGTGGACATGGAGGATTATCTAATCCCCTTTTTACTCGTCTCTCAAGGTGTATAATTCCCTCAGAGCCAGGTTTCTATAAACTCTAGGCATCTGTCCCAGATATATCTTTGTATAAGTTCCCTAAAGGACCACCAAGACAGATTCAAGACTATATATATATATATAGTCAGACTTTATTTGCAGCTCGACATTGAGTTAGTCACACAACTCCTCAATATCAATATGCAATAGCTACAGAAACAGATGAATTCTACACTTTATCTGTCTTTTAGCCTAGCCTTGATATATATATATACACATATATAAAAATGTAAATAACCCATTGCCTTGAAATGTACACACAAAATTGCAGAAAATTACTTGGCGTCAATGTTCCCTCTAAGGTGTGGTATGAAGTGAGCAAAAAATTTTGTCTCTGAGTGACATTTTGTTTGAGGCCAAAATTAGTGAGCGATTTAAGTGATGTCGTCCGTGGGGGTGAGTGTTCGTACGTGTAGTATGAGCGACGCTCTGAATTCGTGTGAGCGATTGCTCACGCGCTCGGCTTAGAGGGAACATTGCTTGGCGTGTTGACATATATATTTTATATAGACATCACATCTATAATATTTAAAAATAATTTTTAATCGATCAGTTTGGTAAAATTATTTCTTTACTTTTTTTTAAAACCACGGGAGGTAATTCAAAAGTCACAGTGCTAACTTATATATAGTCATTATTTGTTTAAAAATAAACCAATCCACCTTGTGCAAACTAATAGTTCGTCAGTATTTTGTTTTAATTAACAAACAGTGTAGTAAAATATTTCTTTTTTCTTTAGTTTGCTAATTATTATTTCGTCAGTATTTTTTTTATCAAACATGTAAACAGGATTCACACTATTAATCATAACTCTGAAAGTACATCCAAAAGCACTGCATTAATAAATATAAAAAATTTAGAACAGGCATTATGCAATTAGAACTAATTTTCCTCTGTTTATAGTTTTAAATGATTGATAATTATTTTTCTAAAATATGTCTGTTTTTTTTTTTAATAAACAGAATTAGAAACAAGAGTTTTCTCAATACTTACTATCACATTACATAGTGCTTAGCCACGGCAATGCGTGGCCGGATACAGCTAGTATATATATATCAAGGTTAGGCTAAAAATTCCAACATTTTGTGCATACACTAATATAGACATAATTTGATTTTAAGGTAATATTATCTTTATATATTAATTATTTAATATTTGTGATATTTCTATTAAAAATAAATTTGCATTAACTCAAGTTCACATTTTGTTGAAGTTTAAAGTTAGCTTCATCATTTTGTTTTCAAAATTAAACCCTTTTCTTTAACCATGTAACTAGCCGCATAATTTTCAAAGGCACATTCAATCCAACCCAGTATATACATTATAATTAATTAAATGTTATATGAAAGAAACATTTATCTTGTGAGTGAACTGTCATAAACAATTACCCACTTTTTAAGTAATGAATTTAATGAGCAGTTCACAAAAAGTTGTTTAATTAAAATTTAATATAAATAAAATTATAAATAATGTATATAATGAATATTAGCGGCCTCAGTCTGAGCATTTTAAAATCGTCAAACGTAAACAATAGTAATAATAAAAAATTCTACGAAATATGTCTAATATGAGAATAGCTAGCATGTTCGTCGTAACTAATTTCGTTAATAAAGTTCTTTTTAAAAGTCGATTGAATATAAAAAAAGAAATTCTGCTAATTTCTATACATTAAGTTCTCAGCTATTATAATATTTCATTTTTTTAAAAATAAAAGTGCTTTGATTTATTTTAAATTATATAATAAGATTATATACTTAACAGCCTAAGTCAATTGGAAGTGCAAAATAATCGAGCAATCTTTAATATAATACAATAATAATTATATCACAAAATATGACGATGTGGCTGCATGGTTTAGCTACTTGGTTGTTTTTTTTAGGTTGGCTGTCCAGGTACGATTCTTCTCACGGACATTATGATTATACTTGATTATAGCCTAGTTTATAGTTATACAACTAATTAGATTTTTAATTTCGTTCATAACTTTAAAAAAAAAATTAAATATGTATCAAAGCTGAACAATAGTCTATCTCATTGCAAAGGCTTTGCGGGGTACAGCTGGACTAAAATATGATTAATGATTATGATATGACTGAATTATAGTGTATCGGCAGTCCACAAGTGTTGACAAGTCAAGACAAAGGACGAAAGGTTGTTGATATTAAATATAAAAGATATTAAATATAAAAAATAACTATACTGATTTAAAATTATAACTTACGTCAGTAGCTCCAAAGTAACGAATATGAACAAGAAAACATCGACTACCTGGGTAAACTTTTCGGTATAAGCTACAAACGTCCTTTATAAAATTTAAATTAATTTTACAAGTATTTAAAGTCATCTTTGTAATATTTTTAGATCAGAGTAGTCTTTCTTTAATTGGGTATTCCCCTTTTCAAATAATCATAGTAGCGAGCTAGCGACACAAATATTTGTCATGGTGTTATTCTATTAGTGCCAATTTAGTGACTTTTGGTAACCATTTTACAAAAAAGTAAGTTGATATATGAAATTTTGTGTGAAAATTTGCGTATACCATGGGATATCTGACTAAATATTATTAATAATAGTAATTATTAATATTAATAATATATACCGTAATTATTACGATTGAGGTAGAGAGAGTCACAACACTCAACAGTATCAAAAATATCAAAATAATTTCTGTCTCTAAAATACGATATTATCTATAATTTATAGTTTTAAGTAGTTTAATAATACAATAATATTAATAAACATGTTGGCCTAACTAAATGCTAAAGTTTGTACTTCTTCAGTGAAAAAAGTGAATTTCGAAATTCATTAAAATGATTGAGACTTAAGATGATACATTTGACAGAAAGAATTCACATAACTTAAATAATTTTGTCCAAAACAGCAAAGCAATTATTCTGAATGGGAAATAGCATTGCATGATATGTATCTCCCTGAAGGCCAAAGAGGTAGAGAATGGCGATAAAAAAACAAATGGCTGCAATCCTTTGGACTGAAACCTGAAGTTTAAGGTTTATATTAGTTATTAATTGCAGCACTAGATCAATGTCTGTCTGCTAGATCAGAGGTTTTCAACCTGTGGTCCGCGGACCCCCAGGGATCCGCGAGGACCTTTAAAGGGGTCTGTGGGAAAGTCAATGAAATTAGTGATTTTTCTTGTATAAAGTAATGGTTTGTTTGGTTGATTGGTTGGCATTGAGCTAAAAAATACTAGCTATGCCAATGTTTCAGGCAAAGACAACAATGTGCAGAATTGAAAACTTCGCTGGTATTTCCTTATATTTTTGTCTGAGGTCTGAACTAGACTGAATACTACATATACTTGTGCACTGAGTTTTTCAGTCATGTCATCTTGGCAATATTTCTTACTTACTGAGCTCTGACATCACTGTTAAAACATCCAGATCTCTGCAAACGTGTGTATTGTTGATAAAATAGTTTGGTTAATCAGTGGTTACATTATTATATGCCTAGATTAGCCTAGAAATAATCTTACACAAAAGTTTTTGATATCAAAATGCTGGTATACACTTCGCATGTTAATTTAAAATGACACTCACATATTTTTTCGGTTTGAAGTAGACTTTTCGTAAATTTTTAATTTGAAAATAGACCAGAGCGATAATAGGGATTTTTGTTAATGCATCGATGAAACGGTGCGAAATTCTAGAGATGAACATATTATGCTGTTCTGTTGTCATGTCATGTGCTTATGTGACTGATATTTTTCAAAATGTTAGTAAACAATTCAAAATATTTGATAAGATTTGTATTTGTTTTATTATATTAGTCGATTTTATTTTAAAATGTGAGTTTTAGTCATCAGAATGTGAAATATTTTTACAGATAATTACCTCCTCTAACTCTCTCTACTTTGAAACTTTGTCTCTAATTTTTTTTCCCTGTGAGATCAGAGTCAAAGGAACTAAACAGTTATTGGTCATTTGTTTATCAATATTTTGTCTAAATAAAAATGTCCAAGCCTAGTAGCATGGATACATTTGTGAAGAGGAAATCTGGCCAGAACCTGGAAGATTCTGATGATCAAGCAGCCAAGACGAAAGAAAAATTAAACGGCGCAAGTATAATCTAAAATATATACCACTCGGCTTTACCGCACTGGGGACCAACCTCTTTCTGTCGTGTGATGCAAACACTATCGAATGATGTGATGAAGCCTGCGGAATTTAGGCCCACCTGACCAAAATGCATTTGAAATTTGCTTGTAAAGTGAAGGAATACTTTGAGAGGCAGAAAGAGCTCAATTTGAAACCTAAAGGCAAACTGATGGCCTGCAATACTGTAAACGAGAAAGCTCTTCAAGCGTTGTATTTGGTTGGGAACATTATGAATAGCGCGTCGCATTCCAAAAAACCTCGCACAATTGATGAAAAGCTAATTATACCGGCAGCAGTCGACATGTACGAAGACGTTGTGGGAAAGGATGTTCAGGATGTTCAGACATAGCCATCAATGTCCTGATACCATTTTCTACGAAGTATTTGTGCGAAACTGCATTCTCTGCTGTTACTGTTACCAAGTACAGGTCCAGACTGGACATTGACCATAAAATACACATATGTTTATCTCGCTTACCACCATGTTTGGACAAACTCTGTGGTGGAAAACATGCATAGCCTTACCACTGAACAGAAAAATGTGATACAGACATACCAGTAGAATAAATACTCGATGATTGTTTCATTTTTTGGATAGATAGCTATTTTGGTAGTTGAAATGACTTGTACATGTTTTGCGCGTAATTTAGGCTAGGCCTACCATTTTGCAGAATTTAAGTAGATTGCATCTGCAAACTTAAGACATATTCTGGCCCAACCTGAGGTACGAAAATTTGAGGCCAGGGTGCCTTGGGCTATGGGGGTCCGCCACCCGAGGTTGGAATGCCTGAGGGGTCCGCAGCATAAAAAAGGTTGAAAACCTCTGTGCTAGATGGTATCAATGTCACATAATTTAGAAAGGATAGTACAAACCTAAAAAAATGTGCAGATAATTTGGACATTTTCAGGAGACAATCAAACATTTGATGATTGATCTTTGGCCCTGAATGGTCAAAAACACAACAGAGCAGCAGCATCCGTACACTGGCATATATGGATGTGCAATATGTGTCACAGACAGATGGTATAATCATGAACCACAAAAAATAGTCAAAATGACAAGGTTATAATTCTGTGGGAAAGGTAATCCATATTGACTCAAGAATAATGGAAATAGTTCAGTTCAGTGCTTTTTTTGTAAAAAAAAATAGGTGCCATTACTCAGTGATTACGAGCAGGCTTGCGGAGCCAGAGCCGAAAAATCGGGCCCCTCCGGCTCCCAAATGTTTTTTTTACAGCAGAATTTTTTTAGCTTTAAAATTCCAAATTTGTTTGATTGTTTGCCTCCTACAATTTGAAATGTTGTCATGTTTTACGAACACCACAACAGTAACAGCATTTAAATGATAGCGTGCACGCACCTCACCACAAGAAATCTTTAATTGGTATTGTTTTGTGTTCGTTTTAAATCTTGTTTACCCGCCGAAATTTTTTTTAATTGCATATTATTTTGTATATAAAGTTAAAACATTTCTATTTCATAGAATAATTGTATCAATCATTTAAAAGTAAATTTTTGCTTGACGACAAATAGAACGCGTCATTTCTATATTATTTGACCGCCATTTGTAATAGACTAAAAACAAAATGGTCGGTTTTGGTATTTTACAATTTTATTATAAACAGACTATAAGGCTTAATTGAAAGGGTTTCTGGGGGTAATGATATTGCTTTAGCAAACACATTTATTTTTGTTTTTTATGTTTGTTATTTGAATGAAATTGTTAAATCCGACTTTGTTGGCTTAAATGAACCCATAGATATCTATGGACGGACCCGAACACAAATAATTGAGATTTTAGCGAATGCGCAATCTATAGACGGAACCCAAAAAAAAAAATACCGAGTCCGTTTAGTCGGAACCCTAGCCACTGAGTAACGATTAAATCATAAAATTCAAACAATTATCATAAAATAAACAAAAAAAAAACAACAAAAATAAAGTTTATATAGTACGTCACGCTCCAGGGGGGGAGGGGGTGTAAGAAAGTGTGACAGGGGGGAGGGGGGTCAGGCCAAGTGTGACGTCACATTTTTATATATTTTTTTTCTAATAAAAAATTTTTATTTTTTTTTTAGTAAATAGTTTTACAAATAATTTTCAAAAATTTTGTGAAACACTTGAATTAGTTTTATGTCAAAATAGCATGAAATGCATATCTTTTCAATGTGTTGTGATCAACCATTGTTTCTCAAAGCAATTGTCGATATCGCTTTACATGGGTCAGCTGCACATGAAAAACGACATATACAGAAGTATTAGAACATTTGACCAATTAACTGAGCAACTTAACATTGATGGATTCCATGTCAGCCGGAGCACCATTTACACTCGATTGTTGCCAAGATGAAGTTAAACAATAGAAGGGAAAAGACACATTTTCACAGTACCAGTCAAGCTAATCCGATCTCAGAACGATTCCCACTCCAAACACATGGATGGAAAGTGCTGCAAAGCCTCACTGAGACATTTAGAGGAATTATCATCAGTGCTCGGACCTACTGAAGTGTGCTTCAATAGCCAGCATGATAAAGTACGAGTTCCAATAGGCTTGACCGCAGCAAATAAACAGGCACCATCGCTAATACATATGGACTATCGTGTCAGTTTACCAGACCACGATTGGGTTGTTGCAGCTAAACACAAACTTATTCCATCTGATCATGCTGGCATTTGCATTGAAAAAGATGGACTAGGAAAACCGGATATTGTAAGCTATTCAGGTCCAACATACATAGCAATACAATCAGGGAAGCATTTTTCATCCACTGCTTTTGCTCATGGCTTAGACTTCGAAAGACTATAGGATTTGGATGAATTCGATAAAATAACAAAAGATAAAAGAGACAATGTGATAAAACCTATTGTTTTTTTTACAGTGGATGGGGGGTCAGATGAAAATCCTCGCTATCAAAAAGTAATTGAAGTTGCCATCTATCACTTCGTTAAAAATAATCTTGATACCTTATTCCTTGCAACCAATGCACCAGGAAGAAGTGCTTTTAATTGCATGCAACATTAAATGGCTCTATTAAGCAGAGAACTGTCTGGTGGCATATTGCCAAATGAACATTATGGCAGTCACCTTGATTCGCAGGGCAGAACAATCAATGAGAATTTGGAAGGAACAAACTTCAGGTTTGCAGGTGAAACTTTAGCTGAAATCTGGTCGCATGTGATTGTTGACCAATTTCCAACAGTTGCAGAATATATCAACCCTGAGAAATCTGAATTGGATGCAACAGGACTGATATAGAAGGATCAGGAATGGTTTGATCATCATGTTCGCACCAGCCAATACTTCTCTCAAAGTGTGAAATGTCAGGACATAAAATGTTGCGACAAAGTACACAGCTAATATTTCAACGTTTTACCTTCGAGATTATTTCCTCCTCCAATCCCAAACAACTGATGGACTCAGAGCTTCATAAAGAGCAGATGCAGATGCTCATAAATTTCCTTCATTGTTTGTGGCACAAACTCTCAAATTTGATGACATTATGCCAAGATCAACAGGAGTTTTTAAAGTGCAACCATATGATCTTTATTGTCCATCTTTGCAGACCAGCTTACATGATCGAATTTATACTTGGCCTCACAAACAATGTTGAAGAAACATACATGACAACACAGAGCTCGGATGCAGGAGAATGTGCCAACCCAAAATTTTCCAGAATCAACTCAGATAAAACGCATCCGTTTTTTGAGAATCGCTGCTAAAAAGCAAAAAGAACTCTTGGCGACTAGTGAAACCTCAGTCGAAATTAATAATATGTTTCTGGATGAACTGAAATGGTTTGTTTTTATTTTTCAAGTTCATGACGGTGGGGGTGAATGCGGCTAAATTTGCATAACTTTTCACCAGCGGCATGTTTGCGTGACACAATTGCACACATTTTGTCTTTTGTGATACTCCCTTAATAGGGAGCCGAGCTGGAGCCATCAAATTTTTGGGAGCCAGAGCCGAGCCGGAAAAAAATGGCGGCTCTGCAAGGCTGATTACGAGTGTGTGCGGAAAGCAGTTTCGCATTCTATATTTTAATTCTTATTGCGTGCAATATTAAAATAATTCAATTTTAACAAATTAATAATATAATAAATTAATAATAAACGTTAAAATACAAGAAAAGTAATCATTTTTTCCTCACATTGAAAAAGGTGCCGGTACACCGTACCGGTGCGTACCGGCACAAAAAAAAGCACTGGGTGAGTTATTGTTATAAAATATAGATAAGACTTGCCAGCTTATTGATATGGCATTTGGCTGTTCCTTCTGCCCAAATATTATGAAATGAGAAGAGTGTGGGATTGCTGGGAGTTAAAAGAATGATATAGGCAACATCATTGATCAAATACCAGGGAAGCTAAAATATGTGAACCCCAGAAGATTACATTACATCTTGAGGAGGGCTCTCTTCATAAAATAAAATTTTAGAGAATGTCTAGGTCCGTGGAATGGACTCTGTGGCTTGCTACCAAATAAATACTTGCTTGCACACATATAGAAATAATAAGAGTTTAGTGCACTCTCTTGTTTAATTGACTAATTACTATGGAGTAAAAGTAAAGTTCTCTTAAGCCCCAAAAGGGCTCATCGGGGCAGATGAATTGTAGAATTTCTTAGTGTCAGTAACCTCTGCATATAAAGGGATTAGCACAATGCCTAGATGCTCACCCAACTTAATGTTGGATACCCATTTAACTTTGTGAACTGGACTTTCACCAGGACTGAAAAAATATCAAGGTTCTCACTGAGATTCAAACCTGGGAACCCTCCGATGGACAGCCAAACACTCCACAATGCACGACCACCCATCTCCTTTATAGAGTACATGACAAAAAAATCAGTCATTATAAATTTGTCTCTATAATTAGTCTTTTAAAGAATAAAGTCTACTGTAATAAATATATAAATAGTTTCACTACCATTTTCATCCTCTAAAATTATTTTAAAAACTACTAAAATGAAACAACTTTTTTGAAAATTGAAAGAATTTTTAGAAATGTACTTTCCTAATTTTAAGTAAAATCTAAGCAATATCTACTTTAAAAAATAACTTAGCAAACAATATACAATATTTTTGTAATTCTAAATATGCTTGTTAGGTGAAATTAATGAGTGTTATAATATACTAGTCATCCTGGGTCGTATCATACGCCGCCTTATCAGTCAATATAAACAACACGCTTGCTGTGATCCAACTTGACCCACTTTAAACAACACGCTTGATGTGATCCAGCCCTCCCGTCTTCACACTATAGTGGGTTTTTTTTCCGGTGTCGCGAGTTGTCGACATATTCGAGAATTCCACAATCTATAAATAGTCCTGTCTTGAAGTTGTGATTTACATATATAGATACTATTGTATATATCTGTATGATTAAACACATGAATTTTAAAAAATAGAATGTGGAAAAAATTTTTAGCAAATTTTCTATGAATATTTTTGGAATTTATGCACTATTACATTAAATTTTACGTTAAATTTATTTTTCTTCCTGTAAATTTAATGTATTCATCATTTATTATGATTTCAAATATATTTCATTTATAACTCAAGTTTGGAAGATCTATTAATTAATTTATGTCCAACCCAGCTATATCCCCATTGTATATTACATCTTAAATTTTTTTTTATACTGTACATTTTCTCTAAAGCAAAGAATTTTATTAAGTCTTTGACTATTCCAAGAGGATGAATACTCAATCAGGGTAGAGCACTCATCTGTCAACCTGAGAGTCCTGAGTTTGATTCTCAGTGAGAACCAAGGAATTTTTCCATGTCTTTAAAGAAAGTTGGTTGAAAGTTTCCTAAGCCCACCCAGCTTTAAATGGATATTTGACATAAGTTGGGGAAGTAAAGACGGCTGAGCATTTTGCTAGCTACACAATCCCTTAATATGCCATTGCTACCCTTTATCTATTATAATGGCTTTTAAGGGTTTAAGGAACTTCACTTTATGTTTATTCTGAATCTAAAAATGTTTTGACTCATAAAAATTATATAGCAACTGATTTCATTTGTTTCATAAGTTTTTGCTATCATGTTACTGCTGCCTGGCATGAGACTTGTGTATAATTTTTTTAATCCTAACAATGCTTGTCTTCCCAAAACTTTTAAAACCAGAGATGGATAAAACAATTACATTGCTTACATATGCTTAAAATGATTAATATGTTTTCATCAGGAGGCATTGAAATTCCCCAACTTTTTACGACAACCCTGCCCCTTTAAAATCATAAGAACATATTTTTTAAATCCAATTTCTAAATTTAATTTTTGAAGCTGATTAAAAAGTAGTCAGCTGTTAAACTAAAATGGTTTTGCATTGAATTTTTCTTTATATGTTTTCAGTTGATAATAGTAAACATTTGATCTTAACTTCATCCATGAAGTTTCCTGTTCTTCCATATTCTCCAATCATCATTGGTGAGTAGTTTTCCTTTTATTTTTATTAAAAAAACTTTATTAAAAAAAAAATTATTAGTGGAATAAAAAAAATAAGGAGAGAAAGAAAAAAACTTTGTAAATCTCATTTTATTACAGTGTAGTGCAAGATAGCATCAATCCTTTTATCACACGGTAAATACATTCCTGGGAAATCCAGTGTTAAGTGAAACCTTGTTGTGCGAAGAAATATAAGAGGGGTATGCAGTCTGAAAAAATTCTAAAATTCAAGCATATTTTTTTTTTATTTTGGTTCAAAATGCAAACAAAAAAGATATATTATTTACTTCCAAATCATTTTAATTCTAATCAATGGTCAGTATTATGAGGCTTAAGCTTTTTCTATTTTTTGGTGTGCATCTAAGTGAAAATGGCTCCAAAATAAATAAGCTGTTATTTACTTTGATGAGTATGTTTTTAGTTAATTTTAATGATGTGCACCTGACTTCAATATTTCTTATGACTATTCAAGAAATCATTCAGAGTACACATAGAACTGTGAGAATGCCTTAATTTCACATCCTTTATTGAACTGGTAGTTCTGTGTACTGATGGATGGAAACGTGTGTCAGTCTAGTGACAGGTGTAGAAACCCTATTTATAAACATTACAACACTTCCATCAATGAGAGTGTTGTGCCCATCAAGTGAACTGTAAGTCTTTGAATAATTGACTACTTGCGACCACTGTTTAAATAGCCATTAGGCACCATACAGGAATGACAGGTAACAGCTGTTACCAGGTTAATCAAATTTATGGTAGCCCTAGATGGACTCCGTCTAAAAGAATTAGATTTCTTAAAACTCATCAATAAGTTATGCAACAATCAGGCTTTACAAGAGATGAACCAGATAAGACAAATAAAAGTAAATAGATTTAGTATAGTTTCTATATGTTTTATAAATGTAATTTGTAAGTATGGCTAGTTGACTATTGCCAATGGGAGGGAAGCTCATTTTTTAACTGTTTGTAAAAAGATTTATTAAAATATACTAAAAAGTAAAACGTAACTCCTTAGGCTTAGATCAAACATATATTTATAGAAATTTCATTAATTGAAATAAAAATTTTAGGTCTTTTTTTTTTTTATACAAATTCAAAGTTATGTGGTATGGGTGTGAATAGTTGTTTTTTTTAGCAAACAAGTATTTAAAGGCTTATTTGTGGAAGATCAGATCAAGACATAGAAATTCAAGCAACACTTTAATTTGTTCTATGGAATGCGATCATCAAAAGGTTTGGATGGCTGTGAACTTACTTCTTCAAATATAAAATTTTATGAGTTGTCTTTCCTAATTCCATGGCACAATCATGATGTACAGTATGATGTCCAAATGCAGTAAATGAAACTTTGAAGAAATTTGGTTAGAAATCAACTTTTTAAAAATTATTTCAATGCTATTATTTGAAGTTACTCATATTATGAAAAATTGTGAATGTACCTTGTTTTTTACAAGAAAAATATTATTTTCTTATGAAATAATTATTTATGTTGCATTTTTTGTGGAAAAAAGTCCTTACAATGTATTATTTGTGAACTTCTGTATGTACGTTTAACTTCACAAAATGCTTACAAATTTACAAAATATCTTATTAACTCTCCATTTTTTTAATTAGAGATATTTCATGTGCTCATATGCCTTCTTAAATTTCTCAAGCTAGAGGTTTCCATTGCCAAACAGAATCTTTTCAGTGTTGGTGGTGGGATGGGGTTGTATTGCTAGCACCCACTTTCAGAATCAGTTCTTTAGTAGATACCTAAAACAAAGTTAGCCATTCAGGACGATTCCTGAAAGCACAATGCTGACATCACTTAGAACAAACAAATCAAGACCAATACACTTACCACTATGAAGATGCAGTCACAGATTGAAACATCACACTAAGAAAAACACAACATGGAAAAAATTTCTTTTTTCATAACTATATAGTTATTATTTTGATTTTAACTCAATTTTGGGCTTTAAATTAAATTTCTGTTCTATTAAACTAACCGGGTAAGCATTACTTATCCTAAAAGCAGATAATGCAGAGATTCTGATAATCTTTTTTGAAAAAAAAATTACAAAAGTATAATAAATTGATTTTGTTTAAATCAGCTGAGTAATGCTATGGGAGTTTTTAATGGTAAGGTTGATATCCCAACTTTTAAATATAAAAAGTAAATTATTACCATAATTTTACGGTATCTTTCTATGTCAGTGCATCACTACGATGAGTTTGTGCAGCTCCCATTGACAAATTTTTTCTTTTGTTAAGTTATTTTCACAAAATCTTCATACATTGACAATGGTGCAGCTCTACTTCGGCTCTATCGACCTTATGTATTGTCACCCCTAACATATGTTATATAACTGATGAGTAATATTTAATACTGTCATCTGCCAGTTAAAATGCATCCTTCTCCCCCACCTTCCCCCACTGTTTCTCATTTAGTCTAAATGAGTAAATTTAATTATTTATAAAGTGACATTAATAGTAAGAAGAAAATGTTCTGTAAAATCTGGGCGTGAAATAAATATTAAAATATCTATAGAACAAGTGACATATATATATATATTTTCACCTCCCAACCAGAAACTATCTGACTTTAAAAAATTGATATCCTGCAAAGTTTCATTATTGGGGAGGGGGGGGGGACCTGATCTTTAACTGTTTTTCTTCTCTTAAAGAAGTTTTTTATTTTACTTTCAAAAATGAAATTCACAGCTTTCCAAATTTCTAGCTCAGCCGTTGAAGCTATTGAGAGAAAAATCTTAAATTTATACTATGAAATTCTGGTCTATTAACACATTGTGAAACACTTAAAAGAAAAGGTTTGCTGGATATTTTGAATAACTGGTTGAGGATGTTAGGCTTGTTTTATATCATGTATAAAATGCCTAATTCTACTTCTTTATTTGGGGACGGATGGTCGTGTGGTAAAGCGCTCAACTGTTGACCTGGGAGTCCCTGGTTTGATCTCTGGTGAGTACCAATGGAAATTTCAGGTCATGGCTCAAGTCCCTGCTATACCTCCTGTGGTGACTCATTGGCCATTGCACCATCAGCTATGGATGAAAGAAGGGCATTGCAAAAGCCGACCCATTAGTGGTTTAAAGAATCTAAGAGATTTCGTCTTATCCATACAGGGACTTCACACACTTCTATATCTCAATGTGTTAGTGCGAGACCACTATTTAAAAACTTTACTAGTATTACTTTCAGAATAATTTAGATAAATGGGTTATTATTTTTTTTTAAAATGACAACAACACTTAGAAATCCAGAGGCAATTCAGTATCATTGATGGGGAAGGGTAAATAACCAAGAGAAACTGAGTTCTCCAATTGCTTCACCAAAACTGTTGTGTAGAAAAAGATGTATTTTGTCTAATTTTAAGTATCAGCTTTTTGCATGAAATAAAAACCTAACATTTATTATAATTTTTTAACTTTTACTTATTCAAAATTTTTTTGCTATTTTGGCTCTATTTTTGTTTACTGAAGCAGTCTTCTTAACTAGCATATTTTTTAATTGAATAAATGCTGAAGTCTGAAATTGTTTGTAGATAAGACTAGACTGCAAGTTGGCTAGACAAATCCTTGTCTACTATATCTTATAGCAGGGAAGGCAAATAGTATTTGTGCCTTATATTAAGCAAACTGAAGTGAAATATTTGCACATGCTTAAAATCAAAGCAATGTCAAATAGAAAAGTGCAAGTTTATGTTTTTATAGAAATATTTATAACATGATTTTTTGTTGTTGATTTTTTTTTGTTACTTTTTGATGTGCCAGGAAAATTGTGCCATGTATTTGCTATCCCTGTCTTATTGAGATTTCTGACTTGGTACACATCAGCTATTTGATCTACATTTTTTATTTCTTTATGCCTGCCTCTTAGCATGTAATAATAAAGACAAATATATAACATTCTGCTTTAACTTTGTTTTTTTTTTTAAGATACACAATCTATAAATATATTAAACCATTTTTTTAAACATTTCACAACAAGCACAATATATTTAAAACCAATTAGAATATTTTCTTATGATTAATGATAACTTGACATTTTTTATTCACTTACTAAATTGTACCATTGTCATTACAGATGCGTCATGTCAGGATTTTTATTATGCAGCCTCACAGTGTCTTAGATTCCATGAAGAGAGCCACAGGAACAATCTGGAAAATGAATTATGTAAATTATGGACAACTAGTCTTAATAAAAATGATGTTATACCATTGCTTTCTGTTAGAACTGGACTAGATTTATTTCTCACTGCAAAGAACTACCCTTCTGGATCTGAAATGATTATGACTGCTATAAATATTCCTGATATGAGTACAATAGTTAAACACCATGGTCTGATTGTGGTTCCTCTTGATATCAGTTTACTAACATTAGAGCCAAAATTACATCTTCTTAATAAACTGATAACTTCTAAAACTGTGGGCATAATTGTTGCACATCTATATGGACGCGTGGTAAACATGAATCCAATTATTGAACTTGCTACAAAAAGAAAGTTGGTTGTTATCGAAGATTGTGCTGAGTCATTCAATGGTTTTGAAAATATTGGGCACCCTTTATCAGATATTGCATTGTTTAGTTTTGGTGTTATCAAATTTTACACTTCCTTTGGAGGATGCATCGTAAAAGTTAGAGACACTGATATGTATAAAAAGATGTGTAATATACACAAACACTATCCCATCCAGACTTCAAATATGTATCTGAAAAAAGTTTTCAAGTATTCATTAATATTTTCTTGGCTCCAAGTTGGGCCTCTGCCAAAAATTGGACGACTAGTTTTGAATCAATTTGGCGTTGATTATAAAGCTCTGTTTGTCAAATGGATGCGAGGTTTTCCTGATCAGATGCTGCAAATGATTAGATGGCAGCCAAGTGCAGCCCTTTTATCAACTATGCTTTACAGACAAAAGAACTTCAGCCAGTCAAACTTTGATTTACAAAAACAAAAAGGACAGTATTTTTTGGATAAATTACCTGCTGGTTATAAACCTGTTGGAACAGATGTTGAAAAAAACAATTTTTGGCTTTTTCCTGTTTTAGTAGTAAGTGTTGTATTTTTTTTATTTTATAACTAGTTTTATAAATAAAAATTATATCTATCATTTTATGACTGAGTAAATGACTATTTGAATTGAAGTGACGTGCACATTTTCTTTTTCTTGATCACTGTAAACCAGACAGGCCCAACTCCCATTATGGCTCTAAATGCTTCATATTGTAAAGTATTAAAGTAAATAAAGCCATTGATGGCCATCAAGAGATTAAATGTTTCATTAGCCAGGTCTTAAAAAGGGTTTCTTAGACTTGCCACAATTCCCTGTTTATATGTTTTATATATTTATACTAGTTGCAAGTACCCGGCTTTGCCCGGGTTTAAAATAAGGTTTTCTGTTTACCTTTTGTTTTCTCCCTACCCCCCTCTCTCCCTTCCTCTATCTCTCCCTCCCTCCCTCCGCCTCTCTCTCCCTCCTTACCCTCTCTCTCCCTATCTCCCACCCTCCTTCTCTCCCCCCTGTCCATCCCCCCTCCCTCCCTCTCTCTCCCTTCCTCCTTCCCTCTCTCTCCCTTCCTGCCCCCTCTCTTTCTTTATCTCTTCCTCACATTACTCCCATCCTCTCTCTCCTTCCCTTCCTCTCTCTCCCTCCCTAACCCCTCTCTCCCTCCCTCCTTTCCCCTCCCTCCCCTCTCCACCTCTCTCTCCCTCCCCCTCTCTCCCCCTTCCTCCCTCCCTCATTCCCTCTCTCTCTCCCTGCCCCCTCACTCTTTATCTCACCCTCCCTCCCTACCTCTATCTCCCTCCCTACCCCCTCTCTCCCTTCGTTCCTTTCTCTTTCCTTCCCTCCCTTTCTCTCTCCCTCCCTCTCCCTCTCTCTCCCTCCCTCTCCCATCTCCCTCTCACCTCCTCCTTCTCTCCCCCCTGTCCTTAAAATAAGGTTTTCTCTTTACCTTCTGTTTTCTCCCTACCCCCTCTCTCCCTTCCTCTCTCTCTCCCTCCCTCCCCCTCTCTCCCTTTCCCCCCTCCCTTTCTCCCTCCCTCCCTGCCTCTCCCTCCCTCTCTCCCATCTCTCTCCGTCCCTCCCATCTCCCTCTCTCTCCCCTCTCTCCCTCCCTGCCTCCTCTTTCTCTTTATCTCTTCCTCCCATTTCTCCCATCATCTCCCTCTCTCCTTTCCTCCCCCTCTCTCTCCCTCCCTAACCCCTCCCTCCTTTCTCCCTCCCTCCCCTTTCCACCTCTCTCTCCCTCCCCCTCTCTCCCCCTTCCTCTCTCCCTCCCTGCCCCCTCACTTTTTATCTCTCTCCCTTCCTTTCTCTCTCCCTCTCCCCCTGCTCCCTCTCCTCCTACTCCCTCTCCCATCTCCCTCTCTCCCCCTCCTTTTCTCCCCCCTGTCCACCACCCTCCCTCCTCCTCTCTCCCCCTTCCCTCCCTCCCTACCCTCCTTTCCTCTCTCTCTCCCCCCTGCCCCCCTCACTCTCTCTCTCTTTATCTCTCTCTCCCTCCCCCCCTCTCTCTCTCTCTATCTCTCTCTCCCTCCCCCTCTCTCTCTCTCCCTCCCCCTCTCTCTCTCTTTATCTCTCTCTCCCTCTCTCTCTCTCTCTCTCTCTCTCTCTCTCTCTATATATATATATATATATATATATATATACTTATTATTATGGCTTCACACTTCTTCTAAAATCCTTCTTCATTCCTTTACCTTCCTCAAACTGTACAAATCAGAGAGCATGAAAAAACGTCAACAATTCTTTGCATCACAAAGGCACAATACAGCACCAGCGCGCAAGTTCTATTCGATCATCGGGAAATGACGTCACAGAGGAATTTTATTTATGGCGCCGTCGAGATTACTTTAATATAGTAAAATACTAAAATAAAAAAAAATTAATTACAATTAAACTACCCATCGAGATGAAACGAAACCTGTCCTATAACCTTCCCCATGTTATTATGTGTATGTGTAACAAATTTCACGTTATTTGTTTGTCTGGATCTTGAGTTATAAGGGAACAGACAGACAGACAACAAATGCGTCTTATAAGTATAGAGATTTTTATATACATATATATATGAAGCATTTTTAGCTTTACAAGCCTAGCCCTCAAAGTGAGTTAGGCTAGTCTGGCTTAAAACATTTCATATTTACTCTTTTATAGAATGTTGTAATCAGGTGATCTCGGCAAAAGATTTTCACCTGTGTATAGTTTCTCTATATGATTCATCTCACTACCCAGTTGTCCTTGTATTAGCTTTTTTGTTTTAGTGCTTTTTTTTTCCTTTTTATACTTTATTCCACAGTAATACTTTAAGCTAACTCGAGCATCTTTTTTGTTGTAATCATTGAACTATTCTTCATTATCTAAACATTGTGTTAAGCCAGCAAGATCAACTTATTTTCTAATAGTTATGTACATCTTCTTAATGTGTTGTGTTTTCTGTATTGTCTTTTAGTATTGCATGGTTCTGTGATTTTTTTTTGTGACCCATAATTGACAACTATGTTAGCTGTGTAACTATTCTTTTAAAGTTTCTTATTGTTTCCTATTCTAACTTTGAAGAGGTTTTTGCTGGATCTATCTTTTAATTCACCTTAAGTTTAATTTGGCACTTAGGGCTAGTATTATTGCACTATGGTGCATTCCCCAGCTTTACTTGTAATAAACATGCATGTATGTATAAAACATTGAACATACATGTATAAAACAAACATACCATTATTAATCAAAAAAGGTAGGATTTATTTATATGTTCAAAATGCATGTACTGCGCATATTAAAAACATTGAAACAGATGTTATTTTACTGGGTATGATAACAATGACTGTGCACTTTTACAATTTCTTCATGAAATTTAAATACATTGGACCATGAGATACCGCATACAAATATCTCCCTCTTGGACTAACTAGATAAACAAATACATCAGAGGTGCAGATTTATGAATAATTAATTACCCTTAATTAACTTGTACAATATTAAGCTATTACTTTCATTATATATTTCCTCACATTTCCTAGGATCATCCAGATGAAGTTGTTGAAAAATTAAATCAACATGGTGTTGATGCTTATCGTGGAGCAACTCAACTTAGGAATATTGAACCTATAGGCGAAATTGCTAATAGATTTCTTTTACTTGATGAAACTTCATTGGAGGTATAAAAAAAAATAACTTAATTCTCAACAGTTGTAAAAGATGCTGTTATTTATAAATTTCAATCATTTTATGTAAAAATGTTTTAAAAAATTTAATTATAACAATAAATACCTCTTCAGTTAAATGAAAACATATTATTTCGATAACTATTTACAATTATCAAAATATATAACGTTTTCTTTTTATTAATACATTTTCCAAGGGAGACATGATTGAGGGGTGCAGAGCACTTAACTATCCACCTTAGTGTCCCAAGTTTGATTTTTTGTGAGAATTAAGGGAATTTTTCCAGGTCTTGGTGATAGTTGATTGTACACCCCACCCCCACCCTTAACTTCCTCCCGTTTTAATTGGATACCTGAATATACTTGTGTGAGTAAGGCAGCTGGGAATTGTGCTAGCCAAACAATCCCTTAAAATGCTGTGTCTACAGAAACAGATGAATTTTACACTTTTCTACCCCGATGGCCCTAAGGACTAAAAGAACTTTTTTTTTCAGGGATATAGACAACTTATGCAATGAAGTATATTTAGCTAAATATTTAATTTATTATATATTTTTTGACATAGATAAATTGAATAGTAAGCTTGTATTAATTTCATTAAGTTTATAACATAGTACTTATACATGTATAAAGTGTATTTTATTTTTGCAGAGTGCTCATTCTGACAAATTTTACCCACATGATGCCAAGTATCTGATTGAACATGTTGTATACCTTCCAGTTAGTAAACTAGTACCACTTCAGTGTTTAGATAGAATGTTGGTAGCTTGTGCTTTTGTTATGAAGTCATTCCAGCTTTCACAACCTTCAGTTGAGGGAAGAATGCTTAAGTCAAAATTGTGATTTCTTATAATAAAATGATAAAAATGTTTTATAAAACTCTTAAAGTTGAAATATATAAAACTGTTAGGTTTTATGTTTTTGATTGAAAATTATGTGATTCCTTATATTATCTCTGGATTTAGTAATGTTTTTATAATGTATCAAAGACAGTCTAATTTCAAAATAGATACTGACTGGCAGTATGAACAGTATACTATAAAGCCGTGGTTTTCACACTGGTGCTACGCATTCCTTAAGGTTAATGGGAAACGCCATGCAGAGGTATGCAGCGACATATAAATTTTGTTTAGAACAACCAAAAGCTTGAAGAAGGTTGCAAGGTTGCTGCGCATGGAGTAGGATAGAGTAGCTTAGGAAAGTGGAAAGACTTGTCAATGAGACATCAGCGCAAAAAGCAATTTACCCACGCAAGACAGGTGTTAAAATAAACGAGGTTAGTTTAGGTAACACTGAAGAATAAAAAATGTGTGGGAGTGGTGGGAAAACCAGTTTTTTCCTAACACATTTGTGTTGGGAAAGGGGGCAGTCATGGCATTTGTTGTATGCGATTTTGTGATTGAAAGGAGCAAATGTTTAAGAACTGGCGGTAATGGCTATGATGTGTAGATTATTAAAATTATTAAATTCTATTAAGTCAAAATAACTGTTCTATTTTACATGATTGTTTTCATTTTAGACAGTAATTTTGTGCATGTTGGGTGATGAGCATTATTGGCCTAATAGGATTTATTGAAAGTTTTTGTCTAGTCCAGTGGTCGGCCAGGCTAACAGTTAATTATTCTACAACAAATTTATAAATTATGATCTTTTAACAATGATCAGCTTCATTTGGTTTAATGTCATTGGCTGTATTATGTACTTTTTTTATATTCACATTTAAAGTTGAACATATATCCAATCAAATCAATTGAATAACCCTTGGCTTTTGTTCAGGTAAAAAAACATTGTCATGGACAATATTTCTGCTTTATTTATTTATTTTTTGAAAAAATATTTTTGCAATAATTAATAATAATATTTACTCTTTACAAAACTTGAACTTAGACTTATTAGATGTTCACATAGAATTCAATTGTAGAAAGAAGAAAAACATTATTATTATTATAAAAATATCAAAATCTAAAGATGCTACAAAAATCACTCAATATTTTCTTTAAAAGTGCAGATCATACAGATTTTGAAAATGGTTCGTAAAAGTACTTAGTTGAGAGGCAATGGACTTCGTGTCTAAATACTTTCGAAAATTGTGTTTGTATCTAATTATTTCTGATTTTTGAGTTATATATATATATAAATTAAAGAAATTAATTTCAAAAATAAAGATTTCTACATTTTACAGTAAAGTAAAATGAGGAAAACAGATCTACTGTAGTTTAAAGTATTTGCAAGGCATCAAGGAAATCTATAAATAAAATCTCGTCTCTTACTCTGTTGTAATTTTCAGCTGATTTCATTTAAATAAAAACGTGTTAATGATTATTTTGACAGGAAAAAAAACATGTATGTATAAATACTACACTAGCCTATAAATAGAAACTAAGCCTATAATAATTTTGTAATGAATAATAATATTGTGCATAGTCATGGATTTATTTTATAAATAAGTGAAAAAAAAATTAATTTATGTAATAAAATTTTATATTTAAAACATTTTCTATTGAAGTGTGCCTTTATATTTTTTTAATGGAACGTACTTTGTTCCTGTGATATTTATCAAAAATTTAAGATTAAAAGAATGGTATTTATAAAAAAAATAATATATACATATCATTTCTTTGTGGGTTTTATATTTTTTAATGTTGTATTTGCTATAAGCCCAAAAAAAAGCATTTATGAAAGAATGGGGTATTTATACAGTGAAGACTAAAATTACTATATTGTTATGATTTGTTCATTAACTTGTTGATGTATGCTATATATTCTGGAGTAATTGTTTAACCAAGGTTTTCATGTTGTATTTCATTTGAATAATACACTGATTGATTTAACATAATTATATTAAATGATATACAGAAAAGGTATTTGTTGTGTAATTGTGCCTTTGACAGAGACCAAATATACATTTGTATACATCACACACTACTATTTATTTATATATGTATGTATTAATACCCAATGTAATGTATATGTATCAATCTAATGTAATTTTCTCTGGTAAAGGCTATGTATACTTATGAATCAAAATACAAATAAAAGATTTAGAATCTTCATTTTTCAGTCACCTTGTCTCATTCCAGTTAGGAAAAAAATTTATTTAGACAATAAATACCAGTCTGAACTGAAAACTTTCAATTCAGGGAGGCGTTAGGTTTTTTTAAACCAGTGTTTTCCACCCTTTTTTTGTGCAGTGCCCCACCATATATACAATATATATATATATATATATATATTAGAATGCTATGATATAAGAACATCTTTCATGTTATCTAAGTAAATATATATTAGAATGCTTTGATATAAGAACATCTTTCATGTTACCTCTTTGTTTTTGTATTTACTTAGTACTTTCCTTTGATATCATACCATCTGTATGCCATTTATAAAATTTCTCTGTGTAGTGAAAATATCCAGTAATATTTTTGCATTAAGTGATAAAATATTGATGGAGACAAAGGTTGGGAGTGTGTAATGACCATGGATCAGGAAAAGTGTAGAGTAGGAGCTCTGAAGGCGTACATTGATAAAGGATGATAACATGAAGACTGAGTACGAAATAAAACATATATTGTGAAACAGTGATACTTTAAATTTGTGTAACCAGTGCTTTGCCTAACATATCTGCTGCCCGGGTGCAACCAGTATTTGAACGAATCTACACCTCAATTTGATTTTTTTCTTTAACTCAAAATTCTGTTTTTTTAAAGGTAAGATTTTTCTGCCCCAGCTAGGGCTAACACCTGGGTGTCTTGCACCCATTTAAATTATATTGCGAAATGACCCTGTGTATGGACGACCTTATGAATTGAAGGGCACGAGTGGAAACTTTTTTTGCTGTCCGCTATTCAGTGTTCTCTAAATGTAGGTTTCATTGACCTTTACGATATTTTTATGAACATATCTAATAATGATACAAAATAGAAATGAATTAGCACAATATTATTTGAATTTCATTATTGAAAGTTGAAAAAGCAGCACGGCATAATTACACTGTTTTAATTAAAAGATGTTTCTAATAGATATCAAATGATTTACCTAGAATTTGCTGATGATTTGGGTCTATTAGCTCAGAAGCATCAGCATATGCAGCTAAAAACAAATAATTGAGCACAAGAAGCTGTCAAAACTGGGCTACATATACAGACAAGACAGAAGTCATGGCTTTACTTAGCAAAAACTAGTCATCTATCACCCTTGGTGATGAGCATCTGAGAGAAGTAGACCACTTTACCTACCTCGGTAGTATTGTTTCTGACACATGCGGATCAGACGAAGTTGCCAAAGCCAGAATATGCAAGGCAAGACATGCCTTTGTCTCCCTGAAGCCTTTGTGGTAAACATCGACCCTCTCAACCAAATATAAACTCCGGAGTTTCAACAGCAACGTCAAATCCATCCTGTTAATGTTATATGGAGAGTCAAGACGTTCCTCGGGAATATCCTAAAGATAAGGCGACTAGATAAATTCAGGAACGAACATCTCTGACAGGTGGCAAACCAAGATCCCATAGATTGCCATAGATCTACAAGTGTCCATAAGAAAATGGAGATGGATCGGCCACTCACTCAGGAAGCCTCCAGAAGGCATTAAGAAAATGGCTCTGCAGTGAACTCCTCATTCCAGAGAAAGGTTGGTCACCCAAAGATCACTTGGAGAAGGTCTTGCGAACAAGTGATAAAAAGCGCAACCAAACATCTGGGAAATTGAAAAAGGCCTCGCAAAACAGAGTTCATTAGAGAGTGATTGCAGATGCCCTATGCTCCGCAATGAGTGCAAGGGATTAAGTCAGGTAGGTCACGTGAGGTGGTTCCTGGATCAGACATATGCGTAAACTTCTGGCAATTCACAACCCATCTGTTTGACTAGGCCCGCGCTCGAATCGGCTTCTCTACACTCTTTTGCATCATTGACGTTTACTTTTGATCTATATAAGTCCATCTATCTGTTATTGTTATATTTATATAAAAACAACAACTTGTTAGCAACCGGGTGGCAGATAGTAAGGCGCGGCTCTGACCATCACCATAGACATCATTCAGTGCTCAACCGTTAGCATTGGCTAAGACTAGAAATAGTCTGTTTTTAAAAATCGGCGGTGAAAAACCGTTTCTTTTTTTCTTTTTTAATGAAATTCGAAGCACTATAACAGTATAAGATCTTTTGTATGTGTGGTATACGTTCTACAAACAGTATGCGCATAAAAAAAGTGCATGAAAAGACAATAAGCCTTGTAAAAAAGTTACAAAATTTTCTAAAAATCGCATAGCTTTTAAATGTTAAAGAAAGTAAAATCAACACATAAACAGCCCCCAAAATTAATTCAAAATACAACCATATTCACATACAACATTTAACTTCATTGGATAGCTTTTTCCTGAATTAATTACCTAATTAATTTTTTTAGTCAAAATATTTTCACCACAATAAAAAAATATTTTTAAAGTAGTGCGATTTTTTTTGACTAGCTGTTAAAGCCATTCTGTACATGTTTTTGCACACACACAAAGTTTTTTAAAACAAAAACCGCATAACTTCCAGTAGGCAGTATTCGAGAACCGGCGTTAAACCTGGTTTCAAACACAGAATTACGTAGACTAAAATGTTCGAAAATATGACTTAGTAGTACTAAGTTAGTACATAATAATTTTAGCAACATTGTGACTTTAAATTAAACTACTTTTCAGAAAGACATATTTCTATTGTCATTGTCCGAAAGCAAATGTTTGGCTGTACAAGAAAGTGGGCGTGACCAAATGGTTTACGGGTGAAGTGATGTTGGGAGGTGTAGAGGTGTGGAAAAATTTATTGCATTTGTTTACAAGACAGGAACAGTGGGAAATTTTCACTTTGGAATATCAATTTATTAGCATTTCGATAGAATAGCTAATGATTTTTTTAGTGATAATTACTTGTGGAAGCTATTACAATTTTAGGACCAGTATAGTAGTGGATGCATTATACAAATAATATAGGGGAACTAGATATTAAGCCCGGCGTTGCCCGGGAAATCTAGGTGTAATGTTAAACCCCTTCCTAATCATTTTAATTACTTTAATTAGGTGCTGGTTTATGCCACCCTCCTAATGTGCATAAATGACCTACATTTCATACGTCAAAAGATGTGGCTGCCATAACCAACAAACCATCATCAAAAAGTAATCCATCGAGGGAACAATAACCTCCAGTGCACAATGTTAACAAACTATAATAACTGAGCATGATTATCAAATGCGCAGCCGATTTACGTGAAATGCGTAGCCGATTTACGTGAAATCAAGTGCAGAATTATTATTTTTTTTATTTGACGTCACAGAGGATTTTTATTTATAGCGTTTTGCAGTGAATTCTATTTATAGTTAAAATCAAAACAAAGCATTAAAAAAATGCACTGAAAAGTAAAAAAATAAGCGAAGGCACGATACAGCACTCATCGGGAAATGACGTCATAAAGGATTTTTTTATTTATAGCGACGGCGCATACCATTGGGACGTCATAGGTCATAGGTTATTTATGAACGCGCTCGCTAGTGACCTAGTCTGATTTAAATGTTGTCTGTTGTAATATAAATTTATATATTATTATTATTATTTAATATTTAGGACTTTTACATTTCATAATAAAAAAACACAGAAACTATTTAAAAACTGTAGATTTTTGAAAAAGAGTTATCGAATCGTTTCGAAGCAAGCGCCATTTTGGATTATGTTTTCGTGACTTCGCTGGTCACATGAATACTTTATCAAATACTATTGTTTTATTTATTATTTCTGGAGGTCGTTTATTTATATAACGGACTCCCCACATGTCGCCAGCCGCCAGCGACCCGGACAAGCTTAGCTGCTTTACAATGTAGAATATTGATTAAATGAGCCAAAAGTAGTACTAGTTTGTTGAAATATGCGGCTACGATTGTCCGGAGCATGATAGTTTGTCCATTTGTGCAAAAAAAAAAAACAAAACACATAAGGCCATCCCTCCAGGTATTGTTTTTTTATATATATAAATTAGAATCCCACAAGACATATATTTATAGTGAAAAGTGGCCCATGCGCGTGGAGAAATAGGACAGCGATGGGGTGAAATAGGCCAAAATGGGGTAAAATGGGCCAATGTATAAAGAACGTTAGTTACATAGCTGCTTCTATGAAAGCTGTGTTCTGCAACTTTTAAAATCATCCACAGTAAGTGCTAGATCCTCAGTTTATGAAGACTTTCTTCACTAAGTTCGTTCAAAGTCCTTGTCTGAAGCTGTGATATATTCTAAAAGTCTCTTTGCTTCGTTTGCTCTCACTCAATGTTTGCTGCTTTTAAAATACAGGATTCGAAGCTGCAATAATTGATTGTCCTTTTTTGTATTTTTATATTATTCTTTAATGGTTGCATCTGGGCTACTTGGTAACCTCTAGTCTAAATAATTGGTGTGACACAAATTCTTGCCTTGCTGGCAAAAATCAGGCAAAAGTGATACACATGAATGATGTGCAACTGAAATACTTGCAGTCTCCGACTCTAGAGAGCGTCTATCGTTAAATTAACTAGGTGTCACAGTTTCTGTGAGTTTTTAGTAAAATTATTAATCCTTCCTCACCTCACCCCCGGTTGCATCATCAACCTAGGGGAAGGTAAGAAAGGCGCTGGTCGAATTGCGACTTCCCAGATGTTTGCACTGTGGTCAACACCGTCTAGCGCAGGGGAATGGACCCAATTAGCAGACAAGGTGGCGCCATCTGGAAAAAGATTAAAGGGAAGGGAACTGGTACCCTTATCAGATTCAAGCAGGAGAGGGGTGTGCACTCTATCCCTTATCACCCCCCATTCATTCTGGTCACTGAACCACGCAGTGGGTGGTTCCTATGGTGGTCACTGCATGCGCATGAAGCGTGAGATTAAGGAGCCATGCGCTTCGCTGAGACTGGGGATAGTTGAGTTTAGTTATAATTGTTCTCGGGCTGCGAGTCAGTCGGGTCGATTTGAGCATGGGCTGGTCAAACAGGCTGAGCTGGGTTGGACTTCGGTGTGAGTTACCATGAGGTAGAGGCAACGGACTCGGCCCTTGAGATCTAAGAGGTCGACGCTACGGCACGCGGGCCTCATATTGATTAGGTGGAATTCGGCAGACCAGGTACATGTAGACGCTTGTACGGTTCCCTTAAGGCAGGGAGTCTTATATGATGGATATCTCACGTCTCACATACGAGTTTGCCCAGCTCAATCCTGTGTTGTTTTTAGAACTACCAGCCACAGGTAGGGACCATTCGGTATTTCTGTATTGTAGATGAATTATTGTTAAGGTAGTCGATAAAGCTACTAGCCCTTTTTAGGGCACAATGGTTGTTACTTCATGCTAATAAACACTATTCGTTGTATTGGCATGTGTTGTGTTATCATTTATTGTTGTGTTGTGTGCGCCCTGATGAACCACGTGGCTGGGTAAAATACAAATACTCGCCCAAATCCAAGACAACGACCGTCACAGATCGCCCATGATCTTGACACTAGGCATGTTCATCTCTATATTAAAAGGCCATATTCCACTAGCTTGAAAGCCAGAAATAATTTAACCTGGAGTTTTCTTAGGGTTATAAAATTATGAGATTAAAAATAAATAAATGTGTTATTGAAATACAGGGCCTATAGCATTGCCTATTGATAATACAAAAAACAATTTATGTAAATATATGTTGAAATCATGGGGCGTATTCCCCACATTTTGGGAAAATGTAATAAAGTTGTTACACTAAAACTGAACTAAATTTCCTGAAAGTTTATTTATATATATATTCATTAATATATATAGCCAATCTTGATTATAGAAAGAAAGCTACCATTATAGTATCAAAATAGAGAAATGATGTACTTTTAACAACCAAATAACTTTCGGTGACAGTAACTTCGTATCTATTTAAATTATACAAATACTATTCAACTAAGCACCAAATTCAGCTCTATAAGACTACTAAGAGCTAAATTAAGCCTCCCTATAGGCTACTAATATATAAAAAAGCCTGTAATCCAAAGCACTCATTGTAATCCAAACAGATTTCCAAATAAGAAATAACGTAATCTCAGATGAAAGACTTTAAATATCCATACAAGTAAAGATATTCTAATGCTTATCAACCAATACTATTAGGCATCTTTATTTTTAAAATTATCATATCATTTTTGAGTCATGCAAAAACACAGCTCTTTTATTGAGCTAAGTAGTGTGTAATATCTTTTAATATAAACAAACATATGATGCAGGAGTTGTCTTTTTTATTTAGAACTAAAAACTTTCTGAATAACAAAAATGCTTTATTTTAAAATAGTTGTAGGCTTTTGATATCTTGAAAACAATTTTTTTTATCCTTTGATCATAAAAAGTATTGAATTTCTCATGCCATAAAAGGTTCTAGAGATAGTATGTATTGTCACCTAAAACCATATAGAATTCTTTTTGGTTATACATGTATTCTTAAAGGCACAGAAATAACTTTTTTTAATGACAACATTTCAAAGTAAAAAAAATAATTGAATGATAAATTGCATCTTTATGATTTGGAACAGCACACATTTTAATTAGCAATAAAAAGTAAAAATACTTTTGTGTTTAATAGTTGTTTTGCATTTTAAAAAATGTAAAAAAAAAAACTTTTTAAAAATACTTTTAATAAAATAGCTTAGATCATAAAAACATTTAAATAAATTTATTCAGTTATTTAATTTTTATTCTGGCGGCCACGCTTTTATTTAATCAATATTTATACTTTTTAGTGTCGAAAGTTATTATCTTGTTTTTGTTTGTGTAGTTAGTATAAATTAATAAGTGATGTACATAGTGGAATAACAAAACTCTCAAATTTAGTAGTTTTATATTCTATTATATTGTTAAAAGAATTTCCCTTTCTTTTGTGGGTAAAGTTTATATACAACATTAAAAATAGCACACCAGACTAAAAAAAAACAGCTTCAAAACTCATTAAATTCATAAACCAATGCAAAACTTGAGATGCCATTCTGCTTTATCCCTTGGCCAGCTGCCGTTACTTCCCCAACTTAAGTCAGGCACCCATTTAAAGCTGGGTGGACTTGTGGGACGACTTTGAAACAAATTTCACCTGGAAAATGTTCACATGGTTCTTACAGTGGATCGAACCGAGGACTCTCAGTTCGACAGTCGAGTATCTACACCACTCGGCCATCCGTCCCTGTTTATATAAACACTATCAAAAAATTAATTCACTTTGGGCTCCATAAGAATTTAATAAATAGACACAAACATTCTATAATAGTGTATTGTCATCAAGAATACACAAGTTTTAGAAATTTCAAATCGATTGGTCTTCGCGAAGGTGATAATTGATTATAAATTTACCAAAACACAGAAATGGTCTGCCACACCACCTGAGAGTTACTGTAATAAAATTAAAAGCCTATAAAAAAGATTGCAAAGTAGGTAAGGTATATACATAACAAAAAAACATGCTAATTCTAAACATTCAATTTAACTGTGATCATTGCCACAACCATGAACTAAGGAAACAGTAAAAAAAAAGTGTTTTAGTAGAAAAAAAAACACCTAAATTTCATTGTTTTTTTATGATTAGTATGAATACAAATGTAATATATATTGTTATAATTCTTTATTACATTATAATTAGCTATAATTTAGGTCATAAGTAGAAGAATGTTTTGTTTACAAAGTGAAAAGTCAACAAAAATAGTTGTGTTAAGCTGAAATATATGTAAATTAAGAATGTTATAGTTATGTTAATGTTTGGTTGTTTACTAAGTCCAAAGTCAACACATATCAAGAAAAAAAAAATAAGAGTAAAATACAAAGTATTTTTTAATAAGCCATAAAAATCATTAGCAAATACTGATAGGCCTAATATTATTTGAGAAAGTAAATATAAAAGCATTGAAATGAATCTCTCTAACTCTAGGTATTCAGAATTATTATTCTTTTCTTATTAATAAATGATGATTAAAATGATTATACTACCAAACAGTATGTAAATTAGCCAACTAATGTTTACTAATAACTAATTGCTAGTATAAGAGACAATTAAACTTGAGAAGTAGTATTAGAAGAATGATAAGTTTAAAAAGTCAACATTAGTCAACATATATCAAGAACAATTTTTTTTTTACTCTAGTAACCCATTTTATTTGTAATTATAAGGTCTACAATGAAAGACTTAAGAATAATATTATTATTTTTTTGTTAAATAATGTCTACTTGGATAATACATAATAGTCTAGTCTAGTTTAGTTTTTAAGAGAGGGTGTTAGTATTAGACTAATAGTAATAATATTCATGCAGATACAGATGTCCAGAAATGACTTAGTTGACAAATGGGAACTTTAAGTGAAACTTGAAAGTGTTTTAAAAAAATAGGTGCAGAAAATTCTAATCATGTATTCTTTTCTTATGCACCAAATATAATAAATGGCAATGAAAACGCCAGCAGTCGGCCACCCGCAATCAGCTTTATTTTTGTAAAGTGTTTAATAAAATAAAATGTTTAAAATCAATACCATGCCTTGAGTTAATTATCCTCACTGTACTGTTTTGAATAATAAAAAAAAAAGATTGAGGCCTATAACTTAAATAGCTTAAAAGTTTTACATTTTCTATAATAAAAATTCATTCTCGGCTGTCAGATTAAAAAAAAATGTTTTAATTTTCTTTTTCAAGATCAAAATTTTCTTAATAAAGGCACATTAATCATCATTCATTAAAGTATTTAAATTGAAAGTTTCAGGCTTCCATCTTTCATGGTTCAAAAGTTAAAAGAAATTTTTAGCATTAAAATGTTAATCTTGACCATCAAATTAAAAAAGATAAGTTTTTGTTTTTAAATGAAGGCTTGATATGATAATGTACATTACTAAACTTTCACTCAAGTATCTAAATTGAAAATTTGAGGCCCGCAGCTTTAGTAGTTACAGTTTTTTTAGTATAAAAATGTTTTTCTTGGCAAGTCTCGGCCTTCAAATTCTAAATAAAAATATTTTTGTTTTGTTTATTTTTTAATAACTTTATTAATACTGGACAATAAACAAAACACATCAAAGTATTTATGTTGGAAATTTTGAGTATATACATTCTATAGATAAAAAACAGTGCAATTTTATCTGCAGCTCATTGAGACTTTGGTCAAAGTTTTTTTTTTATATTCCTTATGTTATGTAAAAGTGCCCCCCCCCCTTTTTTTTTTATACCTGAAAAAAATTATAACATCTGTTCTAAAGTGTGGTATCATTGGAAAGCTTGCAACCAGCTCTGTCGAATTAAACATATTAAACTTTTATATTACTGTTTTGAATTTTCTCATCGTCATCGAAGTACCTAATGTTACTAATGTTAGACTTATATAATTAGTCTTAGTAGGCTAATTACTTGAACCGGAGTAAAAAAAAAAAAAAAACTAGTACAGCAGAAAACTAAACTTGAGATAAATTTGAATTCAGTTAAGATACATTTGACAATTGGACTTAAAACTGATCACTTGACTTATTACATCGATAGGTGTTGTGATGGGCCCCCCTCCCCCCCAGGCCAAATCATCAATACATAATTTACGTTATAAAGTTACAAAAAAGACTGTCAAACTGTCTTTTTTCAATATATGAGCCCCACCCCCAGCATTTTTTGCTGGTTGCGCCACTGGGTACACGTACACAAAATTACATGGGGAATGTTCTTAAACAGGTTTCGTTCCATCTCAATGTGTACTTTAATTGTAATTAATTATTTTGGATTTCAAAGGCATGAAAATTGGCAAACTTTTACCCCGATTTCATGTTTTACGAGCTTCTCTCCCACATAGCTAACTTACTATAATTATGATCGGTACGGGGAACCAAATATTACATTACTTACTACATTATTACATTCCATTCCTTCATCCATAGGAATTATCATTTGCTACAGTCATGCCTAAGAGAGAGAGAGAGAGAGAGAGAGGGAGGGAAAGAGGGAGGGAAAGAGGGAGAGAGAGGGAGGGGAGGGAGAGAGGAACTGCCAAAAATGTTGTGTATCACATTGCTTTAAGATAAATGTACCCTTTTATTGCATGCAAATAAACCCTTTTTTACGCGTCTTATTTTAAATCTTTATTAAACGTCAAATTACGCTTCTTAAATAAACAGTAAACATTATTTTAAACCAGGGCAAAGCCGGGTACTTGCAACTACTTTTAAAATATGCCACAACAACTCTCAATAATGTGATTAATGTAAAATGTCAATTAATTATAATTTCTTTCAAATATTAAATTTAAGAAATAAATCAAATGAATTATGAAAATGAAAATGATACATATAAACTCAAATGAATTAGGGGGGGCGCCGCCACCCCTTAAAAGTTTTAGGGGGGACCGCTGCGCCCCCTGCTCCGCCGCCAGTGATGAGGGGTGACACTATGTCACCTCCAACAAATAAAAAAAAGTGGCATTTATAGCAATTTAAGTTGCATGACCATATTTATATTGAATATATTTATATACTAATAAGAACAATGTTTTTGCATCTTCTCATGGAGTCAAATGATAATGTTGCCGATCTGAATTCGGGGTTACACTTGTATAAATACGTTTGCCATTCATTGGCTGAACCAAGGGGAAAAAACCACACATGAATATGTGTTATACTGATGTCGATGGTGAGACCGGTAACTTGGCGGTAACTAATTTTTAACTGCCAACTTTCTCAGCAAAGAAATATTTACTAACAAATTTTAAATATCCAGAATTATTTAACAATTTAGAACATAATTGTATTATATTTCTGACTGAACAAAAATAAAATTATTGATCTATTGTCTAAATAGCATTTTAGATTGATCAAAATAATTTAGAGCTGTCAATAAAATATAACAGTTGGCAGCACTGCAGTAGACAAGCACGCCCAGCTTACGTCAGAATGTTTGTTTAGTCTCGTCACCTGTCATCCAACATCCCCCTTCCTTCCCCCCTCCCCCCGTACCTTTCCTTTTACCGCGAGTCGTCGTGTTATTTCATCGATAACACAATGGGAGTTAAATCTTTTTAATTGCTGGTGCCTCTGAAACTGAAAAGATTTTTAGTGCATTTTCGAGAAAAAATGCGCTATTGTCCCCATTTTGTTTGTCTGTCATTACCCTAGATCTCAGCAGCCATAAGTCCTAGACCCATGGTGTATATACTTTTTTTTAGTAGGTCTTGTTTTAATTGTTAGAGCTCTCAGCATAGCGATAAAACGTTTTATTTTATTATTGTACATTTATGTTTTCTTTTAATACATTGAGTGTATTCGAATGTTGTAAAAAAACATAAGTACGTACGTTTAATTAAAATATTCTAGATGTATTGAGATTGATTTTTTATCTCTTTTTATTTTAAATCTTCATGTTTAATTAGTTTAATTACCCAAATCTGATTTTTTCTTACGCTTTTTCATTTAATTTCTGAAATAAAAGTAAGAAAAAAATCACTATAGTAATTTAGTTTAATTAACTCTTGTAGCTTTTACGGGGTGATTTTTGAATGATACAATTAGTGAACATCTGCTAGGAATCTTGATTGACAGGTGCCATGGTTGTTTAGAAACGATGGAACTTGTGTAACAGAGGGGGTACGTCATCTAAAATGTAACTGGGTTGGGAAAGGGTGAAAAATATTTAAAAAAACGCGTTAATAATAAGTGAGCATCTACTTTCTGGGTACGATAATGCAACAAGCATGGCTGAACTCCACGGTGGTGTGCAACAAAAGATCAAAGACATCAATCCGAAGGAAATTTTTGTACCTTGTTCAAATCATTCTTTGAACCTTTGTGGCAAACATTCGTTTGCTAACACTCCGTCGTGTGTAACGTTTTTTGGAAGTCTTGAGGCGCTGTACATGCTGATGCAGTGAAGCCAGTGATACAGAAGTTTAACGAGTTTGTGGAAGCCATTGAAGCTCTGTGTGATTTCGAAGAAAGCGTCGAGACAAGAGGTGCTGCGCACAATATGTTGCCAGCTATATGCAACTTTTCTTTTATTTCGTTCTTGTTTTTCTGGGGTGACGTTTTACAAGAAGTTGACTCAGCACAGAAGTACATGCAAACACCATACGACGGATTACTGTGGACATGGTTGCGACCAAACTCTCAAGGTCTTTTTGGAAGTACAGCCTACGAGGGTTATTGACAATGCCGTCCAGCAGGCACTTGTGAAATGTGAAGAGCTTGATATCCCTACAGAGAAGAGAATCATAAGAAAGACAAGATTACCAGGAGATGAAGCAAGAGATGCTGGATTGTCATTGCAGCAGGAGACCAAGAGAGCAATGTGTCTGGACCGTTTTCATGTGGAGTTAGATACAAAAGGAAAGGCAGTGAATGACATTTTGCTGACTTTTTCTTCCGTTCAGCCAGACCATATTATTTTTGCCAACGACGAATAAATACAGTCTTCTGTTACCAAGCTCACAGCTATGTATGATGAGCTGTCTGAAAAAGACCTTTGTCTAGAAATTCCACGTTTAAGGCGACACCTACAAGCAACCGAAATAAACTTGGAGGAAGCCAAGCACTGGTTTATCATCAAGTGGGAATTTGTTTAATCATTGCCATATCTTACGCTGACTCTAAGATTCTTTCTGACAATATGTGTTTCTGTGGCATCGTGTGAAAGAAGTTTCTCGAAAATGAAACTTATAAAAAATTACCTCCGGTCAACCATAAGCCAGTCAAGATTGTCGGATCTGGCTGTTCTGTCCATTGAACACGAGCTTACAAGACAAATAGATTTTGACGATGTCATTGACCTGTTTGCCACAATGAAAACAAGAAGACATTCCTTCTAGAACTATAATATCGAAGGACATTTAGACATTCTTTTGGGTTGTGTATTCCGTGTTTTGCAGTTTGTATTTAGATGTTCGGAAAGTGAAATGTTACGTTTTAAAAATGTTTGGATTTGAACTATTTGTTTTGTGGTATTGGATTTGGATTTTGTCTTGGATCATACATGTAAGCAGTAACGTACCGGTCAGTAGAGTAAAGTAGAGCCTAGAGGTAGAGTATATATGAAAGTTTAGCTACACCTAACCATTCAGCAAAGGGTCGTGTGGGGTCACTGGGGTGACATTTGAACGGACCGCCCCGGGTGACGTGTACTCTAGCTAGGCCACTGTGCTTTGGGTCTTTTTTCGAATTATTGCTTGGACTGCTCCTTCTTTACTTGCCATTGTAGAACATCCGTCTTATCCTTGACCAACAATATTTGTCATATCTAATCAGGCCCGTAGAGTGCGGGGGGGGGGGGCCTGGCCCTCCCTGCGTTTTGTCTGGCCCCCTCTGCTTGTTTGCTCTACTTAGTAAAATTTATTTCCTGCTATTGCTTGGCCCCTGCCGTAGAATGACTGGCCACTGCTGTAGAATTTTCACGCTACGGGACTGTATCTAATCCAAATTCTAATGAATTTATAATTATGGTGTTCTTTGACAAATCTGACACCAAGTGACATCTGCTCAATGCCTGAAATTATATTGTCTCGTCGGCAAGTATAGAAATTGCAACTGAATTATTTGCTTCACGAACAATGTCTTCACGCAAGAGAGACAACACATTTCGATCTTAGTGTTTTGTGTAGTTTCCGACAGGCCCACCGACAGAAATTTCGGACCGCCCCGTGCCTCCCGCGTTGATAATAATATTTTCAAAAGTTGATTGGCCAGCTCAGTTCGGGCCCCTAAAACTCGCCGGGCCCTTGGGCATTTGCCCGCTGCCCCCCCCCCCTCTTGGCGGCACTGGTTGCCGAGATATACATGGCACTACAAGAACCAATTGACAAATGATTACCTAGAACTTCATCTCCAGATTTAACACGAAACTCTAACAGGTCGTAAAAATTACCAGAATGTGATTCTTTTCCACGAAGTGCCATATCATGCATGCCGCAAAAAAAAAAAATTGTAGAAATGGAGGGATCAAGTTTGTTGCAATTTTCTTGAATTTGTCTTCTAAATGATGAGTTCAACTGCTCATCTATAGAAACTGCTTTGGCTACCAATAGTGCAACAAAATATCTTGCATCTATAATAAGAGTCTTTGTGCCATGTGCTTTGCGTGTGGCTACGTGCTCTTCGTTGAAATCTTTTAATTTTGTGCATTGTTTGATGACAAATGGTCCCTGAACTCCTGGAATTACTTTTTGCGAAAGTACGTGAGCTGTGAAAATAAAAATATTGTCACCAGACCATCAACATATACTCTCTCATACTTCTAGACAGCGATCTGTTCGTGGCAAGGATTTGCATTAGGACTATCCACCACGTAACACCTGTATGTCATTGTCAGTTAAAAAATTCCTAGCGACGCCCATGGTTGAAATAGCTACTATTTATTTGATTACTTTGTAAACATTTTAAATAAATACGACATAAATTAAATAAAAAATATTGTAAAAGCTATGCATATGCAATGTCTCTCTTAATAAGTGGTAAATCTTCGAAAACTGTTTTCGCCGGTTCTTTTTACCATAGACATCCGATATATATATATATATATATATATATATATATATATATATATATATATATACATATATATATATATATATATATATATATATATATATATATATATATAGTAGGGGTGGGGCAAACTGCTTATGTCTCTGTCAGACAATTATAAATCAATGCTCCCTCATCCAGTGATCAATTTCACAATTCATGTTCATATGTTATTTTCATGTCTAGGGGTCGCAACTTTGAAAAATACAGTTCTTATGGTACATTTTATGAATATTAACCCCTAAAGTGCCAACTAAAATTAATGAAATGCATCTAGAATAGTTATCATATTTATGTTTGGTATAATTGCACAGCTAAATGATAACTGTTTATATTCATATTATTATGTAAGCTTTTTGAATTTTTTTAAATTTTTACTATAAATATTTGTGGGTATTAAAATGTGCCGCTTCTAGGCCCCCGTACAAAAATTTCCAATGACGGTAAAATTAATGAAAAAAATATAAAAGACGAACGTTCACTTGTCATTATCTATTTAAAACACGATCAAATTAAATATACAAACTTTCCCGAAATTAAAAATTAATTAAATTAAGTCATTTATATCCAAGACTGTTGACACCTGAAAATGCTTTGCACACCAGCAAGCTGCGCCGTCAAAGAGATGCTTGGAGGAAGAAGTCAGTTCAGGATCACAAAGAATAAAGTAAATAAATTGTTTGTCTCGGTTTTGATGGCAAGATTGATGTCACTCTAAAGCATACTGGGTCTACTCGTCGCAAAGTCAAAGAAGAGCACTACGTCTTAGTATCATTTCCTACCTGCAGCTATGTTGAAAATGTTGTTCCAGCATCAGGAAAGTCCAAGGACATTTCCAGAGAAATTATGTCAGTGGTTACAAGCAGCAAGTCTCGGAACTAACTTTACAAGCAGTTGTTTGTGATGGAACACCAATAAATACTGGTAAACATAATGGTGTAATTCGACAACTTGAACTTCAGCTACGAAGGCCACTTCAGTAGTTGGTTTGTTTACTGCATGCCAACGAATTGTCTTTAAGGAAGCTAACAGAAGTCGTTGATGGGAAGACCACTGGTTCAAAGACTTCAGAAGGACAGATAGCAAGCATGCTGGAATTTGATCCCCAGCAGAAATCAATCATCGAATTTTCTCCAGTTTCAGGTTCTGTTGTTGAGGTTGAAGACGAGGTGATGAAAGATCTAAGTACAGATCAGCAGTATTTACTGAAAATGTGTCTGCTTATTCAAAGTGGTTGCAGCGCTGGTCAGAGTTACATCTCATACTTAGAGACTGCCCAACCTGGGACAATCAGTCATGCCAGATGGTTAACTAAAGCTAACCGAATACTCAGGTTGTATGACTCCGAACAAAGTCCTTGTGCCGACCTTCAACGAATTGTGAAATTCATATTGAATTTTTATGCTCCATCATGGTTTTGCATCAAATCTCATCCAAGCTGCCAGGATGGAGCCAAGAACTTCTTCATGATTTCAATGTACCAAAAGCTTGATACAAATGATCAGGCTGTCGTGGCTCCATTGCTTTAAAGCAACAACTACTTTTGTCATCCAGAAAATATCTTGTTGGCGGCTATTGGCGACAAAGACGAAAACATTAGAAAATAAAATTTGCATACGAAAAATTGTTGCTGGCTCGAAGTACTCACTCAAGTGACACGTGTAAGATTCAGAATGCAAGAACAGAATTAAAATAAACTTTTCAGCTGAGTCGTACATTAGCATTGTTAACTGGAAGTTGGTCGAGTTTGATTCACCTCCACTGCTGCAGGACATCACTGCCGAAGATATTGCCAGTTACGGCCAGGTGATTCTACCTCACTTTCCATGCCATTCGCAAGATGTTGAAAGAAACATCAAGGATGTCACAGTAGTGTGGCAAAGTATACGGACATGATAGACGCCATGGTGCTATTATTCAAAAGAAGAAATCAAGATCGGACGTGCCAACAATAGAAACAAAGGCGTTTTTTTAAAGACAGAGTTGCTAGAAAAGGGTTTTACAGAAAATAAAACTGTTTTTGTCTACGCTTTTACTTTCATATGGATCACTGATTTTGGTTTGTCTGAGACCTTAAGCCTTAACTCCAAAATTTTTCAGTTTTTGCCCCACCCATATATATAGGGTTGATCACATGCGAAACTAATTATATGTCATGACTCTCAATGCAATTACTAGTCTTGAAAACAACAATAGAACAAATTAATGAAAATGTTCTTTTAAATACATTAAAAATGTATCTATTTTATTGCACTAGATACAAGTCTTTGCGAAACCAAACTATTATGTCTTTACTTGTCAACGTATAAACAAAATAAAATGGAAGGTGTGTTACTTAAGTGGACAAACTATATATCAGGTAGAACCCACTTTAGGCATTTTATGACGAAAATATATATTTATAAGCAGTATGTTAAAGGTATCTAAATAGTTTGATAAAGCTGCAACGTATTAGTAAGACTAGTAACATCAAGTCATTGTAATGCTTATTAAAGAGAACTATACTATTGTATTATACAATGCTACATACATGATACATCATAATACATGTATATATATATATTTAATTTTAATATATAATATATTATTTACTTTGACTGAAAATAAATTAATAAAAAATGTAATACTATATAGATTATAGTATATTATTATTTTATTACTAGTTATATACCCTTCAAAACTTTTGCATAGAGATATACCACAGCGCAAATTTTGAGGTTATCATGAATTGGTCAATGTAATTGTATAGTTTGAAACTATTAGTTTCCTTTTGATTTACAGCAGACAGAAATGAGACTGAAAATAATTATATAGAAATAATAGAATAGGTAATTATGAAAATAAAGTTCTGTAGACAATGTGTAGTAGGCTATAGTGCTATGATTTCTATGACTTAAATTTACAAAACGCAAATGTTACTTGACCAGCAAACTGGAATAATTGTTTTTTTTTCCCGCCGACCAGCAATAGATGTGTGCATGTGTGACTAGATGGACTCGGGCTGCATATTATTGCATATTTTTTGTTTTCGGGGTTAGGGTTAGGCTTAGGGTTAGGTTTAGGGTTAGGAATAGGCGCGATATCTATAGCTGGATCCCGAAAAAAAATAATACATAGTCCATCTAGTTGCCCATGCGCAATATCTATAGACAGACCCCCCCCCCCCAAAAGTCGCGCATGTGCACATCTATGCTGGTCGGCGGAAAAAAAAAAATTATTCCAGTTTGCTGGTCGGGTAACAACTGCGTTTACAAAATGCATGCATTTATGCCTTTAAAAAAGGCCATAATTTGCCCTTATGCTAACAAATTATCATTATTTATAATTATATATGACTATGTCATAAGTCAGTAATTTGCAAAGCTGTGTATTACTGTTGCCAACAGTGTTGGTCTCATAGAGTGAGACTGATTAAAAATATTTGTATAAATATATGCATGTGATTATGGGTGTGTTTAGATGGAACATATATTTCTAACAGTCTCATTCATATTACGAGTCAACAAATTTAACCAAAAATGTATGCTAAAGTAGTATCTATCAACCTAGAAACCTTTTAAATTAGTGTAAATCGTGTCCCTAACACTTGTTAAATTGCCTCCTTAATAAAAATATTCTCCCTAATACTAAGAAATTCAGAATTTATTATTTAAAAAAAACAAAAACAAATGAATAACTAAAACAATAAATGTCATTACTTAAGATCAAACCCATACACTCACAGTATACCTTCTCCACTGTTGGGACATGTAATCCATTGTGCTATGCAACCATGCCATTTTTTAAAAGATTAAATTTATTTTGACGGAATTGTGCATGTGCAATAGACAGATTCTGGAGCCATAGCAATAAATATAATTAAAAACACCCCTCATTTTTTAACTTTATCAGTGAAGTTTTTATCAAAATAAATGTACTAATGTTGAAGAATGCTGATACACTTAGCATGGCCCAAGGAAGTCCCTTAATTTTTGATAAACCCATATCTTATAAGTTTTGGGATTTCCAGAAATCACTTTAAAATTGTTTCCATTTTTAAAGCAATCATCAGCGGGTGCGATATTGGTATTCAGATTGTCACTTTTGCTAATCACTAATATTATTATCAATACTTTATTTTGTTCTTGAAAAATTTAACCTTTTTGAAACTATTATTATTTCAATAAATGGATCGTTTTAAGCTCGATTTCTTTACTCAACAATAACAAGTACGATTTTAATATTATTTTAAAAAGATTTATTGCATATGGTTAAAATTTAATTTATTCATATTCTTTTTCATTTCTACTATCTAAAAATGTGAACATTCTTACCATTTACTGTCTTAATTTCAAGATATTTTAATTCAAAGTTACTATCTGTCAACTGTGTGATATCACAATGAAAACATAAAGATTTACTTGATTATGGAATTTTTTTTGAATGCACTAGGATTCTCAGTGATAAACGAGAAGTGGTTTAAGGTATGAATCCACCAAGACGAAACACATTTTAGCGAAACTCTTGTATATACACTGGAACGAAACGGTGAGCGCCGAAACAACTCACTGGAAAGAAGTTTTAATGATCAGTCAGACATTTATATTTTCAGACAGCGCTTCGATCGAAAGAAATTTCATTTGTAGAATATGTAGGTAGACATTGTATATTTTCCTATCAGAAATTCATATACAAAGACTGTTGCCGGCCAAAACTTATAGTAATTCATGCTTTTCTGTCAAAATTCACTTTGTTGTTTTGTTTTTTAATGAATATTCACTAATTTAAATCATTTTTTCTATTCGAATCGACGTTTCTAAACAGCCATTTTGTTTGTTTATCCTGACGGAAAATGTAGCTCTCCAGAAAAAACTCTGCAAGCAGCAAAACTGAAAACTTCTGCTGCTCCGCAGCAGAAATCCTGACTGGTGTACATGTTCTCATTAGAATATCATTGCAGCGAAACAGAGATGGAATCCGCAATGCCCTTAGACACCAGCATTTCATCTTGGTGGATTCATACCTTTAAGCTTCATATCACCACTTGTGTTAGCTCCCAAAAGTAACGTCAATTGGTCTTTCATGGGTTTATGCCAAGGAACACATTTCTCATCTGAGGTGATGTAGGTACGGTTCGGCATGCGCTTCGAAAACAAACCAGTTTCATCACAATTAAATATTAGTTGTGGATGATACCCTTCTTTTTCAATGAATTCTTGAAATTTGAGACAGAACTTCTCAGCTTCTTCTTTATCTGCACTTGAAGACTCACCATGCATGACCACATGTTTAATGCCAGATCTCCTTTTAAACTTTGCAAACCAGCCAGAGGTAGCCTTGAATTCCAGATTTTCGGATGATGAACCTGGAGTTCTTTCAATTTGTCAAAAATTTCTCTAGCCTTCTCTTGAATGATGGCCATACTAGTGACATCTCTTTTCATCTCCCGTTCATTTATCCAAACTAAAAGCAAACTCTCCATTTTTTCATGGATGGCACTTCTTTGCTTCTCAGATGTAATTTTCATTTTCTTTAGTGGCTTGAGTCTTCTTGATGATATCTTTCTTAGCTAGGATTGTGCCTACTGTAGACCTGTTCAAGCCGTACTGCCTAGCAACATCAGTCATTTTTCGTCCACTCTCTACTTTATTTATAATCTCTTGCTTGGTTTTTATGGTGAGCACAGTTCTTGACACTCCACTTTTTTTAGGTCTCATAATATTGCCAAATTTTCAGACTTTTTTTTTAAGGCATTTAGAGAAGCACATAAGAAAACCAACCACACATGTATGGTACACAATTGACAAAGTGTTGTTGCACACTACCGTATGCGTCATATGGTGCTGCCTCAGTGCTACATAGTATGGATGATGACGTGTCAGCGCACATGCACATCCATTTTCAGGGCGAATTGAGGACTGGTGTCTGGTGTTCCGAGAGATTTTTGTTAGAATTAATTTTTGTTCGTGATCCGAATATTGTTCGTTGTTCGAACGCAAAAACCTTTCCTGAAAGTGTTCGTTGTCATTGGCAACAGGCTGCTTATCCTTTTTCTGTTGGCCTAAGTAATAATTCATTTGAAGGATTTTATTTGTAAATACCCAGAGAAGTATTTCAAGGACAACTATTTCATCTAAGGAATCTTTCAGGATTAAATGCAGCCTGTTATAATAATCCAGATGAGAGTCTTAGGTTAGTTTAATTCTTTATTATTCTTAACTATTAATGAATTTTAACACATTGACATGATTATTTATAAAGCTTATGACTGGTTCATGGATGACCATGTTCTACAAAAATGAAAGTAAAAAAGAACATTTAGACATGATGAGAGTTATCAAACTTATTGTATATATAAGTACCTTATTTAAACTTATTTTTTGCTTTTTAATATGTGGTTGTTAAAGAGAATCTTTTTTTTTAGAAACGCAGTCTGGAAAGCCTGAGGACATATGTATCTTATCCAAGGGGCCTTCTTGAGTATCAAGTAAGACTTTTAGAAATGATCGAAACAGTGAGGATCAAGTGCTTCAAGCCCTAAGAAACTGTGAGCCTGAAAATGCATTTTTTGGAATAAGTTAGTCTCTGGCTGATAGTTTTTGACAGGTCATAGAAAGGCAGCGGCATATGGGCTTTCTCTCTCTTAGAACTCTCTCAGTGAAACTGTGGGCTGAGTCTCTTAGAGCCCGTGAGATCAAACTTGCTCTCAACATCTGGAGAATGCCAAAAAGCCCAATGGCCAGCAAGCTGCCGGACTGGTCCAACTCGAAAAGCACGTGATCTACAGTTTCCTCCACTTCCCTGCAGTGTTGGCAAAGGGTATCGACATTGGGCCTCAACCTCCCAAAGTACGCACCTATAGGGCAATGCCCAGTATGGAAATGGGCAATCATTGCCTGCTCGATCCTCCTAAGCTTCCACCACTGGACAGTTTTGGACGGCTGCTCCATCTGACTTCGGACATTTCTGCCTGTCACCCCTTTGTCCCAACTCGAGATTCACTGAGATTGCTGAAAGAGCCTGATCTTGGCACATGCTGCCTCAAGTGAGCTCTTTCTTGCACTCACTGGCTGGGCTTGGGCTATTATCATTTTTGCAAGGAAGTTGGCCCTTTCGTCACCAGGTACGTCTGCATGCCCGGGGACCCACTGGGGGGTCACTGCCACACTGTATTGGGACATAAGATCCTGTATAGCCGACACCATGACTTCCAGTAGCTCGGGCCATTCTCCTGTCCCCTTTAAGGAGAACAGAGAGTGCATCAGTCAGGATAATAATACACGTAGCAGGCAAAGTACCTTCCCGAATATGCCCCCCAATGTGTGCCACTGCCTCAGTAATGGCTGCCATCTCTGCCTCGTAAGCACAGAGAGACCCACATGGCCCTGCAAGATCTACGACAAATTGAGTTTGTGGGAAACTGATATGAACCCCAAACAAGGAGCTTGTTTGGCCGCCCTTACTGATAACGGCCAATATAGGCGTCCCTTGGATAGGATCTAATCGCACTGTGCAGTGTTGGGAGATCCTTTGCATTCCCAGCATTGGTTTCGACCAGGGTTGTACGAACCTCCGGCATGCAGGTTGTTTCACCAGGAGAAGCCCGGGATGTGATCTTAAGCATTTGGCGGTCGGTAGGCAGCCCGATTTCTAAGGACAGTCTCGTAGCATGATACATAAAAAACTTCATCGTTAGCCGCTTTCCTTCCACCCAGACATCAACCATTTCCCTAAGGACAAAGGACTCCTCTTGCCACTTATACTGCTCGAAAGCAGTAATCACGGCCCGCTCCCTGCAAATGCCTAGGGGAGGCACGTTTGCCATGATTTCGACCGCTGCCATTGGCGCCGTTCGAAAAGTGCCTGTGATCAGCCTGAGAGCCTGGTTTTGCACAATGTCAAGGGTCTCTAGTGACGATCGAGACCCATAGACCTGCACTAACTGGCTGTAATCAATCTGGGACCTTACTGCACCGATGTACAGTGTCCTTAGGACATCTTCTTGAGCCCCCCCCCCCGAGGACGTGCTTGGAAACTTTTTGACAATATTTAGTTTATTGGAGGCACTGCTGGCCACCTCCGACAGATGTGCGCAGAGAGTTAACTTCCTGTCCAGTGTGATACCCAGATACTTGGGTTTCGGTTCCAGAGCAAGAACCGTACCCTCAACTTCCAGCCTCAGTGGTTCCTTAAGAATACTCTTGCCCAAGGTAAACAGCAAGTAGACGGTCTTTGAGTAGTTTACCTCTAAGCCCCACATCCTTGTATAACAGCCAGTCTTTAGATATGTTTAATGTTCACTGTTACATATATAAAAATGCTACATCTGGATTTATCAATGGTAAAATAAAGTTAAAACTTAACAAGACCATTGATTGGTTACTCAAAAAGGGTAAATTGGACCAGGAATGGATAATTTTGTTGGTTTCATGAAAAGAAAAATTCTTGGTGGTCATGATGTTGAAGTTTATCAGGCTAAAAGAGAGGTAAAAAATAAGAGAAAGAAAATGGAAACATCTATACAAGCAGATAGGAGTTTAAAAAGTTCAATTCCTGATATTTCTCCAGAAAAACCCCATTCTTGGCTATACCAGAAAATTACATATGGCAGAATCAGAACAAAAGATGAGTTACTGAAGTGCATAAAAATATCATTTGGATTAAATACTATGGTAAGAACAAAGCCACAAAGTTATCTGTTATTGCTCTTAATACCGACATCATCATAGGGGATGCAACATTTTGTACCTAAGATCCAATTTCTATATTTATGTCTCATACTTTTTTTTAGCAATGTTTCACCACTTTAAGTATATTTTTTTTCATTCCTGAAATTTGTTTGGAATGTCCTTTTCCACTTTTAATTTGAATTAGTACACATTTTTTAACTTCAGTAGTTGAAAAGTATAATTTCATCAATAATTTTCAATAAGCACATTAAAATGTTTTTACTTTCACAAATGATTAAACAATCATTTTTATATTAAGATTTTAGCCTGAGTTGTTGAAAAATTATACCTTTTCTTGTCTTTTTAAATACAATCTTGTTAGTTTAAATACTATTTTTACTATTAACTTGTGCTAATTAAAAGTTATGTATTTTCAGCATTATATATGTGTAAATATACATGCATGTATTGCTTTTCTTCATTGCCCATGGATTAAATGGGTGAAGTGTTTTTTTACAGAGAAGAATTGATGAGAATTGTTAGGTAAAACCACTTTGAATGGAAATATTTACTTAGGACATTCTGTTTGATTTTCATTACCCTTCCTGGAAGCAAACTTATGCACACAGAGATGATGCTTAAATTATTTCCTAAATGATACATTTGGTGCATTGATTTGTATGCCTATATGATTCTTCCATTTACTTTTTAAAGATTAAAAACTTATAGTCAAGAGTTATGACAATACCAGGACATGTGTTTATAAAAAAATTCTTAGCTATATTTTGGGATAAGAAATCATGATATAATTAAGAGAACTTGAGGATTGTAGAAGAGAAAAAAGTGGAATATGAGATATTTTCAAGATAAATTTAACTTTTGTTTAATGTTTGTGTTATTTGAGATGAGAATATTTTTTGACAGATGTGTAAAAGGTCAGAAATTCATTCTTGAGGACAGAAACATACAGACAGGGCTAACAGGCTTTGAGATTTTTAATTTGGCAGATTTAGGAAATGATGTTTGCATATTTTATTACCACCTAATAAATAGGGACCTGTTCTGCACAGTATAAGATGTCAACATTCCAAAGTATCGTGTCTCTGCAGGAGGTTAAATGACTCCTTTGATTATTGTGGGCTTATTACTTCAAGTTATCCTCAAATGATATTTTCAGCCGACGCATATGTCAATTAACAAAGTCAATACCACTCACCATTTGTTGAATTAACATTTATTAACATGACAAAATAATCATTAAAATAAATCCTTATAAGAAAACATTCCATATCATCACTTCCATAATACTTCACTACCAACTATCTATAGAAAAATCAACTTACTATCTTAACTGTTAATACCACACTAACTGTCCCTTTCTCTAACTTCTTCACCCCTGGTCAGCATTTTCACTAGCCCTCATTTTCTCCACCACTAGCACACTTTTTCATACTGAATAAAAACTCACAACATGCACTTGACCAAAGGTTATAACAGAGTTATGACACAAAGGTTATCTCTAAAATGAATGTTAAGAGGCTGTCAGCTTTTCAAAAGAAAAAAATAGCTAAATCCTGACTTTTTAAAAGAAAACTAATTAGCTAAGAAAATTCTTATTGACTGGCATTCAAAGCTTGGTAACTCCTGGTTCAACAATGCAGATTTGTATAAACCACAAACATTATCCCAACAAACCCACAAATAAACATAGTTTCATTTTTATTTATTAAGATAAGAATTCTTAGTTTGCTACTATTCCATAAAATATTACCGTTACTTGTATTCAACATGACTATTAATAATAATTTTTAAAAAATTCTGATAAATTCTAATAATTGATATGTTTTACTAGGTTGGCAACCAAGATGGTTTATATTAGACAATGGAGTTCTGTCATATTATAAATCACAGGAGGATGTGAATAATGGTTGTAAAGGGTCTATTAAAATGGCAGTTTGTGATATTGTTGGTAAGTATCATCAGACTCTTTTTATCTGCTTAATATTTACCAGTCTTTAATGAAGATTTTACAAAGCAACTTTATAATATAAAAGATTATGATTTGGTTTATTTAATATCTCTGTTTTCTTTTTTAATAGCATGATTCATTATTTTACCCCTAGCTTTTGTTTGTTAACAAACTACTTACCTTTTTTGGAACTTAACGCAAGTGTTATGAGTCAAGGGCTTACTGCTCAATCTCTTCATCTTAACCTTATGTTTTACTGTCACCTGTTATTTCTGTGGCAATCTCTCATCAGCTTCTCTCTGTTGCATGTAGGAGCTGAAGGGGTAATATAGAAAATTATCCTTTTTTCAATCTAATAGATTCATATCTAATGCCTCAGTTCCTAATGTGCTTACTTGCTTAATTCCTCATGCGGCTGACCTTTCTCTGGCCATGGGGTCACCACTGTACTCCCATTCTTGTAATATCTTCCAGTGGCATCCTGAGGTAATCACCAGTGTATTTCCATTTTCATTCCTGTGTTTCAGTTTAACTGGTTTGTGGAAGTACTATACCTAAGTCATCAAGTGCCACTGCCCACATCTAGTAAAAGGCAATTTCTTCCCTTCACTCTTAAATCCTCAAATTCCCCATGAACCACTTTGCCATACAGTGACAACAGATATGGGACAATCTGTTGAAGAAGTGCACCTGAAAGTAACACGGTGTTGCCTGATTCCTCTGTACATTAATGGACGGTTTTTAAACAGACAATTAGTATTTGACTTCTATTTAAGTAAATGAAATTCTTTAATATTTGAAGATTAGAAGGATATTTGGGACTCATTAGTAGGAGTTTGCAATTCGCTGATTTAAATTAGGAATAGGGAGCTAGATATACACTGATATAATAATACATGGCACCTTGATAAAGAAACAAAGAAAACAAAAGGATGTGTAACTTGACAAATAAGTTAGATATTACATAAACTGAGTTGTCCACAAATACATGTATATTGATTTGACATTGGCAGATAGTGATCTGCACATTTGTATTATATGTAGAGTGAGTTTACCTCTGGTATTTGAGACAAAAGGAATTGATGACTAATCTCTATTGATTTCCATTTATGTTTGTAATTATAGATTCTATTTCCTATCATGTATGTTACAATGCTCCATGACACTACTTGATAGATCTGTTGACTTTATCTGATATTATAAACCTTTTTCATTTCATCCAGTTAGGATTATGAAAATTCTTAGTTTTTAAAACTATTTTTCAGTTCATCCAGTTGATATGACACGCTTAGATCTAATCATTCCTGGTGAGCAGCACTATTATGTTAAAGCTAGCACTCCTCAAGACAGACAGTCCTGGCTCATTGCTCTAGGAAGCTCAAAAGCTTCATTTAATGAAGTTAGTGGAGCTAAAAAAGATGCTGGTTGGTCAGGACATAAGTTTAATGACATGCTGTTGTTAGAAAAAATATAATTTAAAAAAAGTTATTTTATCTTGAAGTTTATTATTTCATCAGGTAGTTTTGAAATTTCTATAACCTATATATTTTAAGAGACCTATATTTTGTCAACTTTTATATTAGATGGTGTACCAGATCAGGTTCGAACTAAAAAATCCGAGCTTCGCCTTTATTGTGATTTGCTAATGCAGCAGGTACATTCTGTGAAAGAAACAATATCTGAAACAGATGGAAATGTCAATTTTGAGGTGAATTAATTAAGTAATGTTAATATCGATAATTCATTGAAAGATTTAAGCTTTCTAATTAAAGTTTCTAGATTTTAATGTTAAGCAAGCTGTTAGAATAGATAAAAAAGTTCCTTAAATAAAAAAGCCTGATTTGTCTTTGAAAGTATGTAAAACCAACATAAAATAAAATAACTTGAGCAACTTTTAAAAAATTTAAATCACTTTGTTCTCCACTGTTAGTTTTTTTTTGTTATAAAAAGTGTTCTAATTAAACTAAGCTTTTTTTTTTAAAAAAAATGTCTTAAGTTTTACTTAAACCGAATGCTGTGCTATTTCTTAGGAGGAATTTTATCAGCATGAAACTAACCTCACATTCTAAAATAATGCAAAAGTATTTGTCAGTCGACCAGAAATATAGATTTTTCTTTGACTTGATAAAAGCATTTCTAACTAAAGGTTACTTTTTTCCAAAAGCTTTTCATCTTTGTAGTCAGCATTAGACTCTTTCAAATAATACTATTTTTTATTACAACTTTTTTTGTGCCGCCACTGCTATCACGATAGGGTGCTGTGTGGCAGCTACACCAACTTTGTTGGCAGCACTGATGTGCGTCTCCCATGCCTACAGATGTGCAGGATGAGTGTTCCCACTACATCTGTCGACATGGCTGAATAAAAGGGTTTCAGCACTTGCCCAGACTGGTCAGACCCGCAGGGTTTGTGTACTGCTGATTGACCAGAATGGCAAGGCAAGGGTTTTTCCTGCCACCAAGGATAGAGGGGGAGAAAGTAGTGTGCCTTATCCCTCTGCCAGAAAAGGCAGGCTGTGACAGGATACCCATGTATGGTTGAATCTAATTGATTTTCATTAACATCCTGATAAAGAATGCAAGTTTGTTTATTTGATCCCATCTGCCAGTAAAAAAAACTGTCCAAAGCCCAAAAAAAAACTGAAATGCTAGGTGTAGTCCTGGCTAAGTCTCTAAATCACAATGTGAGCAATTCTGGACAAAGAGATGACATCATTGACAAATTTGTCATTAATTGCAAACATAATAGAACACTGGACCTGGCTGACTGCCATTATATCAAGAAGAGTTCCAAGATATTTCTCAAATTTTTCCATCTGAACAATATTGGATCAGAGGATTGAAAACAAATACATGTATATTGTGCACATCTGATAATATTTTTCGCCATACAAAAAAATGTTAGTGTAAAATGTTTACAATCAAATATAATTTAGATAATTTTTTTTTTTCAGAAATTAAAAGAGTGTGCATCTTTAATTGGAGCAACCTGTGATACATTTATTGGTACTCTAGATAAATGCATGAAAATTGTTTCAAATACACCCATGTTTGAATCCCCACACCAACATGTTCGTGATGCAGCTATTCCAGCTTCTCCTACTCGACCAAATGTTCAAAGATTGCCAGTAATTGTTACCCATTGAATACTCTAAGATAAATATTACAATTATATATTTTTTATTCATTTTTTAATTAGTTAATACTAAGCAGATTTTTTTAACCAAATACTTTTTTTTGTTGTAACTTTTGATTTAAAAACCAAGAATAATTTGTTTTTCATTTCTAGGGAACAAGATCTACAATTACTAGACCTTTAGAAAGGTGAGAAGTGCTTTAGACAAACAACTCTATACCAGTAACTTCCTAAGCTAATATCTTCACGTAATGGGGTAGTGTTTCTAATAATGATACTTTTTGGCTTAGTTCCCTATTCATAAATAAAAATTTGATATGTTGAATTAGTTTTAATTTGGTAACATAAATGATTTAATATTTAGTTGTATTTTTAGTAAAAGCCTGTTTAATATCTTAATCAAATCAATTTATTTTTACAACCACTTGTTAAGTGGGTGATTTCCCAGGTAAAGTTAATTTATAGATATCAGCTATTCATTTGAATAGAAAAAGATAAAAACTGAAATGAATGTTTTCAGACCATTAAAACATCGTTCAGCAGTCTCTTCAGTAGCTATCAAAGTCCATACTTCATCATCACATCATTCTCTCAATGAAGGATTGATTCTTTCTGAGGCAAATTCGACCAGTAACTTATCACCCATTATGTTGCAGCCATTAAGTCAGATTTTATCAGAAGTTAGTAGCCCTGCTTATTCTCCATCTGTTCACTTAAACAATGAAGATAATCTTGTTAATGGTTTCAAATATCAGTATGCTAACAATAACAATGCCAATGAGGCACATACTGAGCCACATTGTGCTGCATTGTCTAATGCAGCATCTTCAGATGACCTAGAAACACTAGATGACTTTAAAGATGCCATTGATGAAACTGTCATGACTTTTTTCTCAGCCATGCATACCAGGTAGGCTAAAATAAATGATCAATTTCATTTTTTGAAATTCATTAAAATTACAGTTCCTAAAGATAGCATTTTTTTAAAATTTACCATTTATTTTGTGGTGAATGTAAAGTATGTCACCTTTACAAGATAGCTACTTGATGTATTGTACATTTTATCCAGACCTAACCATCTTTGCATAGTTTGCAACCATCTCCACACATCCATTAATATTACATGTATCTAAATTTTCTTATCTTTAAGAAAAATTAATTTTTAATAGTTTATACATTTTTAACAATATTGATTGATTATTTTAACACTTACAATGTTCTTAATTTGTTATTGAATAAATGATCATATTATAGAAAGTTACTGATCGCTATAACTGTAATTTTAAAAAGATACAATTTCAAAGGTTTTTGGTTTTAATTTCAGTTTTTCTAATGTTGATACGTCCGATGAAGAAAATATTCTTGTGAATCCATTTTTGGATGCCTGTAACAATTTAGTTCCCATTTTTGGTTAGAACATTTTATCGATTTATTTAATAAAAAATAAATTCACTTCTTATCATGGTCTTAAAAATCTTTTACATGTATATTGTTACATTAATGTTGTTGCTTTTTTTTTCTTACTATTGAAGAATACTTAATATTAATTTTTTTTATTCTTACAGATAAATTGAACAGTACTGCCTTTTCACCTGTAAAAATGGATTTCTGTGGCAATATTAAAGTATGTGTTATGATTTATTTCCGAATGTAATACTGCCAAATCTGGGATTTTAATGCCAATTTTTTTTTTATTTTGTGTTATAGTTCATCGCATGCAGTTGAAACCATACTGCACTAAATCCAAACACAAAATGACAATTTTTGTTTGTCATATATGAATGCATATTTTTCTTTTAGTACTTCAATAAATATTTCATAACAATTATGTAAAAAACCTACAATTTTAATTTTGTAGAGCTTTCTAAATTCTTTCCTTTGACACTAATTTATGTCAATGAGGAATAAAATTTTTTTTCATGTCTAAAAATGGGGTCATTTATACATGTTTGTAATATTTGTAAAAAAAAACCTGTGGCCAAAAATTAAATTTTTTACAGATAAACTTAACAACTTTTGATCTGTTTAAGTTATAAGCTACTTTTTTTTCCACATAAATTCATTGATGTATTTGGAATTAAAATCTATGAATATTAAACTTTGGACAACACATGAACTGTGGTCTGCATATTTTATTGCTTCATGGGACATTTCTGTACTGTCAAATTGACAGATTAAAAACAAGGTTAAGTTAAAAGCTATTTAGTCCAATATCCTTTAACTTAATACACTGTATTAGGTGGGAAAGGGGAGAGGAAGAGCGAGCCAAGTTGACATATGGTGCACAATTACGTTAGTCTTGTTGAATAACTGTTACAAAAATAAATGAGTTACGCCCTTAGTTCAATGACCGTTAGTGATAAGTAACAAAAGCTAAATTAGTAGCTAAATTAATAAGAAATAAACGGAACGAAAATTTAACATTTTTAGCTAAATATCTTTGGAGAAATTAGTAAAATGCCACAATATGTTTGCATTGATACCCAAATGAACTAGATCCACAGATTAAGAACAGAAGTAATGATGTTGATTTTAAACCGCCCGCCCCTAATTTCAGTATAAACAAATTTTCAGTATTACGAACGAATTTCGAGTCCCCCGTCAATTTCGCTATAGCAAAATTTCACTGTACTTAAAAAATGAAAATAAAATGCATCAAATTCAAATATTGATTGACATCTTTTGAAAAAGTAGTTTTTTTATAACGAAATAGACAGGGGACTCAAAATTCGTTCGTAATACTGAAAATTTGTTACACTGAATTGCAGTGGGGGGGGATCAACTACGCATTTTCTGTTCTTAAAATGTGGATATAGTTGATTTCAGGTATCAATGCAATATATTGTCATTTTACTAATTTCGCCAAAGATATTTAGATAAAAATATGTTAAATTTTCTCTCCGTTTATTTTTTATTAGTTTAGCTACCAATTTAGCATTTAGCTTTCGTTACAGCTGTCATTTAACTAAGGGGCGTAACTCATTAATTATTGTAACACATTAAACATGTCTTACTTCCCTTAATTTATAAGAAACCTGTGGAATGTGCCTATTACGGCTCTCTTTCTCATATTGTCTCATTTATTATACATGTACAATGAAATACTTAACTGGAATAAATTTTATTATAATTAGAAAAAAGAGTATAGCTATATCACAAAAAGTTCAAATAAATCACTCATTTATTCTTCACTTCCTGTATTGAATACGGTACCGGTAGTTTGTTAACATCGATTTTTTTTTAATCCAGCGAAACCTACATTCACTTGGTTGTCCCATGACGTCTTAGCTCTCTATTCCTCCTCCCCTTTCCCACCATTGCTAAAACTCCCCTCCTCATCCCCTCACCCCCCCCCACTGTTTGTTGTTACGTAATTGTGCCCCCCCCTCCCTCGCTGTACCAAGACAACGCTTGATTCAGTACTGCACCTGGTAGAATTTATTTGTACTATCCTCATCAGTAGAGGTAAAAGGTTATCATAACATTTTACTCCTCTTACACCCCCCCTCCCATTATCTAGTAAATGTGAATGTCATTGAGCTTAAGTTGACTTGAGTTTTAGAAATTCGCCAAATTTAAATTATTATTTTCTTTGGTAAGGGAGGAATTAAATATCTGCAGAACGGCTATTTTTTTCACTGTACTGAAAGTAAGAAATTCGTTACAATGACACTATTTAACAGATGTTATATAAGCGAAGGGGAAGGAGCAAAAAAAAATGTTGCTGTACTGAATATTTTGTTACACTCACGTTCATAATAATGGCATTTCACTGTTATCCTTTTATCTCTAACATTTTTTTTCAGAAAATCCATCAAAAACATTTAAGCAATCCAGAAAAATTTGTAACTCTTCAATCTATGGTATTAGATGAAGTTCAGAATGGGCAACATACACATTCTAACTCTGCTACTTCTGCATTATTATGGCTTAAAAGGTATTCAAATATTTGTGATATTCTGGTGAATACAATAAACAACCACCAATCTGATGAAAACTCAGTTTTTAATTAATTTCCAGCATGTTGTCACATGTATATAGATCCTTTATTAAATTTTGCTGTTTATAATTAATTTTACAATATAAAAGGCTACCCCCCCCAAGGCCTTCAATAAAAACATTATCAAATCTTATACATTTTTCTTTTGGGTAATTTCTCACCATGTAAACAATCCATAATGGCTGCTTAGAAATATTGATAAAATAATAATTTTTTTTTTGTCTCTTTCCTCATTGTTCCTTATCTAAATACTGTAATCAGTTGGCTGCCTGACCCTAAACATGACCCCAAACTCCAATCTATCTCCTATTTTTGCTGTCCTGACACAATTTATGTTTCTTACCAAGGTTGATGACTAAAAAAAACACTATTATTATCATCACAAACAATTTTTCACTCTATAAGTGTATGGGTTATTACACCCAGTTGCCGGGAATAGGATATGCAATACATTGGGGCGGAAAGGGTTAAAATTAAGACAAGCAATTAAGCCTGTTCCATTCTGGACACAGGACGTGTTAGCGCATTTTCATGTTATGTATCAGTACGTTTGTTAGCTTTCAGTAAATATTTGTAAATTTTGGAAATGTTTATAAATTCAATTGTGTAATGCATATATCTGTAAAAAAATATTATAAAGACGTTTCTTTATATTTGAAAAAAAATTATTTTCTCATAAATCTAACTACAGTTTCTTATAGAGCTAATAGAGTCATTGTTTATGTTTTTTAGTTTTACTCTCCTCGATTAAATTGTCAAATGCGTAATATTCAGCAATCGCCTTGGCTTGATCCGTAAATGCGAGTCTTTCCTAGTTTTGTCATCAAAAAAGGGATGTAAAACTAAAGGGAAATCGCTGGTTTATTTTCTATACAAAACGGTTTCCAGCGATGATATAAATATAATCAAGATAGAGTATATTGATTATTCTAAAATAATCCTCAGGCAAATAAACTTAGTTTTTTTCTGTTCATTAGTCTTCCAGCTTGTTGTGGAGGTTGAATGTCGACACCAAATGTCTGGGGGCGACCGATAATCGGATCGGTATCGGACCGATATTGGCACTATCGGTTAATATCGGATGGGCCGATTTTGTAGGGAGCGACCGATAGTCGAACCGATATTGGCACTATGGGTTAACTTCGGACCGGCCGTTTTTGGCTGCGATACATTGTTTTTTTTTTGTTTTCACAACAGAGTTGCAGAAAAAAAATCAGTAAATAACCCAATTCTATAACCAGATCAGACAAGATTTTTAAAAAAGAATTAAAAAAACCCGTTTTACAGAAACTGTCACGTCTACATAAAATTACATCAGAGACATGACCTTGAAACAATAGGATTGGCATTTCTTAATTCTAATGTATGACCTTCAATTAGTGAACATCTGTGTGTTATTTGGGATGGGAAGTTGGGGGGTAAACAAGACTTACGTGTGGGCGAAGTGTTGCAAAATATGACAGGAAGGTGAGCATGGGTTGACATACGTCATATGATTTGAAACTACAGCACGAGAAAAATACGTGTTTGGCATTGTAGTTGATTAAAAAAGAAAATATCGGTATCGGTGAAAATGCTGGAGAAAAATATCGGTTTCGGACTATCGGTAAAAAGGCATATCGGTCGCTCCCTACAAATGTCATCTGCAACACCTTTTGTAACTGTAAAAATTTCCCTATACCTCTCATCACAATTTTGTCGACCAACAACCAATTTAGTCAACAATTCTTCAATGTATTTTTGTACTGCCAGTAAATCTAAATATACTGACTACTATTTTTGGGTTACGGCTTTAAGCTTTGATGATTTTTTTGTTTAACTAAACAAACAACAAATGAAGGAGTAATTACAGCACAAAGTAGATATTGAGCAACTGTGCTTTTGGTGTTTCAATATTTCTAGTTGTTTAACGATTCCTGTCATTTTATATTTATATGTCCGTCTAGTTTCACGTTGCAAATGAACATTTGGAATTAGTTTTCTTCGCTGATTACTTCCTCGGAAAAAAACATTATAAATGACTTAATTGTCCATTTGTGTTTCGCACATCATTCACATGTGTGTTTACCTTGCTGTATTTAAGGCAAAACCTAAATGTGTTCACCATACTGTATTTAAGGCCAAACTTATGTGTGTTCACCATACTGTATTTAAGGCCAAACCTAAACGTGTTTACCATACTGTATTTAAGGCCAAACCTAAATGTGTTCACCATGCTGTATTTAAGGCTATTATTTAAATGTGTTCACCATACTGTATTTAATACCAAACCTAAATGTGTTCACCATGCTGTATTTAAGGCCAAGCCTAAATGTGTTCACCATGCTGTATTTAAGGCCAAACTTAATATAAGAATTAGTCTTGCAACGTAGACGGTGTGTTGTTTTATTATAACTTATTATAAGAAAATTATCAAAAAAAATGTATGATCTTTGTTTTAAATAAATATACGTAAAATATAGTAGTTTTAAATTACATAGGTTATCGCTCCATTATTAAGAACATGTGATGCACCATATCTTTTCAATGTGTTGTGATCAACCATTGTTTCTCAAAGCAATTGTCGATATTGCTTTACATGGGTCGGCTGCACATGAAAAACGACATATACAGAAGTATTAGAACATTTGACCAATTAACTGAGCAACTTAACATTGATGAATTCCATGTCAGCCGGAGCACCGTTTACACTCGATTGTTGCCAAGATGAAGTTAAACAATAGAAGGGAAAAGACACATTTTCACAGTACCAGTCAAGCTAATCCGATCTCAGAACGATTCCCACTCCAAACACATGGATGGAAAGTGCTGCAAAGCCTCAGTGAGACATTTAGAGGAATTATCATCAGTGCTCGGACTACCGAAGTGTGCTTTAATAGCCAGCATGATAAAGTACGAGTTCCAATAGGCTTGACCGCAGCAAATAAATAGGCACCATCGCTAATACATATGGACTATCGTGTCAGTTTACCAGACCACGATTGGGTTGTTGCAGCTAAACACAAACTTATTCCATCTGATTATGCTGGAATTCGCATTGAAAAAGATGGACTAGGAAAACCGGAAATTGTAAGCTATTCAGGTCCAACATACATAGATAGCAATACAATTCAGGGGAAGCATTTTTCATCCACTGCTTTTGCTCATGGCTTAGACTTCGAAAGACTATAGTATTTGGATGAATTCGATAAAATAACAAAAGATAAAAGAGACAATGTGATAAAACCTATTGTTTTTTTTACAGTGGATGGAGGGTCAGATGAAAATCCTCGCTATCAAAAAGTAATTGAAGTTGCCATCTATCACTTCGTTAAAAATAATCTTGATGCCTTATTCCTTGCAACCAATGCACCAGGAAGAAGTGCTTTTAATTGCGTGCAACGTTGAATGGCTCTATTAAGCAGAGAACTGTCTGGTGTCATATTGCCAAATGAACATTATGGCAGCCACCTTGATTCGCTGGGCAGAACAATCAATGAGAATTAGGAAGGAACAAACTTCAGGTTTGCAGGTGAAACTTTAGCTGAAATCTGGTTGCATGTGATTGTTGACCAATTTCCAACAGTTGCAGAATATATCAACCCTGAGAAATCTGAATTGGATGCAGCAGGACTGATATCGAAGGATCAGGAATAGTTTGATCATCATGTTCGCACCAGCCAATACTTCACTCAAAGTGTGAAATGTCAGGACATAAAATGTTGCGACAAAGTACACAGCTAATATTTCAATGTTTTACCTTCGAGATTATTTCCTCCTCCAATCCCAATCAACCAAACAACTGATGGACTCAGAGCTTCATAAAGAGTAGATGCAGATGCTCATAAATTTCCTTCATTGTTTGTGGCACAAACTCTCAAATTTGATGACATTATGCCAAGATCAACAGGAGTTTTTAAAGTGCAACCATATGATCTTTATTGTCCATCTTTGCAGACCAGCTTACATGATCGAATTTATACTTGGCCTCACAAACAATGTTGAAGAAACATACATGACAACACAGAGCTCGGACGCAGGAGAATGTGCCAACCCAATATTTTCCAGAATCAACTCGGATAAAACGCATCCGTTTTTTGAGAATCGCTGCTAGAAAGCAAAAAGAACTCTTGGCAATTATAGGCAGAATGGAAAATGCACATTCAGAGGATGTTGAGTGGCTAGATGATGATGAAGTTGATCTGTCTGCAATTATCCTTCCAGGAAACGATGATGGGGAAAGATTTATGTTGTAACTATGGATGAACATTTTACTTCACCATAGATGGATGATGTCTAGTGAATATTTTTTTAATTAAACGTAATTCACAGGTCCATTATAAACATATTCAATATAGCACAAGAGCTGCTCACATAATTTGTCAATCTAGTCCTTTTTTTTTTAGTCGCATTGTTGTGTTTCCATTGTTATTATTTAATCACTGGTTGAGGTCAAGTTTCGCTAATCTACTTATCATGTGTCAATAGAAGGCATAATTGGAAGATTATCTCAAAGTTGACCTCACCCATTGTAAATGAAAAGGTAGCAGATAAATGATGTTTATCATATAATTGTCAAGTCTAATTCTGCAATTTTTTTTCAAATTCAATTGATTGAGTTACTGTTTCAAAGAATAACTGTGACAACTGATGACAGTTAGTTATTCAGTTAGTCATTTAATAATATGATAGTCCTTTTAATATTTATATTTTAAGGCAGTTTAATAGTGAAGTGCGGTTAAAGTTTTCAATTAAATTTTAATTAGTTGATAATTTAAAAAAAAATTTCGAAAGTGTGACATACTTTGGGGGGGGGGTCCTGAGATTTGTGACGGGGGGGGGGAATAGCGTGACGTACTTTATGGACGGCCCCATATAGCTAAGCTAAGTGCATATTTGCCACGAGTCCGAATAACAATCGGACTTTATTGAGACCCGGGTCCAAATAACAATCGGAGTTTATTGGACCCGGGTCCAAATAGTCACTTCGAATCTCTATTTTAAATATTTTAAATAATTTATCATTTTACTATTTGCTAATTGGATCATTGAAATAACTTTTTATTACTTAATGAAAATGGCGACTAGTGAAACCTCAGTCGAAATTAATAATATGTTTCTGGATGAACTGAAATGGTTTGTTTTTATTTTTCAAGTTCATGACGGTGGGGGTGAACGCAGCTATATTTGCATAACTTTTCACCAGCGGCATGTTTGCATGACACAATTGCACACATTTTGTCTTTTGTGATACTCCCTTAATAGGGAGCCAAGCCGGAGCCATCAAATTTTTGGGAGCCAGAGCCGAGCCAGTAAAAAATGGCGGCTCTGCAAGCCTGATTACGAGTGTGTGCGGAAAGCAGTTTCGCGTTCTATATTTTAATTCTTATTGCGCGCAATATTACAATAATTCAATTTTAACAAATTAATAATATAATAAATTAATAATAAACGTTAAAACACAAGAAAAGTAATCATTTTTTCCTCACATTAAAAAAGGTGCCAGTACACCGTACCGGTGCGTACCGGCACAAAAAAAAGCACTGGGTGAGTTATTGTTATAAAATATAGATAAGACTTGCCAGCTTATTGATATGGCATTTGGCTGTTCCTTCTGCCCAAATATTATGAAATGGGAAGAGTGTGGGATTGCTGGGAGTTAAAAGAATGATATAGGCAACATCATTGATCAAATACCAGGTAAGCTAAAATATGTGAATCCCAGAAGATTACATTACATCTTGAGGAGGGCTCTCTTCATAAAATAAAATTTTAGAGAATGTCTAGGTCCGTGGAATGGACTCTGTGGCTTGCTACCAATGGAAAAATAAATACTTGCTTGCACACATATAGAAATAATAAGAGTTTAGTGCACTCTCTTGTTTAATTGACTAATTACTATGGAGTAAAAGTAAAGTTCTCTTAAGCCCCAAAAGGGCTCATCGGGGCAGATGAATTGTAGAATTTCTTAGTGTCAGTAACCTCTACATATAAAGGGATTAGCACAATGCCTAGATGCTCACCCAACTTAATGTTGGATATCCATTTAACTTTGTGAACAGGATTTTCACCAGGACTGAAAAAATATCCAGGTTCTCACTGAGATTCAAACCTGGGAACCCTCTGATGGACAGCCAAACACTCCACAATGCACGACCACCCATCTCCTTTATATAGTACATGACAAAAAAATCAGTCATTATAAATTTGTCTCTATAATTAGTCTTTTAAAGAATAAAGTCTACTGTAATAAATACATAAATAGTTTCACCACCATTTTCATCCTCTAAAATTATTTAAAAAACTACTAAAATGAAACAACTTTTTTGAAAATTGAAAGAATTTTTAGAAATGTACTTTCCTAATTTTAAGTAAAATCTAAGCAATATCTACTTTTAAAAATAACTTAGCAAACAATATACAATATTTTTGTAATTCTAAATATGCTTGTCAGGTGAAATTAATGAGTGTTATAATATACTAGTCGTCCCGCGCCGTATCATACGCCGCCTTATCAATCAATATAAACAACACGCTTGCTGTGATCCAACTTGACCCACTTTAAACAACACGCTTGATGTGATCCAGCCCTCCCGTCTTCACACTATAGTGTGTTTTTTTTTCCCGGTGTCGCGAGTTGTCGACATATTCGATAATTCCACAATCTATAAATAGTCCTGCGTCTTGAAGTTGTGAATTACATGTATAGATACTATTGTATATATCTGTGTGATTAAACACATGAATTTTAAAAAATAGAATGTGGAAAAAAATTTTAGCAAATTTTCTATGAATATTTTTGGAATTTATGCACTATTACATTAAATTTTACGTTAAATTTATTTTTCTTCCTGTAAATTTAATGTATTCATCATTTATTATGATTTCAAATATATTTCATTTATAACTCAAGTTTGGAAGATCTATTAATTAATTTATGTCCAACCCAGCTATATCCCCATTGTATATTACATCTTAAATTTTTTTTTGTACTGTACATTTTCTCTAAAGCAAAGAATTTTATTAAGTCTTTGACTATTCCAAGAGGATGAATACTCAATCAGGGTAGAGCACTCATCTGTCAACCTGAGAGTCCTGAGTTTGATTCTCAGTGAGAACCAAGGAATTTTTCCATGTCTTTAAAGAAAGTTGGTTGAAAGTTTCCTAAGCCCACCCAGCTTTAAATGGATATTTGACATAAGTTGGGGAAGTAAAGACGGCTGAGCATTTTGCTAGCTACACAATCCCTTAATATGCCATTGCTACCCTTTATCTATTATAATGGCTTTTAAGGGTTTAAGGAACTTCACTTTATGTTTATTCTGAATCTAAAAATGTTTTGACTCATAAAAATTATATAGAAACTGATTTCATTTGTTTCATAAGTTTTTGCTATCATGTTACTGCTGCCTGGCATGAGACTTATGTATAATTTTTTTAATCCTAACAATGCTTGTCTTCCCAAAACTTTTAAAACCAGAGATGGATAAAACAATTACATTGCTTACATATGCTTAAAATGATTAATATGTTTTCATCAGGAGGCATTGAAATTCCCCAACTTTTTACGACAACCCTGCCCCTTTAAAATCATAAGAACATCTTTTTTAAATCCAATTTCTAAATTTAACTTTTGAAGCTGATTAAAAAGTAGTCAGTTGTTAAACTAAAATGGTTTTGCATTGAATTTTTCAGTTGATCATAGTAAACACTTGATCTTAACTTCATCCATGAAGTTTCCTGTTCTTCCATATTCTCCAATCATCATTGGTGAGTAGTTTTCCTTTTATTTTTATTAAAAAAACTTTATTAAAAAAAATTATTAGTGGAATAAAAAAAAATAAGGAGAGAAAGGAAAAAAAACTTTGTAAATCTCATTTTATTACAGTGTAGTGCAAGATAGCATCAATCCTCTTATCACACGGTAAATACATTCCTGGGAAATCCAGTGTTAAGTGAAACCTTGTTGTGCGAAACTAAGAAATATAAGAGGGGTATGCACTCTGAAAAAATTCTAAAATTCAAGCATTTTTTTTTTTTTATTTTGGTTCAAAATGCAAACAAAAAAGTTATATTATTTTCTTCCAAATCATTTTAATTCTTATCAATGGTCAGTATTATGAGGCTTAAGCTTTTTCTATTTTTTGGTGTGCATCTAAGTGAAAATGTCTCCAAAATAAATAAGCTGTTATTTACTTTGATGTGTATGTTTTTAGTTAATTTTAATGATGTGCACATGACTTCAATATTTCTTATGACTATTCAAGAAATCATTCAGAGTACACATAGAACTGTGAGAATGCCTTAATTTCACATCCTTTATTGAACTGGTAGTTCTGTGTACTGATGGATGGAAACGTGTGTCAGTCTAGTGACAGGTGTAGAAACCCTATTTATAAACATTACAACACTTCCATCAATGAGAGTGTTGTGCCCATCAAGTGAACTGTAAGTCTTTGAACAATTGACTACTTGCGACCACTGTTTAAATAGCCATCAGGAATGACAGGTAACAGCTGTTACCAGGTTAGAAGAATTAAATTTCTTAAAACTCATCAATAAGTCATGCAACAATCAGGCTTTTCAAGAGATGAACCAGATAAGACAAATAAAAGTAAATAGATTTAGTATAGTTTCTATATGTTTTATAAATGTAATTTGTAAGTATGGCTAGTTGACTATTGCCAATGGGAGGGAAGCTCATTTTTTAACTGTTTGTAAAAAGATTTATTAAAATATACTAAAAAGTAAAAAGTAACTCCTTAGGCTTAGATCAAACATATATTTATAGAAATTTCATTAATTGAAATAAAAATTTTAGGTCTTTTTTTTTATACAAATTCAAAGTTATGTGGTGTGGGTGTGAATAGTTTTTTTTTTTTAGCAAACAAGTATTTAAAGGCTTATTTGTGGAAGATCAGATCAAGACATAGAAATTCAAGCAACACTTTAATTTGTTCTATGGAATGCGATCATCAAAAGGTTTGGATGCCTGTGAACTTACTTCTTCAAATATAAAATTTTATGAGTTGTCTTTCCTAATTTCATGGCACAATCATGATGTACAGTATGATGATGTCCAAATGCAGTAAATGAAACTTTGAAGAAATTTGGTTAGAAATCAACTTTTTAAAAATTATTTCAATGCTATTATTTGAAGTTACTCATATTATGAAAAATTGTGAATGTACCTTGTTTTTTACAAGAAAAATATTCTTTTTTTATGAAATAATTATTTATGTTGCATTTTTTTTGTGGAAAAAAGTCCTTACAAAGTATTATTTGTGAACTTCTGTATATACGTTTAACTTCACAAAATGCTTACAAATTTACAAAATATCTTATTAACTCTCCATTTTTTTAATTAGAGATATTTCATGTGCTCATATGCCTTCTTAAATTTCTCAAGCTAGAGGTTTCCATTGCCCAACAGAATCTTTTCAGTGTTGGTGGTGGGATGGGGATGTATTGCTAGCACCCACTTTCAGAATCAGTTCTTTAGTAGATACCTAAAACAAAGCCATTCAGGACGATTCCTGAAAGCACAATGCTGACATCACTTAGAACAAACAAATCAAGACCAATACACTTACCACTATGAAGATGCAGTCACAGATTGAAACATCACACTAAGAAAAACACAACATGGAAAAAATTTCTTTTTTCATAACTATCTTTATATAGTTATTATTTTGATTTTAACTCAATTTTGGGCTTTAAATTAAATTTCTGTTCTATAAAACTAACCGGGTAAGCATTACTTATCCTAAAAGCAGATAATGCAGAGATTCTGATAATCTTTTTTGAAAAAAAAATTACAAAAGTATAATAAATTGATTTTGTTTAAATCAGCTGAGTAATGCTATGGGAGTTTTTATTGGTAAGGTTGATGTCCCAACTTTTAAATATAAAAAGTAAATTATTACCATAATTTTACGGTATCTTTCTATGTCAGTGCATCACTATGATGAGTTTGTGCAGCTCCCATTGACAAATTTTTTCTTTTGTTAAGTTATTTTCACAAAATCTTCACACATTGACAATGGTGCAGCTCTACTTCGGCTCTATCGACCTTATGTATTGTCACCCCTATCATATGTTATATAACTGATGAGTAATATTTAATACTGTCATCTGCCAGTTAAAATGCATCCTTCTCCCCACCTTCCCCCACTGTTTCTCATTTAGTCTAAATGAGTAAATTTAATTATTTATAAAGTGACATTAATAGTAAGAAGAAAATGTTCTGTAAAATCTGGGCGTGAAATAAATATTAAAATATCTATAGAACAAGTGACATATATATATATATTTTCACCTGCCAACCAGAAACTATCTGACTTAAAAAAAATTGATATCCTGCAAAGTTTCATTATGGGGGGGGGGGGGGGACCTGATCTTTAACTGTTTTTCTTCTCTTAAAGAAGTTTTTTATTTTACTTTCAAAAATGAAATTCACAGCTTTCCAAATTTCTAGCTCAGCCGTTGAAAGCTATTGAGAGAAAAATCTTAAATTTATACTATGAAATTCTAGTCTATTAACACATTGTGAAACACTTAAAAGAAAAGGTTCGCTGGATATTTTGAATAGCTGGTTGAGGATGTTAGGCTTGTTTTATATCATGTATAAAATGCCTAATTCTACTTCTTTATTTGGGGACGGATGGTCATGTGGTAAAGCGCTCAACTGTTGACCTGGGAGTCCCTGGTTTGATCTCTGGTGAGTACCAATGGAAATTTCAGGTCATGGCTCAAGTCCCTGCTATACCTCCTGTGGTGACTCCTTGGCCATTGCACCATCAGCTATGGATGAAAGAAGGGCATTGCAAAAGCCGACCCATTAGTGGTTTAAAGAATCTAAGAGATTTCATCTTATCCATACAGGGACTTCACACACTTCTATATCTCAATGTGTTAGTGCGAGACCACTATTTAAAAACTTTACTAGTATTACTTTCAGAATAATTTAGATAAATGGGTTATTATTTTTTTTTAAAATGACAACAACACTTAGAAATCCAGAGGCAATTCAGTATCATTGATGGGGGAGGGTAAATAACCAAGAGAAACTGAATTCTCCAATTGCTTCACCAAAACTGTTGTGTAGAAAAAGATGTATTTTGTCTAATTTTAAGTATCAGCTTTTTGCATGAAATAAAAACCTAACATTTATTATAATTTTTTAACTTTTTACTTCTTCAAAATTTTTTGGCTATTTTGGCTCTATTTTTGTTTACTGAAGCAGTCTTCTTAACTAGCATATTTTTTAATTGAATAAATGCTGAAGTCTGAAATTGTTTGTAGATAAGACTAGACTGTAAGTTGGCTAGACAAATCCTTGCCTACTATATAGCAGGGAAGGCAAATAGTATTTGTGCCTTACATTAAGCAAACTGAAATGAAATATTTGCAAAAGTGCCAGTTTATGTTTTTATAGAAATATTTATAACATGATTTTTTGTCGTTGATTTTTTTTTGTTACTTTTTGATGTGCCAGGAAAATTGTGCCATGTATTTGCTATCCCTGTCTTATTGAGATCTTCTGACTTGGTACACATCAGCTATTTGATCTACATTTTTTATTTCTTTATGCCTGCCTCTTAGCATGTAATAATAAAGACAAATATATAACATTCTGCTTTAACTTTGTTTTTTTTTTTTAAGATACACAATCTATAAATATATTAAACCATTTTTTTAAACATTTCACAACAAGCACAATATATTTAAAACCAATTAGAATATTTTCTTATGATTAATGATAACTTGACATTTTTTATTCACTTACTAAATTGTACCATTGTCATTACAGATGCGTCATGTCAGGATTTTTATTATGCAGCCTCACAGTGTCTTAGATTCCATGAAGAGATCCACAGGAACAATCTGGAAAATGAATTATGTAAATTATGGACAACTAGTCTTAATAAAAATGATGTTATACCATTGCTTTCTGTTAGAACTGGACTAGATTTATTTCTCACTGCAAAGAACTACCCTTCTGGATCTGAAATAATTATGACTGCTATAAATATTCCTGATATGAGTACAATAGTTAAACACCATGGTCTGATTGTGGTTCCTCTTGATATCAGTTTACAAACATTAGAGCCAAAATTACATCTTCTTAATAAACTGATAACTTCTAAAACTGTGGGCATAATTGTTGCACATCTATATGGACGAGTGGTAAACATGAATCCAATTATTGAACTTGCTACAAAAAGAAATTTGGTTGTTATCGAAGATTGTGCTGAGTCATTCAATGGTTTTGAAAATATTGGGCACCCTTTATCAGATATCGCATTGTTTAGTTTTGGTGTTATCAAATTTTACACTTCCTTTGGAGGATGCATCGCAAAAGTTAGAGACACTGATATGTATAAAAAGATGTGTAATATACACAAACACTATCCCATCCAGACTTCAAATATGTATCTGAAAAAAGTTTTCAAGTATTCATTAATATTTTCTTGGCTCCAAGTTGGGCCTCTGCCAAAAATTGGACGACTAGTTTTGAATCAATTTGGCGTTGATTATAAAGCTCTGTTTGTCAAATGGATGCGAGGTTTTCCTGATCAGATGCTGCAAATGATTAGATGGCAGCCAAGTGCAGCCCTTTTATCAACTATGCTTTACAGACAAAAGAACTTCAGCCAGTCAAACTTTGATTTACAAAAACAAAAAGGACAATATTTTTTGGATAAATTACCTGCTGGTTATAAACCTGTTGGAACAGATGTTGAAAAAAACAATTTTTGGCTTTTTCCTGTTTTAGTAGTAAGTGTTGTATTTTTTTTATTTTATAACTAGTTTTATAAATAAAAATTATATCTATCATTTTATGACTGAATGTCTATTTGAATAGTCTTGGTGATATTATTTTATGACTGAGTAAATGACTATTTGAATTGAAGTTACGTGCACATTTTCTTTTTCTTGATCACTGTAAACCAGACAGGCCCGACTCGCATTATGGCTCTAAATGCTTCATATTGTAAAGTATTAAAGTAAATAAAGCCATTGATGGCCATCAAGAGATTAAATGTTTCATTAGCCAGGTCTTAAAAAGGGTTTCTTAGACTAGCCACAATTCCCTGTGTATATGTTTTATATATTTATACGGTGCGGTTTAAAATAAGGTTTTCTGGTTTACCTTGTTCTCCCTACCCCCCTCCCCTTCCTCTGCCCTCCCCCTCCCTCCCTCCGCCTCTCTCCCCCCCTCCTTACCCTCTCTCTCCCTACTCCCACCCTCCTTCTCTCCCCCCCTGTCCATCCCCCTCCCTCCCTCTCTCTCCCTTCCTCCTCCCCCTCTCTCCCCTCCTGCCCCTCTCTCTTTCTTTATCTCTCCTCACATTACTCCCATCCTCTCTCTCCTCCCTCCCTCCCTCTCTCCCCCCTAACCCCCTCTCTCCCTCCCTCCTCCCCCTCCCTCCCCCCCACCCCGCCCTCCCCTCCTCCCCCTCCCCCCTCCCTCGCCCTCTCTCTCTCCCTGCCCCCTCACTCTATCTCACCCTCCCCCCCTACCTCTACTCCCTCCCTACCCCCCCCCTCCCTTCCTCTCCCTCCCTGCCCCCTCACTTACCTCTCTCCCTTCCTTTCTCTCTCCCCCTCCCCCTGCTCCCTCTCCTCCTACTCCCCCTCCCATCTCCCTCTCTCCCCCTCCTTTCTCCCCCCTGTCCACCACCCTCCCCTCCTCTCTCCCCCCCTCCCCTCCCTCCCACCCCTCCTTCCTCTCCTCCCCCCCGCCCCCCTCACCGCCCTCTCTCTTTACCCCTCTCTCCCTCCCCCCTCTCTCTCTCTATCTCTCTCCCTCCCCCCTCCCCCTCTCTCTCTCTCCCTCCCCCCTCTCTCTCTCTTTATCTCTCTCTCCCTCCCCCTCTCTCTCTCTCTCTCTCTCTCTCCTATATATATATATATATATATATATATATATATATAGGCACACCACAAAAAAGGGAAAAAAAGGAAAGGAAAGAGAGAGAAGGGAAAAAGAGGAAAAGGGGGGAGAAAAAAAAAAAAAAAAAAAAAAAAAAAGAGGAAAAAAAAGGTGGGGGAAGGGAGGGAATATACATATATATATATATGAAGCATTTTTAGCTTTACAAGCCTAGCCCTCAAAGTGAGTTAGACTAGTCTGGCTTAAAACATTTCATATTTACTCTTTTATAGAATGTTGTAATCAGGTGATCTCGGCAAAAGATTTTCACCTGTGTATAGTTTCTCTATTTGATTCATCTCACTACCCAGCTGTCCTTGTATTAGCTTTTTTGTTTTAGTGCTTTTTTTCTTTTTTTTTTTCTTTTTATACTTTGTTCCACAGTAATACTTTAAGCTAACTCGAGCATCTTTTTTGTTGTAATTATTGAACTATTCTTCATTATCTAAACATTATGTTAAGCCAGCAAGATCAACTTATTTTCTAATAGTTATGTACATCTTCTTAATGTGTTGTGTTTTCTGTTTTGTCTTCTTTTAGTATTCCATGGTTCTGTGATTTTTTTTTGTGACCCATAATTGACAACTATGTTAGCTGTGTAACTATTCTTTTAAAGTTTCTTATTGTTTCCTATTCTAACTTTGAAGAGGTTTTTGCTGGATCTATCTTTTAATTCACCTTAAGTTTAATTTGGCACTTAGGGCTAGTATTATTGCACTATGGTGCATTCCCCAGCTTTACTTGTAATAAACATGCATGTATGTATAAAACATTGAACATACATGTATAAAACAAACATACAAGTATTAATCAAAAAAAGGTAGGATTTATTTATATGTTCAAAATGCATGTACTGCGCATGTTAAAAACATTGAAACAGATGTTATTTTACTGGGTATGATAACAATGACTGTGCACTTTTACAATTTCTTCAAGAAATTTAAATACATTGGACCATGAGATACCGCATACAAATATCTCCCTCTTGGGCTAACTAGATAAACAAATACATCAGAGGTGCAGATTTATGAATAATTAATTACCCTTAATTAACTTGTACAATATTAATGTTCATTAGCTATTACTTTCATTATATATTTCCTCACTTTCCTAGGATCATCCAGATGAAGTTGTTGAAAAATTAAATCAACATGGTGTTGATGCTTATCGTGGAGCAACTCAACTTAGGAATATTGAACCTATAGGCGAAATTGCTAATAGATTTCTTTTACTTGATGAAACTTCATTGGAGGTATAAAAAAAAATAACTTAATTCTCAACAGTTGTATAAGATGCTGTTATTTATAAATTTCAATCATTTTATGTAAAAATGATTTTAAAAATTTAATTATAACAATAAATACCTCTTCAGTTAAATGAAAACATATTATTTTGATAACTATTTACAATTATCAAAATATATAACGTTTTCTTTTTATGAATACATTTTCCAAGGGAGACATGATTGAGGGGTGCAGAGCACTTGACTATCCACCTTAGTGTCCCAAGTTCGATTTTTTGTGAGAACTAAGGGAATTTTTCCAGGTCTTGGTGAAAGTTGATTGTACACCCCACCCCCTTCCTTAACTTTCTCCCGTTTTAATTGGATACCTGAATATACTTGTGTGAGTAAGGCAGCTGGGAATTGTGCTAGCCAAATAATCCCTTAAAATGCTGTGTCTACAGAAACAGATGAATTTTACACTTTTCTACCCCAATGGCCCTAAGGACTAAAAGAACTTTTTTTTTTCAGGGATATAGACAACTTATGCAATGAAGTATATTTAGCTAAATAGTTAATTTATTATATATTTTTTGACATAGATAAATTGAATAGTAAGCTTGTATTAATTTTATTAAGTTTATAACATAGTACTTATACATGTATAAAGTGTATTTTATTTTTGCAGAGTGCTCATTCTGACAAATTTTACCCACATGATGCCAAGTATCTGATTGAACATGTTGTATACCTTCCAGTTAGTAAACTAGTACCACTTCAGTGTTTAGATAGAATTTTGGTAGCTTGTGCTTTTGTTATGAAGTCATTCCAGCTTTCACAACCTTCAGTTGAAGGAAGAATGCTTAAGTCAAAATTGTGATTTCTTATGATGAAATGATAAAAATGTTTTATAAATCTCTTAAAGTTGAAATATATAAAACTGTTAGGTTTTATGTTTTTGATTGAAAATTGTGTGATTCCTTATATTATCTCTGGATTTAGTAATGTTTATATAATGTATCAAAGACAGTCTAATTTCAAAATAGATACTGACTGGCAGTATGAACAGTATACTATAAAGCAGTGGTTCTCACACTGGTGCTACGCATTCCCTAAGGTTAATGGGAAACGCCATGCAAAAAGCAATTTACCCACGCAAGACAGGTGTTAAAATAAACGAGGTTAGTTTAGGTAACACTGAAGAATAAAAAATGTGTAGGAGTGGTGGGAAAACCAGTTTTTTCCTAACACATTTGTGTTGGGGAAGGGGGTAGTCGTGGCATTTGTTGTATGCGATTTTGTGATTGAAAGGAGCAAATGTTTAAGAACTGGCGGTAATGTAGATTATTAAAATTATTAAATTCTATTAAGTCAAAATAACTATGTTCTAATTTACATTAATTTATGATTGTTTTCATTTTAGACAGTAGTTTTGTGCATGTTGGGTGATGAGCATTATTGGCCTAATAGGATTTATTGAAAGTTTTTGTCTAGTCCAGTGGTCGGCCAGGCTAACAGTTAATTATTCTACAACAAATTTATAAATTATGATCATTTTAACAATGATCAGCTTCATTTGGTTTAATGTAATTGGCTGTATTATGTACTTTTTTTATATTCACATTTAAAGTCGAACATATATCCAATCAAATCAATTGAATAACCCTTGGCTTTTGTTCAGGTAAAAAAAACATTGTCATGGACAATATTTCTGCTTTATTTATTTATTTTTCAACAAAATATTTTTGCAATAATTAATAATAATATTTACTCTTTACAAAACTTGAACTTAGACTTATTAGATGTTCACATAGAATTCAATTGTAGAAAGAAGAAAAACATTATTATTATTATAAAAATATCAAAATCTAAAGATGCTACAAAAATCACTCAATATTTTCTTTAAAAGTGCAGATCATACAGATTTTGAAAATGGTTCGTAAAAGTACTTAGTTGAGAGGCAGTGGACTTCGTGTCTAAATACTTTCGAAAATTGTGTTTGTATCTAATTATTTCTGATTTTTGAGTTCTATATATATATATATAAAGTAAAGAAATTAATTTCAAAAATAAAGATTTCTACATTTTACAGTAAATTAAAAATGAGGAAAACAGATCTACTGTAGTTTAAAGTATTTGCAAGGCATCAAGGAAATCTATAAATAAAATCTCGTCTCTTACTCAGTTGTAATTGTCAGCTGATTTCATTTAAATAAAAACGTGTTAATGATTATTTTGACAGGAAAAAAAACATGTATGTATAAATACTACACTAGCCTATAAATAGAAACTTAGCCTATAATAATTTTGAAATGAATAATAATATTGTGCATAGTCATGGATTTATTTAATAAATAAGTGAAAACAAAATTAATTTATGTAATAAAATTTTATATTTAAAACATTTTCTATTGAAGTGTGCCTTTATATTTTTTTAATGGAACGTACTTTGTTCCTGTGATATTTATCTAAAATTTAAGATTAAAAGAATGGTATTTATAAAAAAAATAATATATACATATCATTTCTTTGTGGGTTTTATATTTTTTAATGTTGTATTTGCTATAAGCCCAAAAAAAAAGCATTTATGAAAGAATGGGGTTTTTATACAGTGAAGACTAAAATTACTATATTGTTATGATTTGTTCATTAACTTGTTGATTTATGCTATATATTCTGGAGTAATAGTTTAACCAAGGTTTTCATGTTGTATTTCATTTGAATAATACACTGATTGATTTAACATAATTATATTAAATGATATACAGAAAAGGTATTTGTTGTGTAATTGTGCCTTTGACAGAGACCATATATATATATTTTTATACATCACACACTACTATTTATTTATATATGTATGTATTAATACCCAATGTAATGTATATGTATCAATCTAATGTAATTTTCTCTGGTAAAGGCTATGTATACTTATGAATCAAAATACAAATAAAAGATTTAGAATCTTCATTGTTCAGTCACCTTGTCTCATTCCAGTTAAGAAAAAAAATTATTCAGACAATAAATACCAGTCTGAACTGAAAACTTTCAATTCAGGGAGGCGTTAGGTTTTTTTAAACCAGTGTTTTCCACCCTTTTTTTGTGCAGTGCCCTACCATATATACAATATATATATATATATTAGAATGCTTTGGAATATGAACATGCTTTGATATAAGAACATCTTTCATGTTATCTCTTTGTTTTTGTATTTACTTAGTACTTTCCTTTGATATCATACCATCTGTATGCCATTTATAAAATTTCTCTGTGTAGTGAAAATATCCAGTAATATTTTTGCATTAAGTGATAAAATATTGATGGAGACAAAGGTTGGGAGTGTGAAATGACCATGGATCAGGAAAAGTGTAGAGTAGGAGCTCTGAAGGCTTACATAGATAAAGGATGATAACATGAAGACCGAGTACGAAATAAAACATATTGTGTAACAGTGATACTTTAAATTTGTGTAACCAGTGCTGTGCCTAACATATCTGCTGCCCGGGTGCAACCAGTATTTGACCGAATCTACACCTCGATTTGATTTTTTTCTTTAACTCAAAATTCTGTTTTTTTAAAGGTAAGATTTTTCTGCCCCAGCTAGGGCTAACACCTGGGTGTCTTGCACCCATTTAAATTATATTGCGAAATGACCCTGTGTATGGACGACCTTATGAATTGAAGGGCACGAGTGGAAACTTTTTTTGCTGTCCGCTATTCAGTGTTCTCTAAATGTAGGTTTCATTGACCTTTACGATATTTTTATGAACATATCTAATAATGATAAAAAATAGAAATGAATTAGCACAATATTATTTGAATTTCATTATTGAAAGTTGAAAAAACAGCACGGCATAATTACAATGTTTTGATTAAAAAATATTTCTAATAGATATCCTATGATTTACCTAGAATTTGCTGATGATTCGGGTCTATTATCTCAGAAGCATCAGCATATGCAGCTAAAAACAAATAAATGAGCACAAGAAGCTGTCAAAACTGGGCTACACATACAGTCAAGACAGAAGTCATGGCTTTACTTGGCAAAAACTAGTCATTATCACCCTTGGTGATGAGCATCTGAGAGAAGTAGACCACTTTACCTACCTCGGTAGTATTGTTTCTGACACAGGCGGATCAGACGAAGTTGCCAAAGCCAGAATATGCAAGGCTTTGTCTCCCTGGAGTCTTTGTGGTAAACATCGACCCTCTCAACCAAATATAAACTCCGGAGTTTCAACAGCAACGTCTAATCCATCCTGTTAATGTTATATGGAGAGTCAAGACGTTCCTCGGGAATATCCTAAAGATAAGGCGACTAGATAAATTCAGGAACGAACATGTCTGACAGGTGGCAAACCAAGATCCCATAGATTGCCATAGATCTACAAGTGTCCATAAGAAAATGGAGATGGATCGGCCACTCACTCAGGAAGCCTCCAGAAGGCATTACGAAAATGTCTCTGCAGTGAACTCCTCATTCCAGAGAAAGGTTGGTCACCCAAAGATCACTTGGAGAAGGTCTTGCGAACAAGTGATTAAAAGCGCAACCAAACATCTGGGAATCTGGCCTCGCAAAACAGAGTTCATTGGAGAGTGATTGCAGATGCCCTATGCTCCGCAATGAGTGCAAGGGATTAAGTCAGGTAGGTCAAGTGAGGTGGTTCCTGGATCAGACATATGCGTAAACTTCTGGCAATTCACAACCCATCTGTTTGACTAGGCCCGCGTTCGGCTTCTCTACACTCTTTTGCATCATTGACGTTTACTTTTGATCTATATAAGTCCATCCATCTGTTATTGTTATATTTATATAAAAACAACAACTTGTTAGCAACCGGGTGGCAGATAGTAAGGCGCGGCTCTGACCATCACCATAGACATCATTCATCAGTGCTCAACTAGAAATAGTCTGTTTTTAAAAATCGGCGGTGAAAAACCGTTTCTTTTTTTTCTTTTTTAATGAAATTCGAAGCACTATAAGATCTTTTGTATGTGTGGGATACGTTCTACAAACAGTATGCGCATAAAAAAAAAAGTGCATGAAAAGACAATAAGCCTTGTGAAAAAGTTACAAAATTTTCTAAAAATCGCATAGCTTTTAAATGTTAAAGAAAGTAAAATCAACACATAAACAGCCCCCAAAATTAATTACTTCAAAATACAACCATATTCACATACAACATTTAACTTCATTGGATAGCTTTTTCCTGAATTAATTACCTAATTAATTTTTTTAGTCAAAATATTTTCACCACAATAAAAAAATATTTTTAAAGTAGTGCGATTTTTTTTGACTAGCTGTTAAAGCCATTCTGTACATGTTTTTGCGCACACACAGTTTTTTTTTTAAACAAAAACCGCATAACTTCCAGTAGGCAGTATTCGAGAACCGGCGTTAAACCTAGTTTCAAACACAGAATTACGTAGACTAAAATGTTCGAAAATATCACTTAGTAGTACTAAGTTAGTACATAATAATTTTAGCAACATAATTGTGACTTTAAATTAAACTACTTTTCAGAAAGACATATTTCTATTGTCATTGTCAGAAAGCAAATGTTTGGATGTACAAGAAAGTGGGCGTGACCAAATGGTTTACGGGTGAAGTGATGCTGGGAGGTGTAGAGCAGAGATGAGCGGACAGCGGACGCGTCCGCTTGCGGACTCAGATCCGCAGACTTTTCCGAATCTACGGACTGACAGCGGACGCTTCGTATGGTTAAGTTGCGGACTCGCGGACTGACGCGGATCCTCGCGCCCTTGCCTATAATAATTTAGTTTTAATAGATACTTTACTTATTCGTAAAATTTGGCCACTGAATCTGAAAATAAATCAATAAATAAAAGTGGCTTTTTGAAGAATAAAAAACAGGGAGGGATGTTAAACAGGGATGACAACATTAATGCTAAAACATCTAAAAAAATTTTTTTTTTTAAAATCGTAAATTTCAGCAATGCGGACGAGCGGACTGACTGCAAACCAATGTCAGGTGATTTCTGCGGAGCGGATCAATATGAAATCTGCGACGACGTGACGCAAATTAAGACCGCACACTTGGTGTAGAGGGTGGGAAAATTTATTTGTATTTTGTTTACAAGACAGGAACAGTGAGAAATTTTCACTTTGAATATCAACTTTATTAGTACTTCGATAGAATAGCTAATGATCTTTTTTAGTGATAATTACTTGTGGAAGCCAACACAATTTTAGGACCAGTATAGTAGTGGATGTATTAGTAATAAATATATAGGGGAACCAGATATTAAGCCCGGAGTTGCCCGGGAAATCTAGAGGTAATGTTAAACCTCTTCCTAATCATTTTAATTTAGACTTTAATTAGGTGCTGGTTTGGGGCACCTTTTCCAATGTAAACAAATGACCTCCATTTGCATACGTCAAAAGATGTGGCTGCCAACCAACAAACCATCATCAAAAAGTAATCCATCAGAGGGTTCATTGGAACCTCCAGTGCATTGACTACTAACAAACTATAATAACTCGAGCATCATTATCAAATGCGCATCGATTTACGCGAAATGCGTAGCCGATTTACGTGAAATCAAGTGCAGAATTATTATTTTTACGTTTATTTGACGTCACAGAGGATTTTTAGGCTTATAAGCGTTTTGCTGTGAATTCTACTTACAGTTAAAATCAAAACAAAGCATTAAGTAATTGAACTGCAAAGTAAATAAATAAGCGAGGCACGATAGCAGCACTCATTGTAGAAATGATGCTCATAGAGGATTTTTATTTATAGAGACGGCGCATACCATTGGGACGTCATAGGTCATAGGTTACTTACGAACGCGCTCGCTAGTGACCTAGTCTGACTTAAATGCTATCTGTTGGTAATATAAACTAAAATAATTTGAATGATATTATATATTATTATTATTATTTAATATTTAGGACTTTTCATTTCATAATAAAAAAACACAGAAACTATTTAAAAACTCAGATTTTTGAAAAAAGAGTTATCGAATCGATTCGAAGCAAGCGCCATTTTGAATTATGTTTTCGTGACCTCGCTGGTCACATGAATACTTTATCAAATACTATAGTTTTATTTATTATTTCTGGAGGTCGTTTATTTATATAAACGGATTCCCCACATGCCGCCAGCCGCCAGCGACCCGGACAAGCTTAGCTGCTTTACAATGTAGAATATTGATTAAATGAGCCAAAAGTAGTACTAGTTTGTTGAAATATGCGGCTACGATTGTCCGGAGCATGATAGTTTGTCCATTTTTGCACAAAAAAAAAACACATAAAGCCATCCCTCCAGGTATTGTTTTATATATATAAATTAGAATCCCACAAGACATATATTTATAGTGAAAAAGTGGCCCATGCGCGTGGAGAAATAGGACAGCGATGGGGTGAAATAGGCCAAATGGGGTAAATGGGCCAATGTATATGAAGAACGTTAGTTACATAGCTGTTTATATGAAAGTTGTGTTCGTGCAACTTTTAAAATCATCCACAGTAAGTGCTATAGATCCTCAGTTTATGAAGACTTTCTTCTTATTTAAGTTCGAATCAAAGTCCTTGTCTGAAGCCGTGAGAGAGCCTAAAGTCTTCTTTTGTTGCTTGCTCTCACTCACGCTAAGCTGCTGCTTTTAAAATATAGAGATTCGAAGCTGCAATAATTGATTGTCCTTTTTTTGTACTTCTATATTATTCTTTAATGGTTGCATCTGGGCTACTTGGTAACCTCTAGTCTAAATAATTGGTGTGGACAAATTCTTGCCTTGTTGGCAAAAATCAGTGCAAAAGTGATACACATGAATGATGTGCAACTGAAATACTTGCAGTCTCCTGACTCTAGAGAGCGTCTATCGTTAAATTAACTAGATGTCACAGTTTCTGTGAGTTTTTAGCAAAATCTTCAATTTTTAATCCTTCCTCACCTCACCCCCGGTTGCATCATCAACCTAGGGGAAGGTAAGAAAGGGGGGTAGACTAAGGTGCTGGTCGAATAGCGACTTCCCAGATGTTTGCACTGTGGACAACACCGTATAGCGCAGGGGAATGTACCCAATTAGCAGACAAGGTGGCGCCATCTGGAAAAAGATTAAAGGGAAGGGAACTGGTACCCTTATCAGATTCAAGCGGGAGAGGGGTGTGCACTCTGTCCCTAATTACCCCCATTCATTCTGGTCACTGACCCACGCAGTGGGTGGTTGCTATGGTGGTCACTGACCATTGGTCAGCGGATCGGAAGTCTGCATGCGCATGAAGCGTGAGATTAAGGAGCCATGCGCGTCGCTGAGACTGGGGATAGTTGAGTTTAGTTATAATTGTTCTTGGGCTGCGAGTCAGTCGGGTCGACTTGAGCATGGGCTGGTCAAACAGGCTGAGCTGGGTTGGACTTCGGTGTGAGTTACCATGAGGTAGAGGCAACGGACTCGGCCCTTGAGATCTAAGAGGTCGACGCTACGGCACGCGGGCCTCATATTGATTAGGTGGAATTCGGCAGACCAGGTACATGTAGACGCTTGTACGGTTTCCTTAAGGCAGGGAGTCTTATATGATGGATATCTCACGTCTCACAGCTCAATCCTGGGTTGTTTTTAGAACTACCAGCCACAGGTAGGGACCATTCGGTATTTCTGTATTGTAGATGAATTATTGTTAAGGCAGTCGATAAAGCTACTAGCCCTTTTTAGGGCACAATGGTTGTTACTTCATGCTAATAAACACTATTCGTTGTATTGGCATGTGTTGTGTTATCATTTCTTGTTGTGTTTTGTGCGTCCTGAGGAACCACGTGGCGGGGTAAAATACAAATACTCGCCCAAACCCAAGACAACGACCGTCACAGATCGCCCATGATCTTGACACTAGGCATGTGCATCTCTATATTAAAAGGCCATATTCCACTAGCTTGAAAGCCAGAAATAATTTAACCTGGAGTTTTCTTAGGGTTATAAAATTGAGATTAAAAATAAATAAATGTGTTATTTAAATACAGGGCCTATAGCATTGCCTATTGATAATACAAAAAAATAATTTATGTAAATATATGTTGAAATCATGGGCGTATTCCCCACATTTTGGGAAAATGTAATAAAGTTGTTACACTAAAACTGAACTAAATTTCCTGAAAGTTTATTACATTGAAGACAATGTACATATTTCAAAAATAAAAAATAATTATATCTGCAAGTATAACTTATTACATTATTGTCATTTTTAAAAGAATGGTTTCAGTGTCGAACAATAAATATACTAATAAAATAGAATTATAAATTACACTGATATTTTAAACTATTTATTTTGGAAAAAAATATTGTAAACGTCTTGGTATTTGTCCAAGTCAATTGATAACATTTTCTTTAATTTTTTCCCTTGTTTTGAGATATTCTCTTTATGTGGATACTCATCAAACAAAGACCAGATAAACGATCATCACCAGTTGTTGAGCGTAGCTACGTTTTTACTCGTCCTAGAGTGCTAAATGACCTCTCGATTGTGCATGTTGTTACTGGAAAAGCCAATGCTGCAAAAAAGCTTTACATTTTCATATATCATACAAGGTTTCACTCTCCTCGATTAAATTGTCAAATGCATAATATTCAGCAATAAGGGATGCAAAACTAAAAGGGAAAATACTGGTTTATTTTCTATACAAAAACAAGTGTCCAGTTGATATAAGAGCATCAAGGTAGGGTGTGAAACAGTTACTCTAAAACAATCCTCAGGCAAATCAACTTGTTCATTTGTCTTCCAGCTTTTCGTGCAGATCGAATGTCGACACCAATGTCATCTACAACACCTTTTGTAACTAAAAATTTCCTTATACCTCTCATCACAATTGTGTCGATCAACAGCCAATGTAGTCAACAATTCTTCAATGTATTTTTCTACTGCCAGTAAATCTAAATGCATTGACTGCAATTTTCGGGTCACAGGTTCTAGCTTTGATAAATATTTTTGTATAATAACTAAACAAACAACAAATGTACCCCAAACCTAACCTCTTACAGCACACAGTAACTGATGTGCAACTTGCTTGCTTTTTCCAGATTGTTCTAAATATTCCAGTCACATTTTCAGCAAAAATTCGCAACCTTTTATATTTATGTGTCCATCTAGTTTCACATAGCAAAGGAACATTTGGAATTCGTTTTCTTCGCTGATTAATTTCTCAGAAAAACACTATAATTGACTTAATTTTTCCTATTGTGTTTCGTACAGCATTCACATTATTTAAATCGTTCACCACAAGATTTAATTTATGTGAACTGCAATGAACAATTGCTGCTTTGGCAGTGGCGTAGCTAAGGGGGGGGGGGCGGACCGCCCCGGGTGACAGCCTATGAGGGGCACCGGCGGCGGAACGAAATATTTTAAGGGGGGGGCAAGGCAAAATTCAAGGATGGGGGGGGCGCCGCCCCCCTTGAAAATTTAAGGAGGGGCAAGACAAAATATGACCGAAAGACACATTTTACCCTTTTAATTCAATAATAGAATATAGTAATTCTGTAGCAAGTATTTAATCGATATTATTAAAAAATAATATATAAAAAAAATAAAAATGAACATTGAGCACTTCTGTCGTCAACTGATTCGTAATGTCAGTTTGTTTACAAATTTAATAGTGAAAATAGATCAGAAAATTACTGATAATTATCATGAATGATGATGATTATGAAACCGGAAACGGGAAACTCAATAAACAAAAAGTAATTTATGAAAAGATAATAAATAATTGTATTTTCTTTAAAAATTACATTTGCCGTCATTCGGTAGATGGCAATACTTCTCTATACTTATAAGACGCATTTGCTATCTGTCTGTCTGTTCCCTTAAAACTCAAGATCCAGACAACCAAATAACGTGAAATTAGGTACACGCAGTGGCGCAACCGGGCCAAATCATCAATACATAATTTACGTTATGAAGTTACAAAAAAGACTGTCAAACTGTCTTTTTTTAATATGTGAGCCCCCCCCTCCCAGCATTTGTTGCTGGTTGCGCCACTGGGTACACGTACACAAAATTACATGGGGAATGGTTCGTTCCATCTCAATGTGTACTTTAATTGTAATTAATTATTTTGGATATCAAAGACATGAAAATTAATAAACTTTTACCCCGATTTCAGGTTTTACGAGCTTCTCTCCCACATAGCTAACTTACTATAAATATAATCGGTACGGGGAACCAATTATCACATTACTTACTACATATTATATTCCATTCCTTCATCCATAGGAATTGTCATCTTTTGCTACAGTCATGCCTAAGGGAGAGAGAGAGAGGGAGGGAAAGAGGGAGGGAGGGAAAGAGGGAGGGAGGGAAAGAGGGAGGGAGGGAAAGAAGGAGAGAGAGGGAGGGGAGAGAGAGGGAGGGAAAGAGGAAGGGAAAGAGGGAGGGAGGGGAGGGAGAGAGAGAGGAACTGCCAAAAATGTTGTGTATCACATTGCTTTAAGATAAATGTGCCCTTTTATTTGCATGCAAATAAACCCTTTTTACGCGTCTTATTTTAAATCTTAATTAAACGTCAAATTACGCTTCTTAAATAAACAGAAAACATTATTTTAAACCCGGGCAAAGCCGGGTACTTGCAACTACTTTTAAAATATGCCACAACAACTCTCAATAATGTGATTACTGTAAAATGTCAATTAATTATAATTTCTTTCAAATATTAAATTTAAAAAATAAATCAAATGAATTATGAAAATGAAAATGATACATATAAACTCAAATGAATTACAAAGTTAAAAAAGATAAAATTTTAGGGGGGGGCAGACTGGAAATTCAAGTTTCTATAGAAACTGCTTTGGCTACCAATAGTGCAACAAAATATCTTGCATCTTTAATAAGAGTCTTTGTGCCATGTGCTTTGCGTGTGGCTACGTGCTCTTCGTTGAAATCTTTTAATTTTGTGCATTGTTTGATGACAAATGGTCCCTGAACTCCAGGAATTACTTTTTGCGAAAACAACACGCACAATTTGCAAAAGCCACCTTTTAACATTTGCAAGTATACAACCCACGATGAATAGTTTGATAACCAAGCATATCTAAAACCTCTTGTTTCCACCACTGTCCGCTCTAAAAATCATATTTTTTATCCAACAATCAAGGATCAGCAGCAATTTCAACTCATTTGAAAGGTCGTATGTCAAGACATACCGTCCAGTATCCAATTTAGGAAATGAAGAAGTGACAGCGACAATCAAATCAGAAATATTTGCTTTACTTGTGTCTGGCTGTTGAACTTGTACTGTTGTCTTCAATACATATGATAATTCAGATGCTGCAGACACCCTAAATTCTTCTAATAACGGCTTTTCGGAATCCCGCCACTGCTCTACTTTTTCGGATATCCATCTTTTCATATTAATTTTATTTTTGAATGTCTGAATTAATTTAGGATAAATTTTAAAATTCACTCAGTGGCAGACGATTATAAACTAACAAGAATTGCCAGATTAAAAAAAAACTGAATGCCAAGAACATTTTCGAAGGCCAAATTAAGCTACAGAAGGCCAAATTAAATACACAAACAATTAAAATCGGAACATGCTTGTGCTTGTAGTCAGAATGTTTGAATTTTCAAATACATTTATTTATGTCAATATAAATAATAAATGTTATACTTAACTTGGATGTAATTGAGAAATAACCTGTTGTTACGATGTAGGTTTTTTTAGCACAATAGTTTACGGTTTAGGAACAAAATGTGCGTGGGGAGGGGGTGCATCATTGTGACCAGATAGAAGAATAATTTACGCGAAAGCACGCCCCATTCCCCCCCCCATGTTAATTAGTTGTGAGTCACCGGTGGTACTGAGAGCTCACGGACACAATTTACCTGGGAAAGAATGTTCGTGACCGTGACACGTAGGATGAAGTTGGAACCGTTACGAAAGTCGTGGGGCAGAATCTTCTCACGAGGGTTAACTGAGTTAGAAAGTGTCATAGGTTTCCTTGTTTAGATTCCCCACCTACAGACCCGTCACATAAATAATTATCCCGAGTGTAGAGTCAGTTGGACTGAGAATTAATTTGAAGTAATCAATCACCGATGCCAAAGCCAATTGTGTACTGTATATAAGCAGGACGGTTTTGTGTAAGGTATGAATACACCAAGACAAAATTCCGGTATCTAAGGGCATTGCGAATTCCGTCTCTGTTTCGCTGCAATGATATTCTAATGAGAACATGTACACCGGTCAGGAATTCCGTTGCGGAACAGCGAAAGTTTTCAGTTTCGCTGCTTGCAGAGTTTTTTTCCGGAGAGCTACATTTTCCGTCATGATAAACAAACAAAATGGCTGCTTAGAAACGTCGATTCGAATAGAAAAAATGATTCACATTAGTGTATATTCATTAAAAACAACAACAAAGTGAATTTTGACAGAAAAACATGAATTACTATAGGTTTTGGCCGGCAACAGTCTTTGTATATGAATTTCTGAAAAGAAAATATACATCGTCTATCTACATATTCTACAAATGAAATTTCTTTCGATCGAAGCGCTGTCTGAAAACATAAATGCTATTAAATAAATGTTTGGCTGATCATTAAAACAAAAAAAAAATGAACGGCTACCGATCGAATAAAAAGTTTTAAAAAAAAACAGTTTTCCATTTCCAGTTAGACAATTTATTTGTAATAAGAACAAAAAGGCACACGGGATGCAGTATTTTCTGCTTTTCAAAGTATCGTTTTTTTTTTCACTAGCAGGAAAAAGTGCGAAGTAATCATTAAAAAATCTTGTTTCCGGTGAGTTGTTTCGGCGCTCACCGTTTCGTCTCGGTGTATCTACAAGAGTTTCGCTAAGTTGAGACTTCCGCGCGGAAGGTTCCGCGCGAAAGTGTTTCGTCTTGGTGGATTCAGAACTTAAGTCAGAGAGGAGGAGAGACAGGAGCGAGACTGAGAACTAGGTAGTCGAGTGAGATAGCAGAGTAGGATGTAAGCTGAAGTACTGTATGTGAGAACTGGCGTCAACATATATAGATACATAATAAACTTGTTTTATCAGCAAAGAAACCGGTATTTGTTGACTTATTAGCAGAGACTACGTGAGCTGTGAAAATAGAAATATTGTCACCAGACCATCAATATCTACTCTCTCATACTTCTAGACAGCGATCTGTTCGTGGCAAGGATTTGCATTAGGACTATCCACCACGTAACACCTGTATGTCATTGTCAGTTAAATTAAAAAAAACATGTTTTTGTGCCCCCCCCCCCGAAAAATTCCTAGCGACGCTCATGGTTGAAATAGCTACCTTTTATTTGATTACTTTGTAAACATTTTAAATAAATACGACATAAATTAAAAAAAATATTGTAAAAGCTATGCATATGCATTGTCTCTCTTGATAAGTGGTAAATCTTGTTTTCGCCGGTTCTTTTTACCTTTTCTTTAAAAGGTCGGTCCATAGACATGCGAAACTAATTATATGTCATGACTCTCAATGCAATTACTTGTCTTGAAAACAACAATAGAACAAATTAATGAAAATGTTCTTTTAAATACATTAAAAATGTATCTATTTTATTGCACTAGATATAAGTCTTTGCGAAACCAAACTATTATGTCTTTACTTGTCAACGTATAAACAAAATAAAATGGAAGGTGTGTTACTTAAGTGGACAAACTATATATCAGGTAGAAACCACTTTAGGCATTTTATGACGAAAATATATAATTATAAGCAGTATGTTAAATGTATCTAAATAGTTTGATAAAGCTGCAACGTATTAGTAACACTAGTAACATCAAGTCATTGTAATGCTTATTATAGAGAACTATACTATTGTATTATACAATGCTACATACATGATACATGTATATATATATATATATATATATATATATATATTTAATTTTAATATATAATATATTATTTACTTTGACTGAAAATTAAATTAATAAAAAATGTAATACTATATAGATTATAGTATATTATTATTTTATTACTAGCTATACCTTAAAAAACTTTTGCATAGAGATATACCACAGCGCAAATTTTGAGGTTATCATGAATTGGTCAATGTAATTGTATAGTTTGAAACTATTAGTTTCCTTTTGATTTACAGCAGACAGAAATGAGACTGAAAATAATTATATAGAAATAATAGAATAGATAATTATGAAAATTAAGTTTTGTAGACAATGTGTAGTAGGCTATAGTGCTATGATTTCTATGACTTAAATTTACAAAACGCAAATGTTACTTGACCAGCAAACTGGAATAATTTTTTTTTTTTCCCGCCAACCAGCAATAGATGTGTGCATGTGTGACTAGATGGACTCGGACTGCATATTATTGCATATTTTTTGTTTTCGGGGTTAGGGTTAGGGTTAGGAATAGGCGCGATATCTATAGCTGGATCCCGAAAAAAAATAATACGTAGTCCATCTAGTCGCGGATGCGCAATATCTATAGACAGACCCCCCCAAAAAAGTCGCGCATGCTGGTCGGCGTAAAAAAAAAAATTATTCCAGTTTGCTGGTCGGGTAACAACTGCGTTTACAAAATGCATGCATTTATGCCTTTAAAAAAGGCCATAATTTGCCCTTATGCTAACAAAATATCATTATTTGTAATTATATATGACTATGTCATAAGTCAGTAATTTGCAAAGCTGTGTATTACTGTTGCCAACAGTGTTGGTCTCATAGAGTGAGACTGATTAAAAATATTTGTATAAATATATGCATGTGATTACGGGTGTGTTTAGATGGAACATGTATTTCTAGCAGTCTCATTCATATTACGAGTCAACAAATTTAACCAAAAATGTATGCTAAAGTAGTATCTATCAATCTAGAAACCTTTTAAATTAGTGTAAATCGTGTCCCTAACACTTGTAAAATTGCCTCCTTAATAAAAATATTCTCCCTAATACTAAGAAATTCAGAATTTATTATTTAAAAAAACAAAAACAAATGAATAACTAAAACAATAAATGCCATTACTTAAGATCAAACCCATACACTCACAGTGTACCTTCTCCACTGTTGGGACATGTAATCCATTGTGCTATGCAACCATGCCATTTTTTAAAAGATTAAATTTATTTTGACGGAATTGCGCATGTGCAATAAACAGATTCTGGAGCCATAGCAATAAATATAATTAAAAACACCCCTCATTTTTTAACTTTATCAGTGAAGTTTTTATCAAAATAAATGTACTAATGTTGAAGAATGCTGATACACTTAGCATGGCCCAAGGAAGTCCCTTAATTTTTGATAAACCCATATCTTATAAGTTTTGGGATTTCCAGAAATCACTGTAAAATTGTTTCCATTTTTAAAGCAATCATCAGCGGGTGCGATATTGGTATTCAGATTGTCACTTTTGCTAATCACTAATATTATTATCAATACTTTATTTTGTTCTTGAAAAATTTAACCTTTTTGGAACTATTATTATTTCAATAAATGGATTGTTTTAAGCTCGATTTCTTTACTCAACAATAGCAAGTACGATTTTAATATTATTTTAAAAAGATTTATTGCATATGGTTAAAATTTAATTTATTCATATTCTTTTTCATTTCTACTAGCTAAAAATGTGAACATTCTTACCATTTATTGTCTTAATTTCAAGATATTTTAATTCAAAGTTACTATCCGTCAACTGTGTGATATCACAATGAAAACATACTTGATTATGGAATTTTTTTTGAATGCACTAGGATTCTCAGTGATAAACGAGAAGTGGTTTAAGGTATGAATCCACCAAGACGAAACACATTTTAGCGAAACTCTTGTATATACACTGGAACGAAACGGTGAGCGCCGAAACAACTCACTGGAAAGAAGTTTTAATGATCAGTCAAACATTTATATTTTCAGACAGCGCTTCGATCGAAAGAAATTTCATTTGTAGAATATGTAGGTAGACATTGTATATTTTCCTATCAGAAATTCATATACAAAGACTGTTGCCGGCCAAAACTTATAGTAATTCATGTTTTTCTGTCAAAATTCACTTTGTTGTTTTGTTTTTTAATGAATATTCACTAATTTAAATCATTTTTTCTATTCGAATCGACGTTTCTAAACAGCCATTTTGTTTGTTTATCCTGACGGAAAATGTAGCTCTCCAGAAAAAACTCTGCAAGCAGCGAAACTGAAAACTTTTGCTGCTCCGCAGCGGAAATCCTGACTGGTGTACATGTTCTCATTAGAATATCATTGCAGCGAAACAGAGACGGAATCCGCAATGCCCTTAGACACCAGCATTTCATCTTGGTGGATTCATACCTTTCAGCTTCATATCACCACTTGTGTTAGCTCCCAAAAGTAACGTCAATTGGTCTTTCATGGGTTTATGCCCAGGAACACATTTCTCATCTGAGGTGATGTAGGTACGGTTCGGCATGCGCTTCGAAAACAAACCAGTTTCATCACAATTAAATATTAGTTGTGGATGATATCCTTCTTTTTCAATGAATTCTTGAAATTTGAGACGGAACTTCTCAGCTTCTTTATCTGCACTTGAAGACTCACCATGCATGACCACATGTTTAATGCCAGATCTCCTTTTAAACTTTGCAAACCAGCCAGTGGTAGCCTTGAATTCCAGATTTTCGGATGATGAACCTGGAGTACTTTCAATTTCTCAAAAATTTCTCTAGCCTTCTCTTGAATGATGGCCATACTAGTGACATCTCTTTTCATCTCCCGTTCATTTATCCAAACTAAAAGCAAACTCTCCATTTTTTCATGGATGGCACTTCTTTGCTTCTCAGATGTAATTTTCATTTTCTTTAGTGGCTTGAGTCTTCTTGATGATATCTTTCTTAGCTAGGATTGTGCCTACTGTAGACCTGTTCAAGCCGTACTGCCTAGCAACATCAGTCATTTTTCGTCCACTCTCTACTTTATTTATAATCTCTTGCTTGGTTTTTATGGTGAGCACAGTTCTTGACACTCCACTTTTTTTAGGTCTCATAATATTGCCAAATTTTCAGACTTTTTTTTTAAGGCATTTAGAGAAGCACATAAGAAAACCAACCACACATGTATGGTACACAATTGACAAAGTGTTGTTGCACACTACCGTATGCATCGTACGGTGCTGCCTCAGTGCTACATAGTATGAATGATGACGTGTCAGCGCACATGCACATCCATTTTCAGGGCGAATTGAGGACTGGTGTCTGGTGTTCCGAGAGATTTTTGTTAGAATTAATTTTTGTTCGTGATCCGAATATTGTTCGTTGTTCGAACGCAAAAACCTTTCCTGAAAGTGTTCGTTGTCATTGGCAACAGGCTGCTTATCCTTTTTCTGTTGGCCTAAGTAATAATTCATTTGAAGGATTTTATTTGTAAATACCTAGAGAAGTATTTCAAGGACAACTATTTCAGCTGAGGAATCTTTCAGGATTAAATGCAGCCTGTTATAATAATCCAGATGAGAGTCTTAGGTTAGTTTAATTCTTTATTATTAGTTGTTACTTTTTATCTATGATTTAAAACAAATAATATATCTTAACTATTAATGGATTTTAACACATTGACATGATTATTTATAAAGCTTATGACTGGTTCATGGATGACCATGTTCTACAAAAATGAAAGTAAAAAAGAACATTTAGACATGATGAGAGTTATCAAACTTATTGTATATATAAGTACCTTATTTAAACTTATTTTTTGCTTTTTAATATGTGGTTGTTAAAGAGAATCTTTTTTTTTAGAAACACAGTCTGGAAAGCCTGAGGACATATGTATCTTATCCAAGGGGCCTTCTTGAGTATCAAGTAAGACTGTTTTAGAAATGATCGAAACAGTGAGGATCAAGTGCTTCAAGCCCTAAGAAACTGTGAGCCTGAAAATGCATTTTTTGGAATACGTTAGTCTCTGGCTGATAGTTTTTGACAGGTCATAGAGAGGCAGCGGCATATGGGCTTTCTCTCTCTTAGAACTCTCTCAGTGAAACTGTGGGCTGAGTCTCTAAGAGCCCGTGAGATCAAACTCGCTCTCAACATCTGGAGACTGCCATAAAGCCCAATGGCCAGCAAGCTGCCAGACTGGTCCAACTCGAAAAGCATGTGATCTACAGTTTCCTCCACTTCCCTGCAGTGTTGGCAAAGGGTATCGACATTGGGCCTCAACCTCCCAAAGTACGCACCTGTAGGACAATACCCAGTATGGAACTGGGCAATCATTGCCTGCTCGATCCCCCTAAGCTTCCACCACTGGACAGTTTTGGACGGCCGCTCCATCTCACTTCGGACATTTCTGCCTGTCACCCCTTTGTCCCAACTCGAGAACCACTGAGATTGCTGAAAGAGCCTGATCTTGGCACATGCTGCCTCAAGTGAGCTCTTTCTTGCACTCATTGGCTGGGCTTGGGCTATTATCATTTTTGCAAGGAAGTCGGCCCTTTCGTCACCAGGTACGTCTGCATGCCCGGGGACCCACTGGAGGGTCACTGCCACACTGTGTTGGGACATAAGATCCTGTATAGCCGACACCATGACTTCCAGTAGCTCGGGCCATTCTCCTGTCCCCTTTAAGGAGAACAGAGAGTGCATCAGTCAGGATAACAATACACGTAGCAGGCAAAGTACCTTCCCGAATACGCCCCCCAATGTGTGCCACTGCCTCAGTAATGGCTGCCATCTCTGCCTCGTAAGCACAGAGAGACCCACACGGCCCTGCAAAATCTACGAAAATTGAGTTTGTGGGAAACTGATATGAACCCCAAACAAGGAGCTTGTTTGGCCGCCCTTACTGGTAACGGCCAATATAGGCGTCCCTTGGATAGGATCTAATCGCACTGTGCAGTGTTGGGAGATCCTTTGCATTCCCAGCATTGGTTTTGACCAGGGTTGTACGAACCTCTGGCATGCAGGTTGTTTCACCAGGAGAAGCCCGGGATGTGATCTTTAGCATTTGGCGGTCGGTAGGCAGCCCGATTTCTAAGGACAGTCTCGTAGCGTGATACATAAAAGACTTCATCGTTAGCCGCTTTCCTTCCACCCAGACATCAACCATTTCCCTAAGGACAGAGGACTCCTCTTGCCGCTTATACTGCTCGAAAGCAGTAATCACGGCCCGCTCCCTACAAATGCCTAGGGGAGGCACGTTTGCCATGATTTCGACCGCTGCCATTGGCGCCGTTCGAAAAGTGCCTGTAATCAGCCTGAGAGCCTGGTTTTGCACAATGTCAAGAGTCTCTAGTGACGATCGGGACCCATAGACCTGCACTAACTGACTGTAATCAATCTGGGACCTTACTGCACTGATGTACAGTGTCCTCAGGACATCTTCTTGAGCCCCCCCAGGACATGCTTGGAAACTTTTTGACAATATTTAGTTTATTGGAGGCACTGTGGGCCACCTCCAACAGATGTGCGCAGAGAGTTAGCTTCCTGTCCAGTGTGATACCCAGATACTTGGGTTTCGGTTCCAGAGCAAGAACCGTACCCTCAACTTCCAGCCTCAGTGGTTCCTTAAGAATACTCTTGCCCAAGGTAAACAGCTAGTAGACGGTCTTTGAGTAGGTTACCTCTAAGCCCCACATCCTTGTATAACAGCCAGTCTTTAGATATGTTTAATGTTCACTGTTACATATATAAAAATGCTACATCTGGATTTATCAATGGTAAAATAAAGTTAAAACTTAACAAGACCATTGATTGGTTACTCAAAAAGGGTAAATTGGACCAGGAACGGATAATTTTATTGGTTTCATGAAAAGAAAAATTAATGGTGGGCATGATGTTGAAGTTTATCAGGCCAAAAGAGAGGTAAAAAAGAAGAGAAAGAAAATGGAGACATCTATACAAGCAGATAGGAGTTTAAAAAATTCAATTCCTGATATTTCTCCAGAAAAACCCCATTCTTGGCTATACCAGAAAATTACATATGGCAGAATCAGAACAAAAGATGAGTTACTGAAGTGCATAAAAATTCCATTTGGATTAAATACTATGGTGAGAACAAGGCCACAAAGTTATCTGTTATTGCTCTTAATACCGACATCATCATAGGGGATGCAACATTTTGTACCTAAGATCCAATTTCTATATTTATGTCTCATACTTTTTTTAGCAATGTTTCATCACTTTAAGTATTTTTTTTTCGTTCCTGAAATTTGTTTGGAATGTCCTTTTCCACTTTTAATTTGAATTTGTACACATTTTTTAACTTTAGTAGTTGAAAAGTATAATTTCATCAATAATTTTCTATAAGCACATTAAAATGTTTTTACTTTCACAAATCTTATATACATGTAGATTGATTAAACAATCATTTTTATATTAAGATTTTAGCCTGAGTTGTTGACAAATTATACCTTTTCTTGTCTTTTTAAATACAATCTTGTTAGTTTAAATACTATTTTTACTATTAACTTGTACTAATTAAAAGTTATGTATTTTCAGCATTATATATGTGTAAATATATATGCATGTATTGCTTTTCTTCATTGCCCATGGATTAAATGGGTGAAGTGTTTTTTTACAGAGAAGAATTGATGAGAATTGTTAGGTAAAACCACTTTGAATGGAAATATTTATTTAGGAGATTCTGTTTGATTTTCATTACCCTTCCTGGAAACAAACTTATGCACACAGAGATGATGCTTAAATTATTTCCTAAATGATACATTTGATGCATTGATTTGTATGCCTATATGATTCTTCCATTTGCTTTTTAAAGATTTAAAACTTATAGCCAAGAGTTATGACAATACCAGGACATGTGTTTATAAAAAAATTCTTAGCTATATTTTGGGATAAGAAATCATGATATAATTAAGAGAACTTGAGGCTTGTAGAAGAGAAAAAGTGGAATATGAGATATTTTCAAGATAAATTAAATTTTTGTTTAATGTTTGTGTTATTTGAGATGAGAATATTTTTTGACGGATGTGTAAAAGGTCAGAAATTCATTCTTGAGGACAGAAACATACAGATAAGGGCTAACAGGCTTTGAGATTTTTAATTTGGCAGATTTAGGAAATAATGTTTGCATATTTTATTACCACCTAATAAATAGGGACCTGTTCTGCACAGTATAAGATGTCAATATTCCAAAGTATCGTGTCTCTGCAGGAGGTTAAATTACTCCTTTGATTATTGTGGGCTTATTACTTCAAATTATCCTCAAATGATATTTTCAGTCGACGCATATGTCAATTAACAAAGTCAATAACAGTCACCATTTGTTGAATTAACATTTATTAACACGACAAAATAATCATTAAAATAAATCCTTATAAGAAAACATTCCATATCATCACTTCCATAATACTTCACTACCAACTATCTACAGAAAAATCAACTTACTATCTCAGCTGTTAATACCACACTAACTGTCCCTTTCTCTAACTTCTTCACCCCTGGTCAGCATTTTCACTAGCCCTCATTTTCTCCACCACTAGCACACTTTTTCATACTGAAGAAAAACTCACATGCACTTGACCAAAGGTTATAACAGAGTTATGACACAAAGGTTATCTCTAAAATGAATGTTAAGAGGCTGTCAGCTTTTCAAAAGAAAAAAATAGCTAAATCCTGACTTTTTAAAAGAAAACTAATTAGCTAAGAAAATTCTTATTGACTGGCATTCAAAGCTTGGTGACTCCTGGTTCAACGATGCAGATTTGTATAAACCACAAACATTATCCCAACAAACCCACAAATAAACATAGTTTCATTTTTATTTATTAAGATAAGAATTCTTAGTTTGCTACTATTCCATAAAATATTACCGTTACTTGTATTCAACATGACTATTAATAATAATTTTTTAAAATTCTGATAAATTCTAATAATTGATATGTTTTACTAGGTTGGCAACCAAGATGGTTTATATTAGACAATGGAGTTCTGTCATATTATAAATCACAGGAGGATGTGAATAATGGTTGTAAAGGGTCTATTAAAATGGCAGTTTGTGATATTGTTGGTAAGTATCATCAGAATCTTTTTATCTGCTTAATATTTACCAGTCTTTAATGAAGATTTTACAAAGCAACTTTATAATATAAAAGATTATGATTTGGTTTATTTAATATCTCTGTTTTCTTTTTTAATAGCATGATTCATTATTTTACCCCTAGCTTTTGTTTATAAACAAACTACTTACCTTTTTTGGAACTTAACGCAAGTGTTATGAGTCAAGGGTTTACTGCTCAATCTCTTCATCTTAACCTTATGTTTTACTGTCACCTGTTATTTCTGTGGCAATCTCTCATCAGTTTCTCTCTGTTGCATGTAAGAGCTGAAGGGGTAATATAGAAAATTATCCTTTTTTCAATCTAATAGATTCATATCTAATGCCTCAGTTCCTAATGTGCTTACTTGCTTAATTCTTCATGCGGCTGACCTTTCTCTGGCCATGGGGTCACCACTGTACTCCCATTCTTGTAATGTCTTCCAGTGGCATCCTGAGGTAATCACCAGTGTATTTCCATTTTCATTCCTGTGTTTCAGTTTAACTGGTTTGTGGAAGTACTATACCTAAGTCATCAAGTGCCACTGCCCACATCTAGTAAAAGGCAATTTCTTCCCTTCACTCTTAAATCCTCAAATTCCCCATGAACCACTTTGCCATACAGTGACAACAGATATGGGACAATCTGTTGAAGAAGTGCACCTGAAAGTAACACAGTGTTGTCTGATTCCTCTGTACATTAATGGACGGTTTTTAAACAGACAATTAGTATTTGACTTCTATTTAAGTAAATGAAATTCTTTAATATTTGAAGATTAGAAGGATATTTGGGACTCATTAGTAGGAGTTTGCAATTTGCTGGTTTAAATTAGGAATAGGGAGCTAGATATACACTGATATAATAATACATGGCACCTTGATAAAGAAACAAAGAAAACAAAAGGATGAGTAATTTGACAAATAAGTTAGATATTACATAAACTGAGTTGTCCACAAATACATGTATATTGATTTGACATTGGCACATAGTGATCTGCACATTTGTATTATATGTAGAGTGAGTTTACCTCTGGTATTTGAGACAAAAGGAATTGATGACTAATCTCTATTGATTTCCATTTATGTTTGTAATTAAAGATTCTATTTCCTGTCATGTTTATTTGATGTATGTTACAATGCTCCATGACACTACTTGATAGATCTTTGACTTTATCTGATATTATAAACCTTTTTCATTTCATCCAGTTAGGATTATGAAAATTCTTAGTTTTTAAAACTATTTTTCAGTTCATCCAGTTGATATGACACGCTTAGATCTAATCATTCCTGGTGAGCAGCACTATTATGTCAAAGCTAGCACTCCTCAAGACAGACAGTCCTGGCTCATTGCTCTAGGAAGCTCAAAAGCTTCATTTAATGAAGTTAGTGGAGCTAAAAAAGATGCTGGTTGGTCAGGACATAAGTTTAATGACATGCTGTTGTTAGAAAAAATATAATTTAAAAAAAGTTATTTTATCTTGAAGTTTATTATTTCATCAGGTAGTTTTGAAATTTCTATAACCTATATATTTTAAGAGACCAATATTTTGTCAACTTTAATATTAGATGGTGTACCAGATCAGGTTCGAACTAAAAAATCCGAGCTTCGCCTTTATTGTGATTTGCTAATGCAGCAGGTACATTCTGTGAAAGAAACAGTATCTGAAACAGATGGAAATGTCAATTTTGAGGTGAATTAATTAAGTAATGTTAATATCAATAATTCAATGAAAGATTTAAGCTTTCTAATTAAAGTTTCTAGATTTTAATGTTAAGCAAGCTGTTAGAATAGATAAAAAAGTTCCTTTAATAAAAAAGCCTGATTTGTCTTTGAAAGTATGTAAAACCAACATAAAATAAAATTACTTTAGCAACTTTTAAAAAATTTAAATCACTTTGTTCTCCACCGTTAGTTTTTTTTTGTTATAAAAAATGTTCTAATTAAACTAAGCTTATTTTAAAAAAAAAATGTCTTATTAAATTTTACTTAAACCGAATGCTGTGCTATTTCTTAGGAGGAATTTTATCAGCATGAAACTAACCTCACATTCTAAAATAATGCAAGAGTATTTGTCAGTCGACCAGAAATATAGATTTTTCTTTCTTTCTTTGACTTGATAAAAAGCATTTCTAACTAAAGATTACTTTTTTCCAAAAGCTTTTCATCTTTGTAGTCAGCATTAGACTCTTTAAAATAATTCTATTTTTTATTAAAACTTTTTTTGTGCCGCCACTGCTATCACGATAGGGTGCTGTGTGGCAGCTACACCAACTTTGTTGGCAGCACTGATGTGCGTCCCCCATGCCTACAGATGTGCAGGATGAGTGTTCCCGCTACATCTGTCGGCATGGCTGAATAAAAGGGTTTCAGCACTTGCCCAGACTGGTCAGACCCGCAGGGTTTGTGTACAGCTGATTGACCAGAATGGCAAGGCAAGGGTTTTTCCTGCCACCAAGGATAGAGGGGGAGAAAGTAGTGTTTGCAATTATCCCTCTGCCAGAAATGGCAGGCTGTGACAGGATACCCATTTATGGTTGAATCTAATTGATTTTCATTAACATCCTGATAAAGAATGCAAGTTTGTTTATTTGATCCCATCTGCCAGTAAAAAAAACTGTCCAAAGCCCAAAAAAAACTGAAATGCTAGGTGTAGTCCTGGCTAAGTCTCTAAATCACAATGTGAGCAATTCTGGACAAAGAGATGACATCATTGACAAATTTGTCATTAATTGCAAACATAATAGAACACTGGACCTGGCTGACTGCCATTATATCAAGAAGAGTTCCAAGATATTTCTCAAATTTTTCCATCTGAACAATATTGGATCAGAGGATTGAAAACAAATACATGTATATTTTGCACATCTGATAATATTTTTTGCCATACGAAAAAATGTTAGTGTAAAATGTTTACAATCAAATATAATTTAGATAATTTTTTTTTTCAGAAATTAAAAGAGTGTGCATCTTTAATTGGAGCAACCTGTGATACATTTATTGGTACTCTAGATGAATGCATGAAAATTGTTTCAAATACACCCATGTTTGAATCCCCACACCAACATGTTCGTGATGCAGCTATTCCAGCTTCTCCTACTCGACCAAATGTTCAAAGATTGCCAGTTATTGTTACATAGTTTTACCCATTGAATACTCTAATATAAATATTACAATTATATATTTTTTATTCATTTTTTAATTAGTTAATACTAAGCAGATTTTTTTTAACCAAATACTTTTTTTTTTGTAACTTTTGATTTAAAAACCAAGAATAATTTGTTTTTCATTTCTAGGGAACAAGATCTACAATTACTAGACCTTTAGAAAGGTGAGGAGTGCTTTAGACAAACAACTCTATACCAATAACTTCCTAAGCTAATATCTTCACGTAATGGGGTAGTGTTTCTAATAATGATACTTTTTGGCTTAGTTCCCTATTCATAAATAAAAATTTGATATGTTGAATTACTTTTAATTTTTTAATATTTAGTTGTATTTTTAGTAAAAGCCTGTTTAATATCTTAATCAAATCAATTTATTTTTACAACCAATGGAAACTTGTTAAGTGGGTGATTTCCCAGGTAAAGTTAATTTATAGATATCAGCTATTCATTTGAATAGAAAAAGATAAAAACTGAAATGAATGTTTTCAGGCCATTAAAACATCGTTCAGCAGTCTCTTCAGAAGCTATCAAAGTCCATACTTCATCATCACATCATTCTCTCAACGAAGGATTGATTCTTTCTGAGGCTAATTCGACCAGTAACTTATCACCCATTATGTTGCAGCCATTAAATCAGATTTCATCAGAAGTTAGTAGCCCTGCTTATTCTCCATCTGTTCACTTAAACAATGAAGATAATCTTGTTAATGGTTTCAAATATCAGTATGCTAACAATAACAATGCCAATGAGGCACATACTGAGCCACATTGTGCTGCATTGTCTAATGCAGCATCTTCAGATGACCTAGAAACACTAGATGACTTTAAAGATGCCATTGATGAAACTGTCATGACTTTTTTCACAGCCATGCATACCAGGTAGGCTAAAATAAATGATCAATTTCATTTTTTGAAATTCATTAAAATTACAGTTCCTAAAGATAGCATTTTTTAAAAATTTACCATTTATTTTGTGGTGAATGTAAAGTATGTCACCTTTACAAGATAGCTACTTGATGTATTGTACATTTTATCCAGACTTAACCATCTTTGCATAGTTTGCAACCATCTCCACACATCCATTAATATTACATGTATCTAAATTTTCTAATCTTTAAGAAAAATTAATTTTTAATAGTTTATACATTTTTAACAATACTGATTGATTATTTTAGCACTTATAATGTTCTTAATTTGTTATTGAATAAATGATCATATTATAGAAAGTTACTGATTGCTATAACTGTAATTTTAAAAAGATACAATTTCAAAGGTTTTTGTTTTTAATTTCAGTTTTTCTAATGTTGATACGTCCGATGAAGAAAATATTCTTGTGAATCCATTTTTGGATGCCTGTAACAATTTAGTTCCCATTTTTGGTTAGAACATTTTATCAATTTATTTAATAAAAAATAAATTCACTTCTTATCATGGTCTTAAAAATCTTTTACATGTATATTGTTACATTAATGTTGTTGCTTTTTTTTTCTTACTATTGAAGAATACTTAAGCTAATATTAATTTTTTCATTTTTTTTATTCTTACAGATAAATTGAACAGTACTGCCTTTTCACCTGTAAAAATGGATTTCTGTGGCAATATTAAAGTATGTATTATGATTTATTTCCGAATGTAATACTGCTAAATCTGGTATTTTAATGACAATTTTTTTTTTTATTTTGTGTTATAGTTCATCGCATGCAGTTGAAACCATACTGCACTAAATCCAAACACAAAATGACAATTTTTGTTTGTCATATATAAATGTATATTTTTCTTTAAGTACTTTAATAAATATTTCATAACAGTTATGTAAAAAACCTACAAAATTAAATTTTGTAGAGCTTTCTAAATTCTTTCCTTTCACACTAATTTATGTCAGTGAGGAATAAAAGTTATGAAATGGGGTAATTTATACATGTTTATAAAATATGTAAAAAAAAACCTGTGGCCAAAAATTAAATTTTTTACAGATAAACTTAACAACTTTTGATCTGTTTAAGTTATAAGCTACTTTTTTTTCCACATAAATTCATTGATATATTTGAATTAAAATCTATGAATATTAAACTTTGGTTAACACATGAACTGTGGTCTGCATATTTTATTGCTTCATGGGACATTTCTGTACTGTCAAATTGACAGATTAAAATCAAGGTTAAAAAAGCTATTTAGTCCAATATCCTTTTAACTTAATACACTGTATTAGGTGGGAAAGGGGAGAGGAAGACAGCCAAGCGACAGCAGGCACAATTACGTTAGTCTTGTTGAATAACTGTTACAAAAATAAATGAGTTACGCCCCTTAGTTCAATGACCGTTAGTGATAAGTAACAAAAGCTAAATTAATAAGAAATAAACGGAACGAAAATTTAACATTTTTAGCTAAATATCTTTGGAGAAATTAGTAAAATGCCACAATATGTTTGCATTGATACCCAAATGAACTATATCCACATATTAAGAACAGAAAATGACGTCGACGAACCCCCCCCCCCCTACCCCTAATTTCAGTATAACAAATTTTCAGTATTACAGACGAATTTCGAGTCCCCCGTCAATTTCGTTATAGCGAAATTTCACTGTACTTAAAAAATGAAAATAAAATGCATCAAATTCAAATATTGATTGACAACTTTTGAAAAAAGTAGTTTGTGATGGCTTAAAACACTCTGGGTATAAAAAAAAATTAAAAATATCTGCACTTATCCATACATGCATAGTTTTCTACCACCATTGTATACCTATTTATGAAATTGACTTAAAAAAGCAATTATTGATGTACCTATTGTAACCATATTAAATTTAGGTTTTTGATCATGAGGACATAATTAATGAAAATACAGTGAATTGTTGCTATAACGAAATAGACAGGGGACTCAAAATTCGTTCGTAATACTGAAAATTTGTTACACTGAAATTGAAGTGGGGGGGGTTTCAACGACGACATTTTCTGTTCTTAAAATGTGGATAGTTGATTTGGGTATCAATGCAATATATTGTCATTTTACTAATTTCGCCGAAGATATTTAGATAAAAATATGTTACATTTTCTCTCCGTTTATTTTTTATTAGTTTAGCTACCAATTTAGCATTTAGCTTTCGTTACAGCTAACGGTCATTTAACTAAGGGGCGTAACTCATTAATAATTGTAAACTTATTAAACATGTCATACTTCCCTTAATTTATAAGAAACCTGTGCAATGTGCCTATTACGGCTCTTTTTCTCATATTGTCTCATTTATTATACAATGAAATACTTAACTGGAATAAATTTTATTATAATTAGAAAAAAAAAGTATAGCTATATCACAAAAAGGTCAAATAAATCACTCATTTATTCTTCACTTCCTGTATTGAATACGGTACCGGTAGTTTGTTAACATCATTGATTTTTTTTTTTAATCCAGCGAAACCTACATTCACTTGGTTGTCCCATGACATCTTAGCTCTCTATTCCTCCTCCCCTTTCCCACCATTGCTAAAACTCCCCTCCTCATCCCCCCACCCCCCACTGTTTGTTGTTATGTAATTGTGCCCCCCCCCTCCCTCGCTGTACCAAGACAACGCTTGATTCAGTCATGGAAATCTAGATATAGCATCAGGAAGGACAACCAATATTTTAAAAAATACGGTTTAGGCTGACACACAATCAAGTGTTTAGCGTTAGTCTTCATGTTTAATAGCAGTTTTGTATATTTGGTACTTATATTTTTATGAAATAAACACAAACGCAATTAAAGTTTGAAAACTTTTAATAACAAATTTTTTAATTTAAAATCTTTATTTTGTCAATTTAATTATTTTTCGTTTTTTCATTGGTTTTTCATGAACGGTCTCATTCAATTGCTTAACATAATTTTTAGACGAACAATTAAAAAATTTAACATAAATAAGTTCTTTAAAATTATGATTGAAATAAAAAAATAATTTCTTCAATCAGCAATGACTCATCAATTGTTACTCTATCAACAATTTAAACAATTTTTTTTTATTTGTTTGTCCTAGAAATAGTTTCAGACTACTTGCTGATCTTTTCAATGAATTGAATACTTTCCAATTTAGTAGGCAAGTAGAGAAGGTGTACTCAGATGGCTTCAATAGCCCTCCTCTGTTGACATTGTTAAAAAAAACATCCAGCTTTTTCAATCTTAATTCGTCAATGTCTTTAAAATTTTTATCGACTAATATTTCTCTAAAGCTTTTATTTTAAAAATTATGTTATTATAGTATATATATGAAAATGTAGTAAATTGAAAGGGCTTTTTAACAATATATGTTTCAAAGTGATATTATTATGCAAGTATTTTATTATTTTTAAAAAGTTTAGATGAAAAAAATATACAAAAATAAATAAATTAAACAATTCACAAACACAAAGAAGAAAAAAAAATTCATTATGATTCATTTCAATAAAAGTTACTTTTTATTAAACTACATTCAATTCTCTGTGTGTAGGATATTTTTGAAGACATTATAATCAGATACAAAATATATTTAAAAATTTCTAAAAATGATGTGTTTTAACAGAAAAAGGACCAAAAATCTGCTGGGATCAACATTGATCATGCAACAAGAAAAATTCAAAATTATAAATCTAAGTTATAAAAACTAACATTCTAATGTCTATTGATAACAACAAAGCTCAATTTCAGTATGTTTTATAACTTTGCTAAAAATATTTTACAAGATTAGTGTAACTATTATACCAGCTTATGATAATTTTTCATAGAACATTATATTTATTATCAACTGGTCACTCTTATCTACACCCCCCATATATTTATTGTAATCCTGTATTATGGTTGGTTGGTCAACAGTAAGTTCCTAAAATTTCCCATTTACTTAGTCTGTCATTTAAATGTTCCAAATCCATTTGCATTATGCATAGTGGACATAACCGAAACAGTTTTATTGTCCCTCCATCGTACTGTCAATAACTCCCTTTCTAACTCATCTCATATCCCCTCTTTTAGATTTTTTTTCAAAGTCTTTTATATTTTTCAAAGATTGGGGAATACCTTTACATGTCCTAAGAATAGTTCCACATGCTCCTACCCCTAAATTCCATAGATGTTTAGACAATTGTATAGTAGTATAAAAATTATCGACTAATAATTTATACCCCTCTTTAGCTAAAGATTTAATTAATTACATTACCACCTCATATGCCAATCCAAAAGGCCCATTATCCTGTTTACCTAAATACATGTATAAATGAAAATCATAAGTATACCTAGAAAGAGAATCAGCTAATACCCATAACTTCATTCACCACTTAGTCGGCTTATCCCTTATGTACTGCCTAAAAATATATCTACCTTTATTTCTTATCATTCTTTAATCTATTGATATATCTTGGTAAGGCTGAAACAATTTTATACATTACAATCTAATAAAGTTAAAGAAAAAATGTACTTTACATAACTTGTTGGTTTTGTCTTCAGTTTGAGGATTAGACACCTTTAGAAAGCTCATTATAGATTTCAATCTATCACGAAACATAAAAGCTCTGGCCCAAACTCCATTGTATAGTGATTTAGTTGACCAGAAGCGGTCAATGTTCTGTGCTTGAACAAGTCCAGCATACATGATAAGTCCACAGAATCTGTAGAATTCATCTGGTGTAAGATCAAACCAGCCTTGGTAAACACAAGGTTTTGTAGGCCCATAATGTCTGGCATTGCTATTATTAGTCACAAATATGAATTACTAAGTCCAAAGTAAAATAAAGTTTTTAAAATGCCACTGCATTGCAGAATTTCCTAATGTCTTCCCTTGTTTTAGCTCCTCCGAGTTGTTGAATGCCTGGATCCCTCTCAGGTAGAAAATTCTTTGGTGGTTCTGGTAATGTGTCATTCAATTCATTCATATCATCATGCCATATGATCTGGGGGATAAAAAAAATATGTAAAGAAAACCGTAAATAAAAAAAAATTCAGCTTATTTATCGAGCTACAATTAATTATTTTATAATGATGAAAACAAAATATCATCAATATAGATATGTAAATATTATGTAAACTTCTTTTTTTTTTTTTTTTTTTTTTTTGTGTTTACGAAAATCTGCTGATTGGCAATAACACAAAAATAAAACAGTAACAGTAATTCTAGCGGTAGAGAACTAAATAAATAATATTTATACATAAACCTTTATATAATAAAATATAAATCTTTATACTTTTCTCTTATTTTATGACTATTCCCACATTTTAAGTTCTAAAGAATAAATAAATGAATAAATAAATAAACATAAAGATCATTAAGACAAAGTCAAAGCATGTTGGTTCAATACTTACACATGTGAGTTTGGAAGTGTTGAAAACTTGAATTAAAACTAATATTTTCAGCTTCAAAGTCATCTGAAGAAGTAATGAGCTCCCAAGTTTCATCTTTGTCACTTGAATCAAGTTTATTTTCCTCTAAATAATCAGAATCGAATTGACTGACAAAACGTAAACAAATCAAAATGGCGTTTGGTGCCAACTGATAGCGTTGTTTTATTTACGAGAAATTGTTGTTAAAATAAAAATTGACAATTATTTTTTAGTAGAAAGTATTTAGAAAGCATTTTTTTAAATAAAAATATTATACTAGACATAAAAAATCACATTTTATTGTATGCCGTCTGTTGGGCTTTAATCCTTGCATCAGCCTAAACCGTACACAGCTAGAATGAAATTTTGTTTGGTTGTCTATCCTGGTGCTATATCTAGATATCCATGATTCAGTACTGCACCTGGTAGAATTTATTTTTACTATCCTCATCAGTAGAGGTAAAAGGTTATCATAAAATTTTACTCCTTTTACACCCCCCCCTCCCATTATCTAGTAAATGTGAATGTCATTGAGCTTAAGTTGACTTGAGTTTTAGAAATTCGCCAAATTTAAATTACTATTTTCTTTGGTAAGGGAGGAATTAAATATCTGCAGAACGGCTATTTTTTTCACTGTACTGAAAGTAAGAAATTTACTGAATATTTTGTTACACTGACGTTTATAATAATGACATTTCACTGTTATCCTTTTATCTCTAACATTTTTTTTTCAGAAAATCCATCAAAAACATTTAAGCAATCCAGAAAAATTTGTAACTCTTCAATCTATGGTATTAGATGAAGTTCAGAATGGGCAACATACACATTCTAACTCTGCTACTTCTGCATTATTATGGCTTAAAAGGTATTCAAATATTTGTGATATTCTGCTGAATACAATAAACAACCACCAATCTGATGAAAACTCATTTTTAATTAATTTCCAGCATGTTGTTACATGTATATAGATCCTTTATTAATTTTGCTGTTTATAATTAATTTTACAATTTAAAAGGCTACCCCCCCCCCCCCCAAGGCCTTCAATAAAAACATTATCAAATCTTATACATTTTTCTTTTGGGTAATTTCTCACCATGTAAACAATCCATAATGGCTGCTTAGAAATATTGATAAAATAATAATTTTTTTTTGTCTCTTTCCTCATTGTTCCTTATCTAAATACTGTAATCAGTTGGCTGCCTGACCCTAAACATGACCCCAAATTCCAATCTATCTCCTATTTTTGCTGTCCTGACACAATTTGTTTCTTACCAAGGTTGATGACTAAAAAAACCACTATTATTATCATCACAAACAATTTTTTCACTCTATAAGTGTATGGGTTATTACACCCAGTTGCCGGGAATAGGATATGCAATATGTTGGGGCGGAAAGGGTTAAAATTAAAAAATTGTCCAGATTAATGTTATTCAGAATAAAACAACAACTTGAACCACACCATATTTCTTAGAGTCACATTGTTTTTAAATTAAAGGAATATGCTAAAATACACTTGTGTTTGAAAGTTGTACATTAAATTTCATTTGTTACTCAATTTTCCTTCTGCCATTGAAAAAAATGTAAAGTGGCAATTCTTTTGAGTTTATGGTTTAAAGATTGTTAGTATAATGCAAAATAAAATTCACGGAAATTGTAAGCTAGGACCATGTCCTTTGCTCTTGCCATGGCATGTGCGTTGCAAATTTGCTTTCCAAATCACACTGGCCATGTTCCAATATTACAGAGTAGGAAATGACCTTGTACTATATAAAATATTACATATTTATAACAACCAAGTGTTTTTTAATGATAAGCACTATAAGTCTCTGTAAGACTAGTGCTTTGACCAATGAATAAAATAAATGTAAATATAAATTATTTATTACAAGTAATTTGCAATATATAGGTAGACTGGCATGGTATATAAAAAAAATTAAGCTATTTCATTATACTGCATATTTAATAAAATAGAGCCTTTGGTATTTTTAATTACGGTTGAATCGAATTGATTTTCAGTCATTTCCTGATAAAGAATTCAAGTTTTTTTTATTAGACCCCAAATAAAAACTGAAATGCTGGGTGTAAACCTAGCCAAGTCCCTAAGTCACAATGTGAACAAAATTTGATCAAAAATATAACAGCAATGACTAATTACTGGACCTGGCTGACTGCCATAATATATCAAGAAAAGTTCTAAGATATTTCTAAAATTTTCCATCTGAACAATATTGGCTCAGAGGATTGAAAACTAATATATACTGATACTTTTTTTTTGTCATACAAACAATTTTAATATAAAATATTTACAATGAAATATAATTTTGATAATTTTGTTTCAGAATTTAAAAGATTGTGCAGGTTTAGTGCAATAATATTTATTGGTACTGTTACGGGTCCTTATAATGAAGATACTTGTAGAAGGTGTAATAATTCAGACAATTCAAATTATGAAGTTAACTCCAGTGAAGTAACATCAACAATCATTTAATTCTTGAACATAAACTGACATAAAGGTGAACCCAGGAGGAGTACAATAGCAAACTGTAAACATGCATCCATCTACATCGATGCCCAAAGCTAGACTGATTGTAAAACAAACCATGTGCTCCCAACTGTCGGTTTGGTACAAATGACGTATACACTAAAATCTACAATAAACTACAACACGGGATGGCGGAATGACACCATAGCTACTGCGGTGGGCGGAGCCTATCGAATTGCGTCATCAAGCTTAGGCTATACTATTTCTACACAGTACTCTAGATGAATGCATGAAAATATTTTCAATGGAAGGCTATTAAGGAAAACAAATATTTTTAACTATGAATGATCTCACACAAAAAATGAGATAAGAAATATCATTGTTTCTGGTTTGCTTTGAATTGGGTTCTTGACCTATATGCAGTGATTACAGAGACATGTCAAATTCCACACTAAATCGGCCCCAATGGCCCTGATGGGCCAAGATAACTTAGAACCTTTTTTAGTTGGTAAAAATGATGTTTAAGATTTTTCTTGAAAACATCCATGGATACTGGGTAAGGCATTAAATTTTAAAAATAAAGTTGGATGACTATAAAGCATATGTTCATTCTGTTTTATATTTTTTCTGTGGAACAAACTGTTACCTGCAGAAAGAAAGAACAGCTTGCAAGTCTAACCTTATTTCACACAATCACATTCAATCCTTTTTAACTTTCATCAACTATAATTCTGAATTGGCTAGATTAGGTTGATATATATATATATATCATACAATAAAAAAAATATTGATAATGGAATTTTTACACTTATTTTATTAAATGATCTGCAAAATAAAACAATATTTGCTACTCTTGCCCTGATTGGTTGATTGTGGGGAAAATACCTTACTTTTCACTTTTCAGTCTTTTAAATCAACCAATGAGAAAAATGATATTCTTTAAGCTGAATTGCTGTAGCCTTTTGTAAGACATTCTGAAACTCATTTATTTAAACTGCAATTCAGAAAAAAAAAATACTGATTTTTTTTAGGGATTTGGGTTTTCTATGATTACAATGTATTTATTTGTTTTTGTACTTTCAGAAGTTTAGAATTTATCAGAGAATTTCTAAGAGAATGCAGCTCTGGCAGTACAGACTTGAGCATATGTGCCAGCAATGCTTATTCAAGAACTTTAAAAAATTATCACGGTTGGGTAGTCAGAGGTGTATTTGCGGTAAATATAATTTTCTTCACTTCTTTTTGTACTTTCTATTTTTATTAATATTTACTGGTTCTCCAATTTTTTTAGTCTGATACAGTGAAATTTTGCTATATCAAAATAGATGTGAACTGATTTTATTCTTCATGCTGAAATTTTGGTACACTGAAACCGAGTAGGGGGAGGGGGGAATTTGATGATGACAACTTGCATTGTAATTTTCTGTTCTTACTTAGTATATGTTCATTTAGGTATCAATGAAAAGATAAGTCATTGTACTATTTTTTTTTAAATTTTGTCTGACATATTTTCATCAGGAGTTACTTTTTTTTCTACAAACACATCCCTGTCTACATTGGCATAGTCATTAGGACTTTTTGAGACCCCTAAGCTTTTTACATAAACAACCCCAATTGTTCTCTGTCTGTTTCTGCATCATTCAACACTCCACTGTCAGTATTGTCTGAATCACCATGAATCTCAGAGCTCTAACAAGCTTTTGTGGTGCCCTATGCGAGTTACATTTTTTGGCGCCCTCCTCCCAATCACCTGTCAATTGCAGCCCTGCACTGCACTTGGCTGGCAAGTTGGAAAATGCTACCATTAATTATTTGACTGAAAGTCGCTTGCATACTCTGTGACACATGATTGCAACATTTTTAACTATGTAATATTTTTTTTCTGCGTGTTTGTAAAAATGATGATTGTGGTTTGGACTTCTGATTTCTTATTTCATTTTAGCATATTTTCATGTTCATCACAACTATTCCTGTTTTTTTTTTAAACTGTTTTTCTTTACTCTTTTTGGAATATCATATTGAATCCGTTATTTTAGTTTCGGAATTCTAAAGACAAGGATTAAATCCTGGTCTAGACACTTCCTTTCCATCATTCATAAATGTTCTGTGGAGCCATTTTTATTGATGCACAAAAGCCATGATATAAATATTTATTATAGAAAGAGCTCTCGGTCTCAAATTAGGCTGGGCTTTGTTGTTTTTTTGTATGAATAATTAAAAATGCTTTTATTGTTTTTTTTTCGAACTACTAAATACTGTATACATCTGAAACTCAGCTTTTATGTGTATCAATTGAATCTTTTTCCAAGAAAAACTTCAGAAAAAGATAATAGGCTAAATATGTATTAACATTAGTAATTTTCATTAAATAAGTTTAACTCACTTATTTTCAGGTTGCTGTAAAGGCTCTACCCTACAGAGAAACTTTTATAAGTCATTTAGCTGTTGGAGATTCTGGAGCAATTGATCCTTCAAGTCCACAGTTTGAGCATGCTTTACTAACAGATATTGAATTATTTGTTCAACATTTAGACAGAGTGTTGGTTGTGGTTGATACATTTTATTTAAAGCATTCCCTTGACACGTCTGAAAAGGTTTAAAATATAGTGGTTTCTAATGTTTTCTTTACTTTTAAACTATCTATTAGACAATTTATTGAACATAAATTGTATTCCTACACAGTTCTGATTTTTTTCGTTAATGAAAAAAGGCATACAACATCATACAGTAAGAAAAATATTTGCTTCAAATGGAAACAAAATGAACTGAATCCACTTAATTAAATGATCAAATAGTTATTGATTTTAATATTGTACTATACTTTTCTATACAATATTTGCTTTTATAGAAATGTATAAACATAATGTACACATTTAAAATGAACTTGAAAATAACTTGTATTTTTATTTTAAACGTCTGTGAAATACAGTCAAACCTTAGTTTACGAGTAATTTGCAAGACGAGCAAAATTAAATTCTAACTGGATATTTAAGCAAAGTATTGCAGTATGAGTATTTGCCAATCACTCCTTTGCAGATGGTTCTTCTCTCATGCTGGGATATATAAGTAAGGTCCAGAAGTGTTTCACAAGATGAGTAAAATTTTTAACAAAATTTGCTCTTGCAAGGAGAGCAAAATTTCAGAAATATAAATTTTTACTGGACATATAAGTGAGATATTGCCGAACGAGAATTACATATATTTTCTGCTGAAGTTTATGGGATCACTACTTAGCCAATGGTTCTGTCATATGCAAGGTCTCACTCAGAATGCTACTTCATCTTTTTCTTTATATGTATTCAAGTGCTGTAGTGTTGTGAACATTATGCCAAAAGAAACTAAGAACATTGAGAAATCCCTCTTTTCAAATCCAATTAAAGAAGTTGTGTAAAATGTTGAAAACATCATGAGTATATTGTAGCAGTGCTTGTGATAAATCTTTGTAACACAATACTAGTGATAAATCTATGTAACACAATACTATTGTCAAATTTTATAGAAATTCTTACAAAGAAGATCGATGCAAGTATTACTGGACAAGTGCAGTGTTATAGAAAGAATATATTACAATAAAATAGATAGAATTGATTCCAACAGCTAAAACTGTCCTGCACATTGGTTAAATTTGATCACTTTATAAAATAAAAATATTAAAAAGTCTTTTTAAATATAATGCATGAGAATAATACATGTATTAGTTAATATAAAAACCAATCATGAAAGTTTCCATTATTGTATTTATGATAATACATGTATAAGTGCTTTGGATTGTGAAAACCTCTCTGTAATGAATTATACTAGTAAACCAAGGTTTGACTGTGTCCCATTATTTTTCTTTTTTTTATGAAAATAACATTCCTGTCTTAACATAAGTACAATTTAGTAATTTATATTTATTATTAATTATCAACACATGAATGTTTTTTTTTTTACCCATTATTTCTTAAGTCATTGTTGATAGCTCATAAAAATCTACAGAAGTTGAAAAGCAATGTATGTTACCCTTGTATTACACAGTATTTAGGTTCCTAAAAGTTGTATGAAACTGTTAAACTTATAAAAAGCCATATTGTATGATGTTAGTACTAAATGGGGGAACACACTCCAAACCCTCTATTAAATATTTATTTTTAAAATGAAACTAATTTAAATTTCATACTCCTATGGTGCAGTAATTTTGCACCCCTCAATGTTCCAGTGCCAGTTTAATACTGGGTGACTCAAAACCTTCTTGAACTGAAAAAATTAATCCTGGGATTGTAGATGGCTCTACATAGCTTAATTCATACTCATCTTCTCCATTCCCAAGATTTTTTTTAATTTTTTTAAGCACTAGCTGTATCCGGCCACGCCTACTTCAAATTATATAAAAAATTATTTAAAAAAATACTGATTAAATATTAGTTTGCTCTCTTAATACGAATAAAAAAGAATAATCACAAAAGTAATGTGAACAATTTTACTATATCTCTCAGTGACTTTTGAATTACCTTGTGTAATATTAAAATAAAGTTAGAGATATTTATACCAAACCGATTGATTAATATACAACGTGTGTGATATGTATAAAATAAGTATATAAAAACATGCAAAGTAATTTACTGCAGTTTTGTGTAAAAATTTAATCTGTGAAGAACTTTTGGGAGATGGTGTAACGACTATCATCCTATTATCATTATAACTTATACAGTTAGAAATACTAAAAAGAGATACATTTTACCCTAGCAGTTATGGTATGATGCTTTGTGTAAAGTTTATATAAATTTTGATCCTAACAAATGAATTTCTTTCTCTTCATATTAGTAATATTTTGACTCAACAGATTTATTAACTCATTAATTTACTGTGATTTGCAAATATGTATGTAAACATGACATTTTATGTAAGATTCATCTAAAATCACACAGAAAACCAATTTATTTTATAATATATATGTGGTTGTATCATATAAATGCGGTGTAATGAATATTTTTAATAATAAAGTGTACAGGTATGCAATTTTTTGACATTTTTATTTAAATCTGTCTGTCTTGAGTTGGCGCTTTTGTTGCATTAAATAAAAAAAAAAGGATCAGTGCATCCTTACTGAAATTAAGAACATTTATGTTAAAAAACAATGTATCTCAAATAGGGGCACAGAATTAAAAGAAATTCTTTGATAGAAAACTAAACCCGAGTCAAAACCAAATCAGCTACCCTGATTATAAATAGTATATTTTTTGTAATTGAGTGCATTAAGGAATACTTTACCTATATTTTTGTTTCTTAACAATTTGTGAATTAAGCTTTTTCATATTAAATATGTTCTTATATTTTGTAGTTAGAAGCCCTGTTTTTTTTAAAGCTAAATAGTCTGAAATTGATGAACTAAAAAATAAAGGAGGGGAAAAAGATAATCTATGATAATCAAGCTGAATTTACTAAAAAAAAAAAAAAGAAGGTCATAATGTTTTTATTTTTTTAATTAATGTTCATTACTTTTAAAAAAAAATCAAAGAACAATGAAGCTACTAAAAAAAATCAACAACATTCAAATGTAACACAGCAAAACAAAATGTATAAGATAAAATGTGTATATTGTGTAATATTACACAGTAATATGATAAAAATATGAATAATACTTTTCCAATCATTTAGGTGTAAAAGTGCTTCAATGCATTGTTGATACTCTGATATAGTATGCTGTAAAAAAGATTTTAAAAAATATTGGCTTTTATTAGTGTTGAATTATGTAATCATAATTAAAAGAAACAATTTGAATTCTGAAATAAATAAAATCAATGGCAAATTTGAATTTACTTATTTTAATCAAGGTAACATAAATAAGAGAAAATAGCTGATAGAGATTATAAATAATGCAATCTGTTACCTTGTTTCTGATTTCTCACACACACTCCGCAAATCTTCTAAAATTCTCTGAACACCAAGATTTTTAAGGACAAGCATTCGCTGATAAGCTCCTGCATGAGGAAAGCATGCAGACTCTAATCAGGGCTAATGATCAGTTCTGAGCCATAAAATAACTGCTACATGTATATATTTTCTTCTGTATATCCCCAGATTGTAAAACGACTATGAATTTATGAATTGACTAACAAATTATATATAGATATAAGACTAAAACAAAATTATGACAGGATGAAATATACTAGTGATCTAGCATACTAGATCAATGATGCTTAGAAGTAAACACTTCAGTCCTATATCCTTATTATATCCACTTTCTGGCCTGTTTAATTTTCCCATTCCCAAAGAGTATTCAATTGTTCCACACATGGCATCCCCCAGGCTGCATGTGATCCTTAGCAACTAATTGTGGCCCTCGGAAAGTATGCATAAGCTGCACTAAACAGAAATTCAACCATATTGCTTCTAAAACAACTGGTTAACTTGCCCACAGGGGAGATGCTAATGAAAAAGTACTGCCACAAGAGGTTTGTGTGAAGTTTATATGATAGGATTGATAGTGACCATTGCATTCTCAGTATACTATTGATTTCAATTAATAAGTTACTCTCAGTATACTATTGATTTCAATTAATAAGTTACCATCCCTCAAACTGTACAAAAGAAGTTGCATTTAATTATATTATTGCAAGTTATTATGGCTGAGGTCTAAAGAATATCTCTACAAAAAACAATACACTCTACCTTGTACTTATTTAAAAACTCCCTTTTATAATGCAAAATTATTATTTACACACTACACTGTACTTTCTTTGACAAATTCATATAAGCCTATCTAAAAAATGAGCTACTATATTAAACTAACTACAAATTAATAATTTTCCGAAGTAAAAAAAACAGTAATACATGTATTAAAAAAACATTTACAATTTACATAAGCTTTTCCTCTTTATAGTGCAAAAAATGTAGCGATTGGTTAATTTAAGAACCACTGCAATAGACTAGATTACATTTATTTCTATATTTTACAAGATATAAATTTAGACTTGCACTTACCATCATCTGAAGATTCAATTAGATTTGAGATAAATTGTATGACTGGCAACTGAAGGTTAGGTTCTGAATAATTCTCATTATCCTGAAATTAAAGTGTTTCAAAGAAATGCAATATGTAAAGAAAAAATTGAATTAAAAAAAATCATGGTTACAAAAAACTCTCCTGGGATTTTTTTTAGCTTAAGATAATTGTATTGTTATTAGCAGTAATTTTCAGATTCTGTCAAAGTACTACATGTATTTACTTTCACATCACAAAGATTAACGCCTTACTGTGCAATCATATCAAGATTCAACCAAGCAGTACCATACATTCAAATTACATAAAGAAGCAGACAAACTTTACTTTCAGATCATATGTTGGAGAATGATATTCACATTTGTAGAATGCTTTCTCATTTAAATATTTAAACGGAATACTTAAAAAATAAAAATGTGAAAATATTTTTTATACAAACTATTCTCTTAATATGATAAACAAATTAACTACATTTTTTTACTTATCAGAAATGGCTTTATTTTTAAGCAAGATAAACAAAAATTATGATCTTAAGGTTCTAACAAGTTCAGGTTTTCTACTTCTAAAATGAGGAAATCTTATATTACATTTAAAGTTAAACTTAAGATCTAAAAAGTCTACCAAGTATTTGATTATGCACATAAGATCTTCAGTTTTCCCTATAATGTGAGCTTTACAGGATGGTCCATCTGCCATGTTACTCAGTGCACATAAAGCCTATAACATAAAAAACAACATATTTAGAAAAATAAACAGTGGCTAAAATGATTTCTTTCACATTAAAATTTACTAAATTAATAAAACAGATATACTTTAAAATAGTTCAATTTTATATAACACAAAATGTTACACTTCAATGTTTATAAGATATAAAATGTTATGCTTGAATTTGCACAGCTACTTTAATCTAGATATACCACAGTGTTGATATTTCAATTATTACAGTATTTTTGTCTGCTACATAGTTTTGAAAAGTTTTTGAAGTATTGTTATGTAAACAAATAACAATCAATAACACAATCAATAACTCAATCAAATGTTTAGTATTTTATTCAACAGGCATACAAATTTCAAATCAGAATTATGCTCAGCTGAATACATCTTTTTAACAACAGCAACTGTTTTTCCTTTTCAAACTTAAATTTTGTTAAGTTATTCTTAAAAAGATTTTATACAAATAATTTTTATTATTTATAATTTTTTTAAAGCAAAGTATGCTGTTAAGGAACCAATGGAAATGATAGTTCGATATGCTCTAATCCTAGAACTAATCTTGCTACATTTTTAAAAAATTCTTTATGAATCTTATTGCCAAAAAAGCAAAGGGCACGGTTTTTTTTTCAGCTAAGACAACCAATTATTTTGAAGATTTTACTTTTTCATTTGTTTCTAATGCAATAAGTAAAAAAAAAAATTAATTTAACTAAAAATGGTCATACTTTTGATTTTACAAGAAATAACAAAAAATTCACACACACACATATATATTTACTGTTCTAAATGAGTCTATAATTTATCATTGTGAAACATAAAAAACAATATGGGCTATACACAAACATCATATTGATTTGTGCATAATATTGTACAGAGGATCTACAAAACATTTTTGCACAGGAACCCTGAATTTTTCTTAGAGGCCCTGGAACCCCTTCCACTGACTAGCCCAAGATAAATATGTCCACTGTTATAGTTACAATAGAACCCCTTCCTATGACTAGCCCAAGATAACTATGTCCACTGTTATAGTTACAATGGAACCCCTTCCTATGACTCGCCCAAGATAACTATGTCACTGTTATAGTTACAATGGAACCCCTTCCTATGACTAGCCCAAGATAACTATGTCCACTGTTATAGTTACATTGGAACCCCTTCCTATGACTCGCCCAAGATAACTATGTCCACTGTTATAGTTACAATGGAACCCCTTCCTATGACTCGCCCAAAAACAAAGTTAACCATTGATGTTGACTTTTTATAACATAAAGTAAACATATGCAACTAAACAGGAGAGTAAATATAGCTAAATACTTAAACTATACAGGAAAGAGGAAACCCTAAAATAGTTTAACTATACAGGAGAATAAACATGACTAAAATTTAAAAAATTAGTATACTCATACCTAGCTGTAAATAAGACAGATGGGATATATTTTAGTGCACACATGCTTTCATTTCAATAATAAAAATCTGATTTTTGCACTGTTCATGACATGAAAAATTTACTACAGGTCATTTATATAGGTGCAGATTAAAATCGGTTTTTCTTTAAAATGAAATTTGCATTCTAAAGATTTCCATAGTTCCTGTACAAACCTGGCATGGTGAAAAGAGGACACTGCACAAAATATTCTATTTTAGGAAATGGGATGTCAGGCATGCCTTCACACCATTTTCTGTTTGGCATTTAGTCATTTTCTAAATTGATTACTTTTTTTTCACATTAGATATTATTACCCAACATAAATAAAAAATATACTGTAAAGTGACAGGTTTTCTCATTTCCTGCATTTTGCTAATCCTGGGATGTTGGAACAAACATTTTTCTCATCCCAAGTATCGGGATATCTCAAGATAAAATATGTCCTTTATAAGAGGCATTAAAATATAGATTAAATAGAGGAAATAATAATAATTTTTTTTACAGTGTTTTTTTATTAATCAACTAAAAATCAATCAATTTAATAAAAATAAATAATTCGTACTAATTATATAATTAGAGATACTAATTATATATACAATTATAAATTCATCTTGTTCTTATAAAAAATTTACGGGTGAGAATGCCTTTTCCGATTCTATTCTTTAAATGTGTCTAAATGCCAGTGTTAGACCTGCACTAAGGTCAGTTTTAGAGTGATGCATCCACAGTCCTCTTTTTTTTCTTTAGTCAGTAATTATGTATTTAACCATTGGTTTGTAGCCCAGTTTTGTGTAACAGTACACAACTTATCAACAAGAAATATTATACTGTAAATAGGTACCAAAAACTGGCTCAAAATTGTGGTTTAAGCCATCACAGTAATCGATATTTTGATAGTTTTAACATAATAATTTCTCTATGTAAAACTGATCAAATCTCAATAACAATCATACCATTATAAAATATTTTCTTAACCCTACAATAATATTTAATTTTTTTTTACGTTGATGCAAAAGAAAGGGTTGCAACTTTTAAATGAAAACTATCACCAAAGGCACTTCTTGCTCGGGCCTAACATGCGATCTTTCATTCTTTACCATCCTATTTGCATTCTCCGTTCACTCCTGGGCCATTCGTCCGACAGCAATGCCAACACATATCAATGCGAAAATTAATGCTCTTTACAGCTATACAAACATTTAATTACAATTTATTTTAAAATATTTTTAATATTAAAGAATCAAAACAAAAAGTAAATTAGTATGTGATTTTTAAATTTTGTTGGTTTTTTTTTAGTATCATTAGAAAGCTCGTTCATTTTTCTTTTAAAATACAACAATAAAACTTCATTTCTAAGCATGGCCCAAAATCGCAGAGCGCTAAGAAATAGCATGCACCATTCATTTTTCACCCATTCTTGCACGACCGTCAAAATGGCCGACAATCATGTTGATAAAGCTACACCAGTCACAATGAATTGAACTTTATCGGAACCTTAACACCTAGTTGGTAAGTAGAAATGAAACACACTTGTAGATAAATAGTTACATTATTTGTTCATTACTCTTTTAGCTTTATATTTCTTTGGAAATGATTATTATTGTACTTATAATAACTTTAATTTGTTAAACCTCGAGGCCATTTTGATGCTTTTGTACATTGAACGATAACCCTAATGTTCCCAGACACTTCTACTTTTTTAAGAGATAATAATATTTTCTGAGAGGTTATATATTCAAAATTAACTAGCTTATCTTTTTTACATTTGTTAAATAGTTTTATTATCTCAAATTTAAACAAATATAACAGGTCACATGATAGGCGATTGGTTGTCAATGTAAACATATAGTAGATTGTAGGCCGACTGAATTAACATAACTATTATTGAATGGATATTTTTAGAGCATTTTTTTGAATTATTGTTGTAATATAACTGTTTTTTTTTAGTCTATACTTAATTTCACTTTTATCTAAGTCAGAACAATTTTTTAAATATCACTATTATCTTTATCAGACGGTGAACAACTCAATACTTTATAGAAGGTTTCTGTGCTAGTTGAAGGGAATACCTTTATTGCCTTGGCTACAAAACTAGTAATATATTACTTCTTCAACTCTGGTTTTGAAAGAGGATAATGGCAAGTCATGGACACAGGTAACTGTTAGGTCTATAATTTTTTTAATTTAAATATTTGTTCGCCATCCATGCGATTGTATTACTATTAAGTATTATTATTTATATTAGTTCAGTTTGAGTATTAGAAATATATTGAAGTTTGAACATCTTTTCAGCTTTAATTAAACATGGTTCTCAAATATCCAAAAAAAAAAAAAAAGAACTGGTAATCCAGTTAAGTAACACATAAAAAAGACTTTTATGTGTTTAAACACCCTATCAGCAGTAGATTATGAAACCTATCTATATGGACCAATTTTGAATGTGGGTTTTATATTTTGGAGTGAATAAGTGAAATATACACAGACCACTGAAGGAGTGAGTCTATTCTTTCAAAACTACAGAGTTTAACTAATGAACTTTCCATTGATTTTTATTTAAATTATATGAAGTAAACAACAGATATTCAAACTCGTGATTAACAACCAGTGTACGTTTATCTACTAATAGAGAAATAGATGAAAACACTATAAAACATTTAAAACAAATTGGCAGGGTCAGTAACTTAGAACTGGAAAAATGTCCTTGATGAAATAGTAGTACTATATCAAGAAGAAAGTGGAAACTAAAATCACTAAATGATCAAGAAAACAGTACATTATCTCTAAATAAACTCAAGCTCCAGAAATTAACCTTCATTACTAGTTGAGGAAATGAAAAAAAAAAAGAAGGGAATGATGCTGATCAACATTGCAGGATTTACGTATAAACTATACAAGCTATAGCTTAGGGCCCCCACTTTTTTTAGGTAAAGCCCCCCCCCAAAAATTGTCAGTGAGCGACTGTTATATACAGTGCTTTTTTGTAAAAAATAGGTGCCGGGTACTCAGTGATGGATTGCCTAACTTTTAACTACCAGTTACCACCTTAGTGTATTCTAAATCGTAACTGCAAAGAGTTTTATTTTAATCGAATTCAACGGTATAAACAGGTAGAATGAATAAAATGGGCGCAACAAATTAATTAATTTTTAAATAAACGCTTTTTCTAAAATAAAAATATAATTTCAAAGAACAATTATGGTAAGACTTATATATGGTTTGGATTTTGGTAAAATAAAATGTTAAAGAAGACTAGTAATAGTGGTTGTTTTGTATACTGTATTTAATCATCAAAGAAGACAATTTAAATCCCAAAGACGATATGAAGGTTTTCAAATATCACTATATTGCAGATCATTATTACAACCAATAAATGTATATGGCGGTGTGAATGACTCTAGCTTTGTATAACCTAAACCTTGATATAGAATGTTATACTGTAAGTCAATATCATATATTAATATATTATAAAACGTTTTCTTGCGTACTAAAAAGCAGAAAATAATTTCTGAATAAATTGGTCACATGGTAATAGACTTTATAAGAACTCTGATTTTTATAAAAACGAAAAATGTTGAACGCATAGTTTTTTATATTATTTGAATGTTTGTATTACGGTATTCGAATCATCAAATTTTAACAATTAAATCCCAAAGAATTATTACAGAAAGGTTTTCGAAATATCACCATATTGCAGATCATTTATTACAACCCATAACAAAATGCATATGAGTATGTGAAATTAATTCTAGTTTTGTATAACCTAAACTCATGATATAGAATGTTATACTTGTAAAGTCAATTTACTCAATATATTAATATATTGAATTTATATTAAACAGGTTTAAATTAGAGTTTGTTAGTAAGGTCTGAATGTTTGTATTAATTTTTATTTTCTACTTTTTAGTTAAAATATTTTTTTATAATGTAATTTTTTTTTCAATTAATACGTGGAGTTAACAAATTTTGGTGTGAGACGGACCCAATTAACTATATGTAGGTTTGCTAGAACATATCGGAGAGCTATGACGTCACACGTGTTCAGGCGCAGTAGAGTATTCTTTATTCAGCCACAGTAATTTTATTTTCGAAAAATACTTAAGAAACTCATCAAATCATAATGAAATAGTAAGAATATTGCATTGGGCCGTCATCAGGTTCTGAGCTATATTGAAAGTATCAGAGCTATCGCTTTTAGGAAAGTGGTCTATAAATTGGTGCCAAATAATCAAGGACTGCGGACTATATTATAGCACCAGTAATTTCCCCTTGATTAGACAAGATTGGTACCCATTACGCCATACATATTTAATTTTATTTATTAAGAAACTCATCAAATCATAATGAAGAATAGAATACGTAGATTGCTTTTCATCGGGTTCTGAGTTTTATTGAAAGTATCAGAGCTATAGCTTATCGGAAAGTGGTCCCAAAATTGGATTGCCAAATTCCCTGGACAGACAAACAAACAATCAATCAAACAAACAAAGAAGAATGAAGTTAGAAAAACGTTGTAAAATACACAGAAAAAGTAATAATTTTTTCCCCACATTGAAAAAGGTGCACTGGTATTGTAGTACCCGTGCATACCCGAGCACAAAAAAAGCACTGGTTATATACATTTATAATATTAGGCACTGACAATTAATATCTGGACTTATTATGGGCCCCATATCTCAAATAGATTAGGGCCTTATCAAATCTAAATCCGGCCCTGCTGATCAATTTATGGATACATTAACAACTCATTTAAATGGTATATGCTTTAATTAACTTAAAAATTACTTAAATTTCGAAATTTGCTCTTATTTAGGTGAACTCCTTTACTAGTAAAATGCGTAAATTATTTGTTTGCTTTCCATGACATATGAAATATTTAGAATATAAATAAAAAGTATGAGAAATAAATGTTACTGTTACTATTTTTACTAATACATGTATAACTTTTCGAATACTACTTAATAGTGGATTTTCCCCCAATGAAAATTTTTTTTATTGATTTTTTACATGCATGGATTTATTTGATCCCTGTACTTTATATATAAAAGTAACTGGTCCAATGACTATTTAATAGTTAAGAGCTCTTCATATCCTACATTTTCATATGTATATATATATATTCAGTATGTTCTACTTTTGTGAATTTTTTAAAAAGATTTTAACATAAATAATCTTAAGACAATATGACTATTTGAATGTATAGAGCTTAGGTTACCCTACAATGTGATGTCATTGTTTTTTATGTGTGTTTATTAAAATATTTTGTATGCTTTTTTTAAAAGTTCATTTTTTCTAAAAAATAATGAAAACCCATTTTCTTTCAATGCAATAAATTTTAGTGATATTATAATTTTATAACCTTGAAAAAAATTGAGTTTGTTCT
>JAGDYQ010000296.1:843520-879325 GCA_021962125.1 Bulinus truncatus
CTTTATAAAATAAAATATTAAAAAATCTTTTTAAATATAATGCATGAGAATTATAATACATGTATTAGTTAATTTAAAAACCAATTATGAAAGTTTCAAATTATTGTTATTTACTGATAATACATGTATAAGTCACTTTGGATTGTGAAAACTCTCTCTAATGAATTATACTAATAAACCAAGGTTTGGAGCTGTGTCCCATCTATTTTCTTTTTATGAAAATAACATGTTCCTGTCTTAACATAAGTACAATTTAGGCACTTATATTTATTATTAATTATCAACACATGAATGTTTTTTTTTTTACCCATTATTTCTTAAGTCATTGTTGATAGCTCATAAAAATCTACAGAAGTTGAAAAGCAATGTATGTTACCCTTGTATTACACAGTATTTAGGTTCCTATAAAGTTGTATGAAACTGTTAAACTTATAAAAAGCCATATTGTATGAGATGTTAGTACTAAATGGGGGAACACACTCCAAACCCTCTATTAAATATTTATTTTTAAAATGAAACTAATTTAAATTTTATACTCCTATGGTGTAGTAATTTTGCACCCCTCAATGTTCCAGTGCCAGTGACTCAAAACCTTCTTGAACTGAAAAAATTAATCCTGGGATTGTAGATGGCTCTACATAGTTAAGTAGCTTAATTCATACTCATCTTCTCCATTCCCAAGATTTTAAACATTTTTTTTAAGCACTAGCTGTATCTGGCCACGCCTACTTCAAATTATATAAAAAATTATTTTAAAAAATACTGATGAAATAAATATTAGTTTGCTCTCTTAATACGAATAAAAAAGAATAATCACAAAAGTAATGTGAACAATTTTACTATATCTCTCAGTGACTTTTGAATTACCTCGTGTAATATTAAAATAAAGTTAGAGATATTTATACCAAACCGATTGATTAATATACAACTTGTGTGATATGTATAAAATAAGTATATAAAAACATGCAAAGTAATTTACTGCAGTTTTGTGTAAAAATTTAATCTGTGAAGAACTTTTGGGAGATGGTGTAACGACTATCATCCTATTATCATTATAATTTATACCGTTAGAAATACTAAGAAGAGATACATTTTACCCTAGCAGTTATGGTATGATGCTTTGTGTAAAGTTTATATAAATTTTGATCCTAACAAATGAATTTCTTTCCCTTCATATTAGTAATATTTTGACTCAACAGATTTATTAACTCTTTAATTTACTGTGATTTGCAAATATGTATGTAAACATGACATTTTATGTGAGATTCATCTAAAATCACACAGAAAACCAATTTATTTTATAATATATTTGTGGTTGTATCATATAAATGCGGTGTAATGAATATTTTTAATAATAAAGTGTACAGGTATGCAATTTTTTATGACATTTTTATTTAAATCTGTCTGTCTTGAGTCTGCGCTTTTGTTGCATTAAATAAAAAAAAAAGGATCAGTGCATCCTTACTGAAATTAAGAACATTTATGTTAAAAAACAATGTATCTCAAATAGGGGCACAGAATTAAAAGAAATTCTTTGATAGAAAACTTGTCTTTTTTAGAAACTAAACCCGAGTCAAAACCAAATCAGCTACCCTGATTATAAATAGTATATTTTTTGTAATTGTGTGCATTAAGGAATACTTTACCTATATTTTTGTTTCTTTACAATTTGTGAATTAAGCTTTTTCATATTAAATATGTTCTTATATTTTGTAGTTAGAAGCCCTGTTTTTTTTTAAAGCTAAATAGTCTGAAATTGATGAACTAAAAAATAAAGGAGGGGAAATAGATAATCTATGATAATCAAGCTGAATTTACTAAAAAAAAAAAAAATCAAAGAACAATGAAGCTACTAAAAAAAATCAACAACATTCAAATGTAACACAGCAAAACAAAATGTATAAGATAAAATGTGTATATTGTGTAATATTACACAGTAATAAGATAAAAATATGAATAATACTTTTCCAATCATTTAGGTGTAAAAGTGCTTCAATGCATTGTTGATACTCTGATATAGTATGCTGTAAAAAAGATTTTAAAAAATATTGGCTTTTATTAGTGTTGAATTATGTAATAATAATTAAAAGAAACAATTTTAATTTAAAAGAAACAATTTTAATTCTGAAATAAATAAAATCAATGGCAAATAAATAAGAGAAAATAGCTGATAGAGATTAGAAATAATGCAATCTGTTACCTTGTTTCTGATTTCTCACACACACTCCGCAAATCTTCTAAAATTCTCTGAACACCAAGATTTTTAAGGACAAGCATTCGCTGATAAGCTCCTGCATGAGGAAAGCATGCAGACTCTAATCAGGGCTAATGATCAGTTCTGAGCCATAAAATAACTGCTACATGTATATATTTTCTTCTGTATATCCCCAGATTGTAAAACGACTATGAATTTATGAATTGACTAAACAAATTATATATAGCAACTGGTTAACTTGCCCACAGGGGAGATGCTAATGAAAAAGTACTGCCACAAGAGGTTTGAGTGAAGTTTATGTGATAGGATTGATAGTGACCATTGCATTCTCAGTATACTATTGATTTCAATTAATAAGTTACCATCCCTCAAACTGTACAAAAGAAGTAGCATTTAATTATATTATTGTAAGTTATTATGGCTGAGGTCTAAAGAATATCTCTACAAAAAACAATACACTCTACCTTGTACTTATTTAAAAACTCCCTTTTATAATGCAAAATTATTATTTACACACTACACTGTACTTTCTTTGACAAATTCATATAAGCCTATCTAAAAAATGAGCTACTATATTAAAATAACTACAAATTAATAATTTTCCGAAGTAAAAAAAACAGTTAATACATGTATTAAAAAAACATTTACAATTTACATAAGCTTTTCCTCTTTATAGTGCAAAAAATGTAGCGATTGGTTAATTAAAGAACCACTGCAATAGACTAGATTACATTTATTTCTATATTTTACAAGATATAAATTTAGACTTGCACTTACCATCATCTGAAGATTCAATTAGATTTGAGATAAATTGTATGACTGGCAACTGAAGGTTAGGTTCTGAATAAGTCTCATTATCCTGAAATTAAAGTGTTTCAAAGAAATGCAATATGTAAAGAAAAAATTGAATTAAAAAAAATCATGGTTACAAAAAACTCTCCTGGGATTTTTTTTTGGCTTAAAGATAATTGTATTGTTATTAGCAGTAATTTTCAGATTCTGTCAAAGTACTACATGTATTTACTTTCACATCACAAAGATTAATGCCTTACTGTGGAATCATATCAAGATTCAACCAAGCAGTACCATACATTCAAATTACATAAAGAAGCAGACAAACTTTATTTTCAGATCATATGTTGGAGAATGATATTCACCTTTGTAGAATGCTTTCTCATTTAAATATTTAAACGGAATACTTAAAAAATAAAAATGTGAAAATATTTTTTATACAAACTATTCTCTTAATATGATAAATAAATTAATTACATTTTTTTGCTTATCAGAAATGGCTTTATTTTTAAGCAAGATCAACAAAAATTATGATCTTAAGGTTCTAACAAGTTCAGGTTTTCTACTTCTAAAATAAGGAAATCTTAAATTACATCTAAAGTTAAACTTAAGATCTAAAAAGTCTACCAAGTATTTGATTATGCACATAAGATCTTCAGTTTTCCCTATAATGTGAGCTTTACAGGATGGTCCATCTGCCATGTTACTCAGTGCACATAAAGCCTATAACATAAAAAACAACATATTTAGAAAAATAAACAGTGGCTAAAATGATTTCTTTCACATTAAAATTTACTAAATTAATAAAACAGATATACTTTAAAATAGTTAAATTTTATATAACACAAAATGTTACACTTCAATGTTTATAAGATATAAAATGTTATGCTTGAATTTGCACAGCTACTTTAATCTAGATTTACCACAGTGTTGATATTTCAATTATTACAGTATTTTTGTCTGCTACATAGTTTTGAAAAGTTTTTGAAGTATTGTTATGTAAACAAATAACACAATCAATAACTCAATCAAATGTTTAGTATTTTATTCCTTTTAATCAACAGGCATACAAATTTCAAATCAGAAATATGCTCAGCTTAATACATTTTTTTAACAACAGCAACTGTTTTTCCTTTTCAAACTTAAATTTTGTTAAGTTATACTTAAAAAGATTTTATACAAATAATTTTTATTATTTATAATTTTTTTAAAGCAAAGTATGCTGTTAAGGAACCAATGGAAATGATAGTTCGATATGCTCTAATCCTAGAACTAATCTTGCTACATTTTTAAAAAATTCTTTATGAATCTTATTGCCAAAAAAGCAAAGGGCAGGGTTTTTTTTTCAGGTAAGATAACCAATTATTTTGAAGATTTTACTTTTTCATTTGTTTCAAATGCAATATGTAAAAAAAAAAAATTAATTTAGCTAAAAATTTCATACTTTTGATTTTACGAGAAATAAAAAAAAAATTCACACACACACACATATATATTTACTGTTCTAAATGAGTCTATAATTTATTATTGTGAAACATAAAAAACAATATGGGCTACACACAAACATCATATTGATTTGTGCATAATATTGTACAGAGGATCTACAAAACATTTTTGCACAGGAACCCTGAATTTTTCTTAGAGGTCCTGGAACCCCTTCCTATGACTAGCCCAAGATAACTATGTCCACTGTTATAGTTACAATGGAACCCCTTCCTATGACTAGCCCAAGATAACTATGTCCACTGTTATAGTTACATTGGAACCCCTTCCTATGACTCGCCCAAGATAACTATGCCCACTGATATAGTTACATTGGAACCCCTTCCTAAGACTCGCCCAAGATAACTATGTCCACTGTTATAGTTACATTGGAACCCCTTCCTATGACTCGCCCAAGATAACTATGTCCACTGTTATAGTTACAATGGAACCCCTTCCTATGACTCGTCCAAAAACAAAGTTAACCATTGATGTTGACTTTTTATAACATAAAGTAAACATATGCAACTCAACAGGAGAGTAAATATAGCTAAATACTTAAACTATACAGGAAAGAGGAAACCCTAAAATAGTTTAACTATACAGGAGAATAAACATGACTACAATTTAAAAAATGAGTATACTCATACCTAGCTGTAAATAAGACAGATGGGATATATTTTAGTGCACACATGCTTTCATTCAATAATAAAAATCTGATTTTTGCACTGGTCATGACATGAAAAATTTACTACAGGTCATTTATATAGGTGCAGATTAAAATCGGTTTTTCTTTAAAATGAAATTTGCATTCTAAAGATTTCCTGTACAAACCTGGCATGGTGAAAAGAGGACACAGCACAAAATATTCTATTTTAGGAAATGGGGTGTCAGGCATGCCTTCACACCATTTTCTGTTTGGCATTTAGTCATTTTCTAAATTGATTACTTTTTTTTCACATTAGATATTATTACCCAACATAAATAAAAAATATACTGTAAATTGACAGATTTTCTCATTTCCTGCATTTTGCTAATCCTGGGATGTTGGAACAAACATTTTTCTCATCCCAAGTATCGGGATATCTCAAGATAAAATATGTCCTTTATAAGAGGCATTAAAATATAGATTAAATAGAGGAAATAATAATAAATCAATCAATTTAATAAAAATAAATAATTCGTACTAATTATATAATTAGAGATACTAATTATATATACAATTATAAATTCATCTTGTTCTTATAAAAAATTTACGGGTGAGAATGCCTTTTTCCGATTCTATTCTTTTTTTAGAGTGATGCATCCACAGTCCTCTTTTTTTTCTTTAGTCAGTAATTATGTATTTAACCATTGGTTTGTAGCCCAGTTTTGTGTAACAGTACACAACTTATCAACAAGAAATATTATACTGTAAATAGGTACCACAAACTGGCTCAAAATTGTGGTTTCGCCTCACAGTAATCGATGTTTAGATAGTTTTAACTTAATAAATTCTCTATGTAAAACTGATCAAATCTCAATAACAATCATACCATTATAAAATATTTTCTTAACCCTACAATAATATTTAATTTTTTTTTACGTTGATGCAAAAGAAAGGGTTGCAACTTTTAAATGAAAACTATCACCAAAGGCACTTTTTATCGCCCAACATGCGATCTAATTTGACCATCCTATTTGCATTCTCCGTTCACTCCTGGGCCATTCGTCCGACAGCAATGCCAAATATATCAATGTGTGCGAAAATTAATGCTCTTTACTGCTATACTAAACATTTAATTACAATTTATTTTAAAATATTTTTAATATTAAAGAATCAAAACAATAAGTAAATTAGTATGTGATTTTTAAATTTTGTTGGTTTTTCTTTAGTATCATTAGAAGGCTTGTTCATTGTTCTTATAAAATACAACAATAAAACTTCATTTCTAAGCATGGCCCAAAATCGCAGAGCGCTAAGAAATAGCATGCACCATTCATTTTTCACCCATTCTTGCACGACCGTGAAAATGGTCGACAATCATGTTGACAACGCTACACCAGTCACAATGAATTGAACTTTATCGGAACCTTAACACCAAGTTGGTAAGTAGAAATGAAACACACTTGTAGATAAATAGTTACATTATTTGTTCATTACTCTTTTAGCTTTATATTTCTTTGGAAATGATTATTATTGTACTTATAATAACTTTAATTTATTAAACCTCGAGGCCATTTTGATGCTTTTGTACATTTAACAATAACCCTAATGTTTCTGGACACTTCTATTTTTTTAAAGAGATAATAATATTTTCTGAGAGTTATATATTCAAAATTAACTAGCTTATCTTTTTTACATTTGTTAAATAGTTTTATTATCTCAAATTTAAACAAATATAACAGGTCACATGATCGGCTATTGGTTGTCAATGTAAACATATAGTAGATTGTAGGCCGACTGAATTAGCATAACTATTATTGAATGGATATTTTTTGAATTATTGTTGTAATATAACTGTTTTTTTTAGTCTATACTTAATTTCACTTTTATCTAAGTCAGAAAATTTTTTTAAATATCACAATTATCTTTATCAGACGGTGAACAACTCAATACTTTATAGAAGGTTTCTGTGCTAGTTGAAGGGAATACCTTTATTGCCTTAGCTACAAAACTAGTAATATATTACTTCTTCAACGCTGGTTTTGAAAGAGGATAATGGCAAGTCATGGACACAGGTAACTGTTAGGTCTATAATTTTTTTAATTTAAATATTTGTTAGCCATCCATGCGATTGTATTACTATTAAGTATTATTATTTATATTAGTCCAGTTTGATTATTAGAAATATATTGAAGTTTGAACATCTTTTCAGCTTTAATTAAACATGGTTCTCAAATATCCAAAAAAAAAGAACTGGTAATCCAGTTAAGTAACACATAAAAAAGACTTTTATGTGTTTAAACACCCTATCAGCAGTAGATTATGAAACCTATCTATATGGACCAATTTTGAATGTGGGTTTTATATTTTAAAGCCTTGCAACTTTTGGAGTGAATAAGTGAAATATACACAGTCCACTGAAGGAGTCTATTCTTTCAAAACTACAGAGAATAACTAATGAACTTTCCATTGATTTTTATTTAAATTATATGAAGTAAACAACAGATATTCAAACTCTTGATTAACAACCAGTGTACCTTTATCTACTAATAGAGAAATAGATGAAAACACTATAAAACATTTAAAACAAATTGGTAGGGTCAGTAACTTAGAACTGGAAAAATGTCCTTGATGAAATAGTAGTACTATATCAAGAAGAAATTAGAGCTAAAATCACTAAATGATCAAGAAAACAGTACATTATCTCTAAATAAACTCAAGCTCCAGAAATTAACCTTCATTACTATTAGAGGAAATGAAAAAAAAAGAGAAGGGAATGATGCTGATCAACATTGCAGGATTTACGTATAAACTATACAAGCTATAGCTTACGGCCCCCACTTTTTTTAGGGAGCCCCCCCCCAAAAATTGTCAGTGAGCGACTGTTATATACAGTGTTTTTTTGTTAAAAATAGGTGCCGTTACTCAGTGATGGATTGCCTAACTTTTAACGACCAGTTCGCAAGCTAAATCATAACTGCAAAGATACTATTTAAAAAAAATTCAACTATAACAAATTAATAATATAACAAATCAATAAAAAATAAACGTTATTAAAAATTACATTATAAATTTTTTTTATATTAAACAGGTTTAAATTAGAGTTTGTTAGTAAGGTCTGAATGTTTGTATTAATTTTTATTTTTTACTTTTTAGTTCAATTATTTTTTATAATGTAATTTTTTTTTCAATTAATACGTAGAGTTAACAAATTTTGGTGTGAGACGGACCCGATTAACTATATGTAGGTTTGCTAGAACATATCGGAGAGCTATGACGTCACACGTGTTCAGGCGCAGTAGAGTATTCTTTAATCAGCCACAATAATTTTATTTTCGAAAAATACTTAAGAAACTCATCAAATCATAATGAAATAGTAAGAATATTGCATTGTCATCGGGTTCTGAGCTATATTGAAAGTATCAGAGCTATAGCTTTTCGGAAAGTGGTCTAAAATTGGTGCCAAATTCCGTTACTGTGTACTATATTTAGCACCAGTAATTTCCCTTGATTTAGACAAGATTATGACCCATTCGCCATACATATTTAATTTTATTTATTAAGAAACTCATCAAATCATAATGAAATAGTAAGAATATTACATCGGGTTCTGAGTTTTATTGAAAGTATCAGAGCTATAGCTTATCGGAAAGTGGTCTAAAATTGGATTGCCAAATTCCTGGACAGACAAACAAACAATCAATCAAACAAACAAACAAACAGAGAAGTGAAGTTAAGAAAAACGTTGTAAAATATAAGAAAAGTAATAATTTTTTCCCCACATTGAAAAAGGTGCTGGTACGCCGTACCGTTGCATACCGGCACAAAAAAAGCACTGGTTATATTCATTTATAATATTAGGCACTGACATTTAATAACTGGACTTATAAAGGGCCCCATATCTCAAATAGATTAGGGCCTTATCAAATCTAAATCTGGCCCTGCTGATCAATTAATGGATACATTAATAAATCAATTAAATGGTATATGCTTAAATTAACTTAAAAGTAAAAATTACTTAAATTTCGAAATTTGCTCTTATTTAGGTGAACTCCTTTACTAGTAAAATGCGTAAATTATTTGTTTGCTTTCCATGACATGAAATATTTAGAATATAAATAAAAAGTATGAAATAAATGTTACTGTTACTATTTTTACTAATACATGTATAACTTTTTGAATACTACTTAATAGTGGATTTTCCCCCAATGAAAATTTTTTTTATTGATTTTTTACATGCATGGATTTATCGATCCCTGTACTTTATATATAAAAGTAACTGGTCCAATGACTATTTAATAGTTAAGAGCTCTTCATATCCTACATTTTCATATATATATATATATATATATTCAGTATGTTCTTTTTTTATGAATTTTTGAAAAAAATTTAACATAAATAATCTTAAGACAATATGACTATTTGAATGTATAGAGCTTAGGTTACCCTACAATGTGATGTCATTGTTTTTTATGTGTGTTTATTAAAATATTTTGTATGCTTTTTTTAAAAGCTCATTTTTTCTAAAAAATAATGAAAACCCATTTTTTTCAATGCAATAAATTTTAGTGATATTATAATTTTATAACCTTGAAAAAAATTGAGTTTGTTCTATGTATAAATGTGTTTGTGTTGAGTGTAAATGATTTTGCGTACAGGTAATACTTTTGCAGATAACGCTTGGCAAAACTGGCATTTTTGAAGGTGTATAAAAAAAATGAAAAAGGACCATTTTCAAAAATGTATAAATTTGATGTCCACCTTCTTAGATTCTGGAGTTCTTGCTGTCAAACCAGTTTAAAAAATCACTTTATGGTACCTACTGTAAACGAATGTTAAGCAAAGCTTGAATCACAGCAGATTTACGAAAATCCTGTCTGCTAATGAACAAAGTGTTGTTGTTTTCATTGCTAACTATTGATGTATTAATAAAAAATAAACAGTCCTTGCTGCTTACGGATAATAACATTTGTGCAAGAAATCAAATTACAGCGAAATAAAGAAATATTTAAATTTCAAACAAATGAGAGTTACTTCCGGAATAAGAGAAATTTCATGGGAAGCGTTAAATGAGCTAAAATTCCACCTGGGATCCCCCTATTCTCAGAGAGAACCCCAAAAAGTGACCCATAATAGTATAACTTGGGTGCTAAAATAACAGTTTTTAAAAGCAATATTCAGGTTAATTTTATTTTAAAATTCTAAAACAGATAACTAGAATTATAATTGTGTTACCATAAAATATGAATACAATAATTGGTATCATAATATACCTGTTCCAGCACATAAACTGGAGATGACTGATCACGGATTATTCTAAATACAGCATCAATCACCTCACTCCCAAGAGCTTTAACCATTCTGTCAATAATCTGAAACATTTAGTCATATATGTGAATCTTCAGCAAACGTTTATATTCAAAATTTCTATTTCTCATGCAATGAAAAAATGATGTATAATGAAACAAATAAAAAGGGTTTATACTGTTTTATCGCCATTTCGACGTTCACAGCGTATTCTGGAAACTGCATCATCCCCTTCGTTGGCCTGTTTATTCATAAATTGAGAAAATATATAAATATATATACAATGCAATACATTTAAATAAACCAATACTTAAAAGATTTAATAATTTTGTTAAAGTCCAAAACATGCCTCTAGTAAAGATAATTTATAAAAGCATTTCTATATAAGAGTAACTAAATTTACAACTTCAATAAATATTCTTATAAGTTATTTTCTATTTATTTTTGAGGGCTTACAGTTGTAAGAAGGTTCCTGACAACCGCCAAAGCTTTTTGTCTAATGACCATAACTGGATCTTCAATTCTTTTGATAAGACAGTCAGTTCTCATTGTTTCAATAATTCTCAATCTCAAGCTCTCTCCAGAACAATATGTAAGAGACTAAAAAAAAGTATGTATCATGTGATTTGGGGTAATGAATATTTATTTTATATATATGAGTGTGTTTTTAGAAATGGGTCTGAGGATATTGTTTACAAACACTGTAACATCCTGATATTGTACATGTATCAGTTTTATTATAGCAAGGGAAAGGCAGAAAACCACCACCACAACTCGGGAATTACAATATCAACAAAATGCCCATAGAGTAATGCTGATTAAGCGATCAAGGGGGAGATGTGTTAATTGCTCTTTAATTGATGAACAAAGTGATATACCACTTCCTTTGGACCATATCATGAACATTTTAAATAATTTTTCTTTCAAGTTATAGGATTTAGATATTTAAGCATTTAAAATCTGGATTAATATTCTCTTAATTCTATATTGACACATTTTATTTCAACTATATTGAGAGGCTCATAAATGAACTTAATAATGTTGAGTAAAGCTATTAACTTAAGGGGAGTGGCTTATTCCAAGCTAACCTCAGAGAAAGTGAGGGGACTAAGGAGTATAAAATGACAAGTTTATAATGCAAGATTGAAGATTCTCCCCTGATTGCCCTGATTATATATAAACAAAATTGATTAAACAAAGTATCTTCTTGATGATGTATGGAAAACAGTGACTCACTTTTAAGTGTATTTTAGGTACCACCAGCTAGAGCTATTTAATAAATTAAATACATCTCTTAATCAACTTAAAAGCAAAAGTTTCCTACATATTTAAAAAAGGCTAGCAAACCTATTTATCTTAGTGTTTCAATGGAATCGTGGAATGCAATGTTTTCTGACAAATAAGCATTATTATATGATTCAATAATAAGCCTAATGCTTTTAAAATTTTAGAGGTTTTAAATGTATACAAATAAACATGTTTAAATATTCATTTAAACATATTGGAGGCTATTTAAAACCTACTGAGTAAAAAGCAGAGTGTTTTATTTTGGTAAAAATAAACTGTATACTAAGCAATGATTACTACCATAAGTACTCATTTGTATAGACAAATTTCATCTAAACTAGCTAGAAAAAACTTTTTTCAAATTAAAATAAAACTTCCAGCCTAGTCAGAAAATCAGTAAATAAACTGCATCAAATGTTACAATTTATTTCACTTACCATAATAGCCCAAATAGCATTAAGTCTTACAGTGTTATCAGAATTTTGGCAGTATTCAGCCAGGAGATCCACAGCAGCACCTTGCAACAAAGACTAGAAAAAGAAAAGACATAACTTACATTTACAACAACACCAAAAAGAAAGACAAAACTGACATTCATACAACTGGCATATTACTGCTCAATTGAGTCAAAATGAAATAAAACAAAGTGAAAGAAATAAACTGTAAAACTGGTAAAATCAGATAATATACTTTGAAAACAGCACAACCATACATTTTCCAATCACATGACCAATTTACAACTCCAAAATATAATTCAGATGCCAAGGAGCTTGCCACCATCAAAACCAATTTATAACGATCAAGAACTTAAAAAAAAAAAGGTTTGATAAAAATGATTGAGATTTTTCCACATACATCTTTGACTTTTAATGGTTTAATGCTTTTGGGGTAATGAATATGCTTTTGCATTTATAATAAATCATAGAAAAGTTGAAAGTGAATAAGTTTTAAAAGTTTTGAAGAGGTGAAGTGAAATTTACAAAAAGATGAGACTGATAGTTTTCATTTTCTAAAGACAAGAAAACAAGTTCTATCTACAATGATGATGATTAAATTCAATACATCATTGCCATTATAAAACATAACACAATAAAATCGTCGAGAAAGACATCTCTTTTTTATATTATTTATTATAAAGATAACAACAATATTTCTAAAATATGATGCAAAAATAATTTAGAAAATAAATAAAATAAAAAAAAAAAACATAAAATATTCTGTAAATTTAGCACTAATTATATTGAAACACTAACTATGGGAAAAAAGATAAAAAAAAGAAAAAATCTATAAAAATGAAAAGAGAAGGACCTCTAATATCTATGATTTAAAAGCAATATTTTATTGAGCTAAAAGAGGATTGTATATTTATGACCATAAATACTTCGTGCCAGAAATTATATGAAGCATTTTAAGCCAGACGAGCCATAAATTGTGTCAGGCTATTTTGGCTCTAAGAAGAATAATTTTAATAATAAAAAAATGTTTGTAACACAAAAGTGTCAATATTTGTGCTTTATTAGTAGGATTTATAATCAATTAAATACAAATCCACACAATCCCTTTATATGCAGAGGTTATAGAAACAGATGAATTCTACACTTCATCTGCCCCGATGGTCCGCTAGGGCTAAGGGAACTTTACTTTTTTTTTATATGTTTCATTAAAAAAAAATATATCATGATGTATGAAAATCAATTTTAAAATACAGTATGGTACAGTAAGACCCCGCTTAATGCGGGGTATACGTTCCATCACAATAGTGTGTAATATGACACAGCGTTAGATAAGGTTATTTCATATTTTAAATAATGGGGTTAGGGGAAGATGGGTAGAAAATTAGTCAGGTATTTTACCACTAAATTTATTAATTATGTTTTTTATAACAATAAAACAAAAACTTATTTCTTACAAATATCGAAACATAATAAACAAATGTACATTGTATTATTTCTAGAACGGGTAATTCTAGTTGCGGAGCTTGTAGTAGTTGTAGTTACCAAAGACAGTATTTTTTCTTTATTCTTATGAATAGTCCTTATTGCTGAAGTTGCCAAATTCAATGCAGCATCAATTTGAGATTTACGTTCACCGGTATCTAATCTTCTAATCACTTGCACTTTAGTTTCTAGTGAAATGCTTTTTCTTGTTGCTTTATTTTCGTGTATCACCCATGATAAAAACTAAAAATCATAATATTTGTCACTATATCAATCATTATATTATATAAATTTACACAGTATGTACAATAACGTCAAAAATTGTTTGAACTGATAATGATATGTTCGTATAACACAGCAGGAAAAAAGAAACACAGATAAACTCCTTCGAATATCAGGAAGCCTAACGCTACGCATAGTGGGACTGATGGCCTAGTGGTGTAGACACTCGACTGTCGACCTGAGAGTCCTGAGTTCGACCCTCGGTGAGGACCATGGAAATTTTTCCAGGTGAAATGTGTTTCAAAGTTGTCCCACAAGTCCACCCAGCTTTAAATGGGTACCTGACTTAAGTTGGGGAAGTAAAGGCGGCTGGGCGTTGTGCTAACCACACAACCCCTTCATATGTCGAGGTTATAGAAACAGATGAAATCTACACTTCATCTGCCCCAATGGCCTGTTAGGGCTAAGGGAACTTTCTTTACTTTTTAACGCTACGCATGCAATTTCAGGGAATGCCACAATTAAAAAGAGCGTTTGACCGAAAAAGAGCTAAATGAAACAGCGTTAAGCAGGGTCTTACTGTATTTTGAAAGCTTTTTCAATTATATTTATTGAAAACCCCCCCCATACAATGAGGTTAAATAATTTAAATGAGATATTGCAAAAGAAAATTTTTATAGTTATCTGTGATAGATATACACCCAACCTTCGCTATACCTCCACTCTTTATAAGGCATTTCACAATGTTTCATTACACAGCCAATAGTGACGCACAATGAAGTTAAGAAAAAAATCTGGTCAGAATGCATAAAAAATAATAAAATGGAAATTTTTCTATAATTTGACAAAACATACTAAACTTAGCAAGCCATCTTGGTTTAGAGGATTTAGAAGAAGATTGACCTTCTAGATGATGACAAAGAGCCTTTCAAATAATGAAGTGATTACGGTAGGAAAAGAGAGAGCCAAACCTAATATTTACTGAAATCGAACCGCAGAGTATCCTTCTTCAAAATGATACAGACGAAGAATGCAGTGCTTAAGTGTCTTAAAGAGTAAACTCAACCAATGCACAGCTAAAAGTCACAGAAAGCAAGGCAAGGCAGACAACTTAGCACTATTATTTTCCGTTGGGTCAATCCACAACAGTCTAAAGAGAGAATGGCAGAATATAATAAGTTAGTGATTCTTTGTGTTAATGTGCGTTATCATATTCAATGGTTTCAAAAACATTTTATTCAATGTTTTTTTAATTATTTTTATAAATATATATATGTGCTTATGACTTCTTTTGTTTTTAAATGTATATGTTTATTTTTTAGAATTTCTGTTTATTATTACATTATTTTGTACTTTCATTTTTAAATAGGCTAAGAATATGTATATGAAATAGAAAGAACAAAATGCTTTATAAACTAAAGGCTAGATTATGTTATAACATAATAGAACTGATTCATTAAATTTGTCTAAGTTTGTATCAAAAATCTTCATTCGTTACATGGCTTTTATTTAATGGCCATTTTCGCTGAAATATATTTAGGTCGCTAAGCCAAGTATGAGTGTATTTTTTTATTACTATAGCTTACATAGCCTATAATTTATGAGGCATAATTTATGAGATTATAAAAATGTCTTCTCTATGTAAATATTTAAAATATTCATTGCTGTGTTGGTTATCACTTAAATGAAATTTGTTTTATTAATTGAATGGTTAATGTTAAATGGTGTCACTAAAGACAAAAATTATTACTTAAAAAAATGATTTTTGTGCTGCCTACACAGTTAAGATTATACAGAATATGAACAATTTATGAATATTGGGAACATTTATACTAATATACAACATATACTAAGTATATTTATAGCAAATAACTATGAAAAGTAATTTAAGCAACCAGAAGCAAAGTATTTACAAGAGTATACACTAGAAAAATTATTATTTAAAAAGAAATACTTTACAAAACAAAGGCTGTTGCAAGGGGGTGCAACCCAAACACTTGCCAGAGATAAAGTGAATTTTTTTTATGTTAATTTGCTTCAAGCAATCTGGACCCTTTTGATGAAAAAGGCAACAGAGGATTTTCTGGCAGCAAATTGATATATTATAACATGTAACACTAAATATCCAGAAGTCATTTAATAATAAAGCTCTAGAAATGATTATAACTAAAAACTCATAACTGTGTGTGACATTTCATTACATACACATGCTAATATAATTAAATGTCTACAATTTTAACCTACCAATATTTCTATATTGAATTACATCTTTCTTAATTTTTTTGTTATAATTTTAACATTCATTTACAACAATTTTTATGGAACACATATTAATAATTTGAGTATTTACACATTATAAGAAAAAAATAAAATTAATTTGAAAGAATTTTTTTTTAAATCTACAAGATGATATTTTAAGTAATTTTAGTTTTATCAAAATATTTTCACATTTACTACAAATCAAATAATTATTTGACAATGGAATCAGCATTGAATTTAAAAAAAAAAAGAAGTCAAAAGTGAGCATGTACATAAATAGAGAATTTAATGATTATATTATATTTCCAATAGGATGAAGCCTGAATGTTCATTACGTAAAAAATGGTTAATTAAAATAAAATCTCATATATATATATGGATTGCACACAGTGTTTATCTCCTAAATTCAAAATATGAGGTAAATATACTTTAAAACTGATAAACTTTATTAAAGTGAAAAAAAAATATAATCAGTGGGCAAAATTTTTTTTACATCTGATGCAAAGATCTCAAGAAAAAAATTATATTCAAGGAAATAACCCAGCTTATAAACAATAAGAAGTAAAAAAATGTCACATTAAAAAACCATTGAAAAAAAAGAAAAATTACATACCCGCCACCCATCCATGTCATCCCACCGTCTTTCAGGGAGCAGCTAAATATAAATTAGGAGAAGAAAGTTGAAGCTAAGCAAATAAAAGGTGGTTTGGTTTAACATTTTTCACAAACAAAACTTTAAAATTAAAAGGTAAGTGACTTTTCAGCAGAAGAAAGAACAAAACATTCAGCAATAATTTTTTCAAAATAATATACAGAATTATTCAATCAGCCCATCCAAAGTTTCTTGGATAAATATTGATATAAAATTTATATGACACTATAAATCATACATTTTTTCATCAGTCTAAATGATGATTTTTTTTTGACATTTTCTTTTTTTCTTATTTAAAGCCAATTAGTATTTTGTTAGAACATATTTCCTGAAGGATAGGTCTTAGTATCTTGATAACTAACTCAGAAAATTTCAAGTGTAGGCAATATTTAAAATTTTTATTTGAAAAATGGAACCAATCTTTTAATGGACTCTTCAAATGTTCTATTTTTTTCAATCATAAATTATTCATCTACCAGAAATCAAAAGAAGCTCAATTGAAGTTTTTTTTATTTGTTGAATAAATAAAATTTCTTAATATTAATAACAACTTGAAAAGTATAGCATGAGAATATCCTAAACATATCGCTCAAATCTTAATGCTTATTAAAATGTCATTTAAGTAGTTTCAACCCACACACTTTAGAAGCATATAAGAGCATGATAAATTAAGAACTTGGATTTTTATTTCAACTGTAAATAATGAATGCAATAGTTCTTATTTTCCCTTTGATTTGATTATATTCTTACTTCAAATTTTTTGCAGGCTATAAATGTGCTGCAACTAAAATAAGGTCGCAGGGTATTACTCTAGTTCTATATTTCTCAAAGCGTGGATCATGGACAAATTTTAAGATTAGGGCAAATAAAAAAGAATATTTAAATGCTGAAGAATAGATATGTGCTTTAAGTACAACTCTATATTCTACAAAACAAAAAGCTTGTAATATGTTAAGTCTAATGGGGAAAATCAATAGCCAATTTTGAACTAGCCGACCTATTTAATGCTTGTTTTAAAAAATATATCAGGATCAAATAAATATATTTGGTGAACTACAGTTAACATTATACAGTTTATCATTACAACTATTAAACCATTAGAGTAACTGTGTGAAGAAATAGAAAGTTGTCAAAAGTCTCTCCTGGTGAGGATTGTGACTTTCAGGAAGAAGCTGCAATATTTTTGGTTGAATGTATAAACAAGACACAGAAGAGGTAACAGCTTTGTATGATAAGAAAAATGTACTCCAGTTTTGTTATTTAGCAAATATAATTTCAAAACTAAATGAATTAATGGTATATCTGCGATAAGAAAAAACTTCTGGCAAAAAAAAAAAGATCATAAAAAAAAACAACTATTTTGAAGCAGGTTTTGAAAATGACGTAACAAGTTTTTTTTTACAATGATAATTTTCAACAAGCAAAAAAATTATTATCTGATTCCCTCATTATATATTTGAGAACTTTTTTCTTTAGAACTTTAAAATTTGTAAAATAAAAAAAATATTAAAATTACAGGAGATACTTCTTATTTTCCTTTTTGTTTTCTATAGCATGAACAAAGTTTTTTGTTACTCTGAGTTTTTAACACAAAGCACTCATTATGTACAGTAGTATTTCTTATGAGATTGCTTAAACTAAACTAATTTAGGGTTTCACAAAGTTTATGCCAATTTTTTGTGTATTGTTTTTACAATTTTCCTTTTGATATTTGAGGATGGTGTGTTGTAGTAGACTGATTGTTGTAAGAAGTTACCTGTGTATATACTTTAAGTCAGGTTTGAATTTTTACGTGAAATCAGAGTTACTCTGTTTGTATTGATTTTGTTGAACTTGCACATATTTGTTAAGTAATTTAAGCTCTCGTAATAAAAGCAATTGAAATTTATATTACTATTTAAACTGCATTATCATTATATAATTTATAAAGAAGAAATGTTGATTTGTTATGAGTATTTTGAAGATACATGGGATACTCATGTCGCATTACTGAATACTTAGTAACAAGTCGTAAGGGACAGTTCACTTGTATAAACAAAATATATAATTAGCCCCTTAACCATTATAACATTTGACCAATATCTACCCCACTCCTCCCTTCCCACCACTAAGAGTTCTCAACTGCCTACCACTTTGAAAGAAATTTTCTTTTAAAATTTTAAGCTTGAAAAAAAAAAGAAACTACAATTGCGGTATATAACATAATACATTATGTTTTTCAAATGCTAATTTAAATTGTTTTAATAGTTCCTATGTGATGGTATTCCTAATATTAAAAGGTAAATGTATTTTTTTCCTAATAAAATATTTTATGTTTCATTTATGTGGAATGCATCCCATCTATAAATATAGATATGTTTTTATCTATTTCATTAAATAGGTTGTAAAGAATACAAGTTTAAGAACCACTTCTTAAGTCATAGAGAATTACTATTTTGTTTTTTTTAAATATGTGACTTAATAAAGCAATTACAATATTAAGTACACTGATAGAAAAGATGGATGACCATTAAAATTTCACATTAAATTTGAAAATAGGAAACAACAAATATTTAATAAGGCAAAAAACATTCTCTTCAGAATGATTAGCAATGAGACATCCTAAATTTTAAAATTTAGACATTTTATTTTATTAACATATTAAACAGTAAGGGGGTATTTCAACAACTACTAATATCAACATATTAGTTTTATGTCCCAAGTACCATGCCCACCCCTAATCTTGGCCAATGTTTTCAAGAGAGAAATTTGTTGTTCAGCCAAAAAATTTCAACAAATTTTCATTTTTCTTTTATTAACTAGCATAAAATGGTGAGGTAGCTGGGCATTGTGGTAGCTGTTACTTATAATTGTGTGTTTATCAATTTTTGACTTTCCTCCAGAATTTCAGTTTTAAATTCAGTCCATCTCTTTTCTTCCTGCAGTCTTTCCTCACATACACCTATCATTCCTTTGCCCATCTTTTCCTTCAGTTTTAAATTCAGTCCATTTATCTTTCATTCAATTCTCTTATAACTTTATTCTACTAGTACAAATGCACAGTCAGACACAATTTAGTAAAGCATTCTAACTTTTGGGAAAAGTTCTGTTTACACACTGTTGTGATTACTAGATGTCAACCTGTTTAGACAGCACCAGTATTTTTACCTCGATTTTATCATGCATAAACAAAAACTTATATAGTCAGCAGGCATATGACACTTTTGGCAAAAGAAAACAGCCCTGAGCAGTGATGGAATATCAAACTAACACCAGATAAAGTTGAAAGCTGTTATTTTACAGAAAAGTAAAAAAAAAATCTAAAAAATAATTCTTTAACAGGTTCAAAGTAAGCCTGCAAATAGAATTAGTATTCTAAAAAAAAACTGCTTCATGAACTCAATAGCTTATTTTTGTTGTACATTCTAGTATTAGTTTACTTAGCCTGACTCAATTCATGAAAGATGTACAGCATATTATTTTAAATATTTTTCAAAGTCTGTCTGATGGCTATAAGTTTGTATTCTGCTAGAAATGCTTTCAAATGTGTACTTAAACAGAAAGCTATAAACAATTACAAACCAAATATTAAATAAGCTTTACTGCCAAGTTTATAAATACCATATTTCATATTTTGTGTTTATTCATATACAAGTAAAATAGGTGCAAGGTGATTTTATTTTAAACATTACAGAATGTGCTTTACTTGTTGAATCTGAAGCTAATAACTTTTTTTGTATTTTTTATAAGGGAAAAATACGGAAGAAGATTATGGTAGCAAATAAATATGACCAGTGTGAATTTCCCACTTTCTTTTCATAATGTGCTCTCAGCTCTACAAACTGATCTCTTATATCTAAAAAATATAACAAATTAAAAACACTTTAAAAAGTGGCTGTCAGTTTGTAACTTATGTAATTTATAAAATGACATTTTAGCTACAAATATTCATTGTTAAATTAAACAATGTATAGCAAAAAATTGAAGTCTATTAATAAAAAAAAAAACATACTGGAAGAAAATGGCAAATAACCTGACACTCTTAAAAAAACAGTATTAGACAGGAACAAACAAAAGGCAAGAGAAGAGCAGAGAGGCCAAAACAAACTTGAAACAGTCAAAATGAAAGTAAACGAGATAGGGATGTCAATGTCACAACTAAAAAAGACTACCCAAAATCGTATCCGCTGGTGTAATATCATTTAGAACTTAAGCCCCTAAAGGAGTTGAAAGGAAGAAATGGAAGAACAAGTCCTTAAATAACATTCATTGACAAATAGCGAGCTAAATAAATGAAACTAATAATCAACTTTGTTTTTTTAAGTCATTATAATTTCTGTAAATTTTCTTATTATCTGAAGAATTATTTTTCTCCCTTTATACTTGTGGTATATTTTAATAAAGTTTTTTATTTTTTTGAGCTCAACATTTGCTATTTTTTTTTTTACTTTTGGTACATGTTGTGTAAAATAATTTAGCACTAGTGGTTCAATAAAAATAAACATCAATCAACTAAGATTAAGCAATAGAAATTTCGAGCTCAACATATCTGATACATAATGATTAGTAGGTTTTTAAGGAGATAACACATCATCTTGTAGATTTGTCATATTTTTTTCATATCTTATCAAAATAAAAATTAGTGCTTTTTAAACATCAGTGTGATACATGCATCAACAAATTTAACATATTAATTTTTTTTTATCAGCATATGTCTGTTGTTCACTACATACATTGAGTCAATAATTTTGCCCTCCTTTATTATTTACAGCACTCTGTTTACAACACTGAACATGCACATTTAATCAAAGTACTAAATTGGTTGACTTTAACATAAACATTGCTAGATTTTCTTTAAGCTATTGGAATTTAGAAGCAAAAATATGTACATATCAAAATGTATGTTGGAAATTTGAACACAATTATGTGCAGTTGAAAACATAAATATTCTTGAACATATTTCATGAACAGGCATACACAGATACAAAAGTTCAAATTAATATATATGGAGATGTAAAAATATTCATGAACAAAATTTATAAAAAGACATACACATATATTTAAGTTCCATACATAGAGATGTGAATGATATGTTATTCTTTCAAACAACATTAACTTTTGATGTCATTCCTCTCAAAGGCATCATATTTTATTTTGAATAAAAAAAAAAGAAGTGTGAATGAATAAAAAGAACTGTCACAACAGGTCAGATTCTATAACAGTGTTATTAATAAGCAGAATATCTACAGGACAAATGAAGTAAAATGGATTGCCATAAAAATATAGACAATTTAAAAAAATCAGTTGACCTACAGAAACAACCTTTAAAAAATAGCAACTCAAATAAAATAATATTTTAAGCCTGAAAAAGGTTTTTGCTGCTAGCTCTAATTATAGTTCATTATAATGATGTTTTGACACTGTCACAAAACCTCATTTAAAAAATAACATTTTTAAAAAAAAAATAAAGGTATTTTTATTTTAATTATTAATTTTTGTACATTTTCAATTATTGAAAGAGTTTTTAGATTATTTTCTTCAGCAAAGTCACCACAAACCTAAAAAAAACATAACTGACTTATGTTTATATAATACTTCTTTCAGATATTTACATAACATCAGTTATGGGTTATTCAGATTAGAGAGCTGCACGGGAGTCAAAATCACACCCACTCACACCCACTCCCGCATTTTCAAAACCAGTCCCACCCGCTCCCGCGAAAATTCCCCCCAGTCCCACCCGCTCCCGCGAAAATTTTTCCCAACCCCACCCGCTCCCGCGAAAAGTTTTTCCCAACCCCACCCGCTCCCGTCAAAAAATATTCTATTATAACTCATAAAAAATGGTTTAAAAATTTGTTTGTAGAAATCCTCTCGAAAAACATACATGAAAAACATTTAAGATAATAAGTAAAATAAACAGTTCTACAGTTTAAGTTCATGTAAAAATAAGAGGCCACTAACACTTTCTGGAGATTTTTTTCTTTCTCCACAACATTACCCAAATGCCTAAAACAGTTGTGGCATAAGGCAAAATCTCATTAACAGGAACATCCCCATATTTTGCACCAATGTTTATCAACTTTGCAGCCAATTTTAGGAAACCACAGCCTTCGACAAATGAAAAGGGCCTGATGTCTTTTAGCGCACATTGAAACAATGGTGTTTGTGATTTCTGTTTTAACCCGAACTGGAACCTGTTTAACAATCTTCTCTTGACTTGGAATGAAGCAAGTCATTGATGTAATTTTTGGAACTGGTGATCTGTTTTTACAAAATTCGAGATGCGTCCACAGACCATTCGTACCATCGCGTGCCTTCCAAGTTATAATGGTATCGCATCTTGTACATACCGCGAATGGCACATCCTCACCATCCAAGCGCAAACAATTGAAACTTTCCCAAATATTGCTCTTACCACCTTTATTTACGTAAAACTGAATACACTCGCTTTTTGCGTAAACTTACTTTTGAATATTTGCTTTATTATCCATTATTTGAAAATTAAAAAATAGAATTAGAGAAGTAAAAAATATTCAGATTTACATTTAAATTTAACGAATGGAAAATTACTTCAAAATATAATAAACTGCGCATGCGCATTAACGAATTAAAAACACAGAGTCAAAGCGAAGATTATAAATAAAGAATCACTTGTTCATTTTTAGTATAACCACCTTAAAAAAAATAAATCAAAATATTTTAGCGACTTTTTTAAATAGCAATCATATCCAAGTCCGGGAGAGTCCCACTCAAACAAAACCCAAACCCACGGGACTCCCGCAAAAACAAAACCCAAACCCACGGGACTCCTGCAAAAACAAAACCCAAACCCACAGGACTCCCGATAAACTTATTTCCAATCCCGCGGATTCCGCGGGACTCCTGCGAATCCCAATCCCGTGTAGCTGTCTAATTCAGATCCAAAAATATACAACAGTGTTCTCAAAGTGTAAGTAACTACTCACTAGTGGGTAATGGAAGAATTCTAGGTGGGTTGCAACAAAATTTAAATGTCTTTTAAAAGAGCTGTTGTTTGATTAAACAAGCAATTAAGCCTGTTCCATTCTGGACACAGGACGTGTTAGCGCATTTTCAGTACGTTTGTTATCTTTCAGTAAATATTTGTAAATTTTGGAAATGTTTATAAATTCAATTGTGTAATGCATATATCTGAAAAAAGATATTAAAAGGACAAGTAAGTCATGTTGAATAACTGTTACAAAAATAAATAATGATTACGCCCCTTTGATTAGCTTTTATTATTTATATTTAAAATATAAGCAAAACGGTACATAACAATCTCTTATATTTTGGCCCTGAGAGGTCAAATCGCGAAATGGACTTTTGATGTACACTTGGAAGGCCAAGACCTACACAATGATATATACATCATGGGTCTAGGACTTATGGTTGCTGAGATATAGGGCGTTCCATTATTAATATAGCTTATATAGTAAAAAACGGTACTTTATAAGGCCCCTTTTACGGCCCTGAGAGGTCAGATCGCGAAATGGAAAAAAGCTATTTCTTGGCAGGCCAAGACCTACAAAATGATATATACATCATGAGTCTAGGACTTATGGTTATTGAGATCTAGGGTGATGACAGACAGACAGACAGACAGACAAAACGGGGACAAAAATGCTCTAAAAAATGTAATAGAATTAAAGAATGATTAAAATCTGTAATCAAAATTAACGCTATATTAATAAACACAAATTGTGTTATTTATTATTTGAATTCACAGAATTTTGTGATTGTATTCATGAACTATCAAAATTGCTTAATGAACAAGTCAGTTTCATTACCAGAATAACTCAATAATAGTAATAGTTGCATTAAGCATTAGCCTACATGTCTTTTAGATTTTTTATTCAGCCTACTGCTTTAAAATTCCACTTTATTCACATTTATAATGTCAAGTGATGCTTTTCTTATTAACAACAAAGCCAGAAACAAAATAAAAAGATGTTCACAAGGGACTGTTGGGCAGGAGATACTAAATATTTGTTCACTAACTAAGCTAAGACTGGGGTATTTGTTTTCATATAGCTTTTGAACTGTAATAAATCACATGTGTTCCAATGTGTGATTAGTATTATAATAACCTACAGCTATTGCCAAATTTCTAAAATTGTGTAAAAGATAAGCAATAGACCCATAACCTGCAATTTTTTTTAACAGAATAGGGTTATCTAATGATTTTACACATCTATCAAGTAACAGCACTTGAGTAAAATTAACCATTCAGAATTTTAATTCCATACAATTTTACATGTTAATGGGGATTAATCAGAACCCCAATTCTATATAAATAAAAATATAAACAGGATTCACGCTATTAATCATAACTCCGAAAGTTCTTTACCAATGCCTTAAATTTTACACACAAAATTGCAGAATATTTCTTGGCATGTTGATATATATATTTTATATAGACATCACATCTATAATATTTTAAAATAATTTTTGAATTATTTCTTTACTTCACTTTACTTTTTTTTTTTTAAACCACAGGAGGTAATTCAAAAGTTACAGAGTTTTAACTTATATATTGTCAGTATTTGTTTAAAAATAAACCAATCCGCCGTGTGCAAAGTAATAGTTCGCCAGTATTTTGTTTTAATTTACAAACAATATCATAAAATTTTTCTTATTACTTTAGTTTGCAAATTATTATTTCAGCAGTATTTTTTTAATCAAACATGTAAACAGGATTCACGCTATTAATTATATCTCTGAAAGTACATCGAAAAGTACTGCATTAATAAACATAACAAATTTAGAAACCATTGTACTCTCAATAGAACTCATTTCCCTTTGTTTATGGTTTTAAATGATAGATCTTTATCTTTCTAAAATATTTCTGTTTTTTTTTTAATAAACAGAATTAGAAACAAGAGCTTTCTCAATAATTACTATTACATGTACATTGCTTAGCCACAGCAGTGCGTGGCCGGGTACTGCTAGTTATTAATAGATCAAGATTGTTTGCACTATTACAACTATAGCTATCTATGTATACATATCTAACATTTGCATTATTACAACTACAGCTATCTATGTATACAAATCTAACATTTTATTAATTTGCCAAGTGCAAAATCTTTAAATAAAATTTATTATACTTCTTTTAGGACAATTTTTCTGACAAAATAGTTTTCATAATGGGTTGGGAAAGGAAAAAGTCTGAGAACCACTGTAGTACAATAAGAAGATCTGGAAATATACTGCAATGGTAAAAAGTGTCAAAAGAAAATAATGCACAATAATCAAAAATGATCTTCTAACATAGAAAGCAGCACTTATAATTATTGATTTTTGAATATTATTTTTTTTACTGTTTACCAAATAAGAGGCAGTGAAGAAAATAATATCAGTCATTTTGATAAGTATCACAAAATATGTTTGTTATATGTGGAGATTGTTTTAAATGATTCCTGGTTAAGGATGACAATTTTTTTTAACAAACTGGCTAGCAATAATGTATTAAGTATACAAATCTGGATTTCTCACCTCTTTACTTGGACTGAACTCCAGAACCAAGTTACATAAACAAGTCATTGCCAGTACCATTATTTCATGATTGGTTGACTGCAGCATCTAATATTTAAAGATGCAAACAATGAAAAAGATTTTAATAAAAGTAATAATAAATTAAAAATGTAAAATGGCATCCCAGTAAAAACTTCATAAACCTCTCAAATCTTTAACTTTTCAATTTTTAAAAATAAAGTCCTGAATTTTTACATAATCATTTTACATATTAAACCATGTGTTATCATGTTGCTTAATGTTTTACCAGCATTTAAAGTACAAATGACAATCCTCTTTTTACTTACAGATTGTATTCTGTACACAGTAAAGTTTAACTGTACTGTGCGACAAAGTAAGAATCTTTCAAGCTTATGTAAATGTTTTTTTTCAAATGTCATAAAAATGAGAACTTCAGATTAAGATTCACTAATTATAATTTTTAACGGATGTTAGATATGAGTAAAAAAATACATTTTCCTTACTTTCACAACAGAGTAAGAATTTTTTCAAAAGGAAATACATTAGTCTTTAATAGGGTTTTCAATTTTTAAAACATGTGACATAATGTATTTTAATAATAATTATACTGTTGACAATCATGATTTATTGTACTCAAAGAAATCATTTTCATTTCAAGTCCATAAAAATATATCAAATATTATTTCAAATTACTTATAATCTCACCCCTAGTAAAGGTTTCCAAACAGCATTGTCATGTAAAACTGTTCTGATCTGATGAACAGATCGGGTAAGGGACTGCAAACATCTAAGGCTTGCAGCAACTTCTGCTTGATTTGGACTCAACATGCATGTCATTATTTGGTCCACTAAGCCTTCTCTTTTGATAACCTACAAATAAAATTTTATTAGAATTTACTTGGTGTCAAAATTACATTGGTCAAATGCCAAAATATATCTTAAGAATTATCAATCTCACTGTGTTAAATACCAATGTGAATGTTAAGGTTTTGTCTGCTCTAGTTTGAGAAATACACTAGCTGGCCATAAATAAATACAGTAGCTGGCCAGAAATATTTGATTTATCCGCCATCCTGACAGGTACTTGGTTAAGCTTTTTTTTTTAGATAATAAAAAATGAAATAGTCCAATGCACTAGAGTTAAATCATAATGACTTCAAAATTATGGGTCTAAAATGTTAAAAAAATATTTTTTTTTAAAACATTGCACAGATTGAAGAAATATGTCGATAACATTTTGTTTGAAAGCTAATATTTTCCCCCTTTAATAATTGAATTGATTACATTAGTCATTAGACTAAAATACTGTTAAGTGAAATACTAATAAACTTCAAAAAGTTTAATTTAATCAATTTTGTGATATCTTTATAGGTTCATTAGAAAAAAAAATCAAACCAACCACATTTTTCACATATCAAGGTTTATTACATACATGGATAAAAATGGATAAGATGTATGCCATAGCCAGGAATTTCCATTTTTAAATACCATAGGTTTTCCAGATTTCCATAGGAAGTACAAACCCTGTAACTCATGTCACCAACAAAAAGCCGCTCAGTTGTGTAGGGTCAACTAAGAAATTAAGTGATGGGTTAATGCAGTTCTATACTCCCTGTCTCCAAATTTAACTACTCGAGAGGCTTTGAATGAAGGCCATAGCAGTATATTGGTGCTCAGACAGATTCATAATAAAAAAAATTCTAAACATAAACCAAAATTACAACCTAAAATATGTGTTTTAAAATATAGGTATATTAATCAGTTTGATAATATTCAATGAATTTTTTTTCCGAAATAATATTTAATAAAATCATATTTTAAAATGTATTAAGGAGCTGACTAAAGTCGCATGTGGCCACTCGAGGTATAGATGTTGATCTGGCTATTTTAGTAGCATCTTTGGTAGAAAAGCACATAAGCATACCTTACTGAATTTTAATGACATGATATTTATACAACTTGTTATCCATTCTTTTGAAAGTACCTGACAATATCCCTTGGAGTAACTCATCAAAACAAAAACAATTGAAATGTACCTCAAGTGCTTCTTCTTTCTTTGGCTCTACAGCCCATTTAGGGCCCTGGCCTGCCATACTACTCTTCTCCACTTTTCCCGATCCATGGTCTTCTTCCTCCACTCTCTCACTCCTATGGCTTTAAGGTCTTTCTCCACTTCCTCTAACCATCATCTGTTTCTTGGTCTGCCCTTAGGCCTTGTCTTATTGGGTGTTGCCTTTTATATTACTTTTACACCTCTGTTGTTTTCCATTCATTCTATTTGCCCTATCCACCTCAATATATTCATTTTAATTTCAGCAGTTATATTTGGTTATTGGTATAGTTCTGAATTAGTTTTGCTTCTCCACTCATTATTGCTCATATATTTTCTTTTCTGAATTGTTTAGCATATTTTCTGCTTGTTTAGTGATGGTCCATGTTTCACTACCATATGTTACTACTGGTCGGATCATTGTTTTGTATATGGTTTTTTTAAGTTTTCTGGAGATCTTTCTGTTTTTCAGTATTTTATGCAATGTGTAATATATTCTGTTCCCTACTTCTAGTCTGTTTTTGATCTCTATCATTATATTATTTTTCTCACTTATTGTTGATCCCTGGTATTTAAAGTTTTCAATTCTTTCAAAAGCTCTATCACTGATTTTGAATGTTTTTTATTTTCCTTCTTTTTCATTTCTTTGCAATAGCATGTATGTGTCTTTTTGAATGCTTTTGCTATATCCTTGCTTAGCTTTCCTATCAATGTTATATCATCTGTATACGCGAGGTACTGGAGGGGTTCTGTAAACATTGAAATTCCCTATTCTGCAGGCAATTATTTAGTTGTAATTAAGTTTTGAACCTTTCTTGTGTAGTGACACTATTAAAGCTGTTTCCCATTCTGTTGGCATTATCTCTTCTTTCCATATTTTATTGACCATCATGTGTATTTCTAGGTGTGGTGTGCATCCTCCATATTGGAGTAACTCAGCATTTATGTTATCTTCTTCTGGTGCTTTATTGTTTTTGGTCTTTTTTACAATACTGTTTATTTCTTCTATGGTTGATTCTTCATCTTCCTCTGCAATGTCTGGGACATCTCTTTTGCAGTAAGTATTTATGTTCAGCATTTCTTCAAAGAATTCCGCCCAGCTTTTTAGAACCTTTTCATTTTCTATAAGGAGGTCGCCTGATTTGCTAAGAAACATGTGTTGTGTACAGGATCTTATTGGGCCTCTAAATTTATTACCTTCATTAATACTTCACAATATGTCCACATTCTTTCAAGATCAACATCCCACCTGCCTATTGAACCACACGCACCAAGAGACACTTAGGACGAACTCACACATAGAAACATACTAAAGTTTGACACTCAATACCACCAATACTTGAAAGAAAAAAAATATGACAGAACATTCATGAAACTATAACCAACTATAAACTACTTTCAATTGTTAACTCCTGTACAACATAATTCCCTCCAAAGTCAATAATTATTCTTCAGTACAATCATCATCAACTTCTACCTTGGTAATAAAATATGCCACATTGCTGACATCAATACCTTCAGTGTTATACACTGCCGTGTTCTCTCTAATCCAGGAAATAACTAGCTGCCAGCTGTGTAACCAACAAATGAAGCATAAATCATAATTAAATGAAAACACAAAACTAATTCCTGAAAAAAATAAATCATCACAATAATGTTATTGTTTGTGTAGACCATGAAGTCTGGCTCTACAATAGGCATTCTTCCAAGAGTCATGCAACTTTATGTGTAGACCATCTTGAGAGGATGTCAGCAATTAAATTGTCCTCTCCTGGTATTGGCTGTATGTTGAATCTGTAGTTCTGTAGCAGTAGAGACCAACGAGCCATTCTGTGATTGATATGTTTCCTCTGGTTGATGAAGGCCAATGGGGAGTGGTCTGTGTATATGGTAAATGTACACCCCAAGAGATATTTTTCTAGTTTCATAATGTACCAATTCAAAGCTAGACCCTCTCTCTCCACAGTGGCGCAACGAGTCTCAGCCGGCAGTAGTTTCCTGCTGACATACATCACTGACGAAGATTCTATGATAAGATCAGCAGCGCAAGACCGTATGTCGTCCTTAATCATGACCCGAGAATCATCAGAGCACTGGCTGTTGCTGTCTGATAAGTCATCGTCTAGCCTGTTGTCCATCTGATCACTGACAGGTCCCAGTTTATGCAAAATAACATCTACACCAGTGGTTCCCAAACTTTTTTGACCCATGGACCCCTTTTAGAATCAAAACTTGCCCACGGACCCCCAAATGAAAAAGCTACAAAAATGCATAGGAATATTATTTTTCTTTAATTAATTGAATTGTGTCGCAAATCATTGTGTTTGCTTTCCAGGAATATCAACAATGAATAAAAAAGCGCATACAATTTGATTTAAACATGCACCTTTAGATAACAAACGTACTTCTGTGTGAAGTAGTAAACGGTTATCGTCTTCGTCATTTTTCAAACAAAGTTGCGAAAATATCTCATTGAAGGCATTCCTTCTGATTTTATTAAATGCTTGAATGACTTCATCGTTCCATGCATACATTCACTAAGATTTTTTGCACAAAATGATGTCGATGAAAGACACAATGTAACGAAAATACATTTGTTACAGCTTGTTTTAAGTACGCCAGAAAGCCTCGGTATCACCTAACATTGCCAGAGCACCATCAGTAGCAACAGAAATGCTATTAGTCGAGGGTATAGCTTTTAGGGTATAGCTTTTAAATTGAAAAATCTTTTTAATTCAGTAAATAACGTCTCACCTTTTGTACCGGTTTCCAAACATTAGGCACAACTTTTCTTCTTCACAAATCTTACATAAGCTAAAAAGTACAGTTTCGGTTCCTGGTAAAGTGAACCAGTACCGTAGCGAGCTTACCTCGCGCCCGGGACACAATACCTTTTTAATACCTTTTTAGTGCCCCCCAACATTCCAAAACCATATAATATAAGTAAAATATACCATTTGGCTCCCCTTTGTGAGTAGCGCCCAGGGCTTGATGCCCCCCCACCCACCCCTCGCTACGCCTCTGAAGTTAACTCGTCTAGCTGTACAGAAAATTCAGATGTTTTTAAGTAATCACATAAAGAATTTTCAACGGACTGAACCATGTATTATTAGTCAGTGTAATTCTTTTTATAATGTCGAAATTTGGTTTGTGCAAAACTGTGTGTATTGCCTCACATACAACTGGTAAAATAAGTTCTTGATCAATAATAAACAGCTTTCTGGACTTTGAAATCAATAAAAAGCATGCAGTCATCATCATCTTGCTTTGATATTGTCCTGATGAATTGTTGCAGTGACGCTTCTCGGCCTTTTGGCTAATATTAAAGTGTAGTATCTGCACTATAATAGATCTTAGCCATTTGGCTATCCTGGTCTAGAAGGCATACCATAGTCTGTGGGAAAAGATCATTGGGGTTCTCCTGGCCAGGAAAAAAACTTTTAACGAGGGTGGTGTTACTGTGGTCAATGAGGACAATCCGAGACAATGGTATCCACACCCTTCCACTCTGTCCCACTGAAACACAACGTCGCAGCCTGCCATTTCTGGCAGGAAAAAAACCCTTGCATTGCCATTCTGGCCGATCAGCAGTACACACACCGTGCTGGTCTGGTCAGTCTGGGCATGTCTTAATAACCGTTTTCTATGCCGTGCCTACAGATTGTGGAGAAACATTATAGTCAGAATTTGATGACGTGATTTCCGCATACCACGATGCCCAAAGCTAGACTGTAGTAATTGTACTCCTCCTGAGTTCACCATTATATGTCAGTTCATGTTCATGCAGTTATTTTAAAGATGAAATATTATTATCGTCACTCTCAACTGGAGTCGACTTAGTATATTAATGTTGTTCACTATTGTTGGAACATCTAATATAATTTTATAAAAGAACCTCGCAATAAAAATGGATCACAATTTTACTATTTTACATGAAACCTTTCACAGACCCCCTGAATGATACCGCGGACCCCTGGGGGTCCGTAGGGACCACTTTGGGAACCACTGTTCTACACGGTTGCACTCAAGTTGTGAGATTTGTTTGTATTTCTGTAAACGCAGTACTTGGCGTCCTCTCTTAAATCTTTGCCCTCTGATCCAGCTGATGAGGGATCTTTTTCTGACGCAGAAAGACTTCACAGCGAAGTACAGTTGGTAAGCTAGCTAGGCTTTCTGAATCTTAAAAGAGCCTAGCCTGAATTTACCACAATGGAGTTGAGCTGAGTGCGTTCACCAAATAGATTGTATTGTACTGTTCCATATGCTCTGTCGGACTGTCGAAGGACAAATGGTCCATCAAAGACCTCTTTAATAACAAGTCCTGATTTATGATGGTCTCTACAGTCTTTTATTTGTGTTGAATTAAAAGGGCGCTCTATTACCGCATCTGTGGCTTGTTCCTGGGCAGTGTTATGCCTGACTCTGATAGTTCCATCTGTAGCTCTGGTGGTTACTTTCTTACCCGGCTTCTGATGTTTCCGGCCCTTTAGGTGCTGTTTTTCTGCTTCGTTTCACAGCCACATTGCTGACATCAATAACTTCAGTGTTATACACTGCCGTGTTCTCTCTAATCCAGAGTAAAATGTCATTGTTTGAGCATTCTTTGATACACAAAATATTCCCCACAATAAGGTCACAGACAGGGTTTTCAACTACATACGCCTTGACCTCACCTGTAAAATAAGGTGTTGAGATGTGTATCACCACCTGGGGTAGTCTGTATTCATCTCCCATAAATGATATCGTCGTACAGTATTCTCAAGTATAATGAGATGGTTCTACTAAGCATTTGTGGACAGTTATCATTGTGCATCCAAAATCTCATATGAACTGCACTGGAACTGAGTTCACATATCCCGGGTAGAATTTTAATAGTCCGTTGCATGATACAATAGCCAAACCTGTTTCTCTTCGTTCTCGCTTTTGAGCATTCAATGTGTTGCGGTTTTCCGGATATGTGTCATTTACATCACCTGAATTGGGAGCATACCTCTTATTTTGATATGGATTTATACTGCGTCAATATCTGCCTGGATTCCTTGTGACTCGCATTTTGCATTCTCTGGAGAAGTGATTTATTCCGTTGCACTTGTAACACCGAATAACAGTATCACCAGGGGATGGACTTCTGTTCGAGCAGTAATAGCCACGTCTATCTTGAGCTAGATTTGAGTTTCTTGGTCTGCTTTCGGTACGTGCCACAAAGCTAGCATCAATGGTATGATCAGGGTCACATTTTGACAAGGGCCTGTCGGGGTGGGCATCACTGGTCGACTGAGGTGCTCGCTCCTGTATAAACAATGTCAGGTCTTTTGAGTAGGAATGTGTCAGCCTATCAATAATAATGAATTACCTAATGTCTTTGACAGTGTTGCCAACATTAAAACACTGTAACCACTTATCAAAATAATCAGAAACGTTGTTTACAAAAGTCTGGGGGGTCTTCATGGGTCGATGGGCGACTGTTATAAAATAATGCTCTGAATCGAGCAGCATTATGGCCATACGTGTTGAGCCACTCGAATTTCATTTTTTTGTAGCTGCTGTTGTCTGACATATCATATTTCTGACACAATGCCCTGCCCTGTACCAAGTTAGTCAATATGTTTGGCCATTCAGTTTCTGGGATTCTCTGTGATCTACAGTTATCTTCAAATCTTTTTATGTAGGCTTCTATGTCATCCTTGACCTCATCAAACTCACATATTTTTTACTGTACCACGGGGTTGGATTAACGTTCCCGGCTTGACCCAATTCAATTTTATTCATCTCAATCTGTAGTCTCTGCATTTCTAATAGATAGTCTCTATCCTCCCTTCGCCTTAATTCTTCTTCTCTTTCCTTCTGTTTTAGTTCTTCTTCCGTTTTCCTTGCCTCTTCTTCTTTTTCCTTCTGTTTTAGTTCTTTTTTCATTTTTTTTATTAACGCACTTTGTTAGTTCCTCCCCATCTAACCTCATTAATTCTTTTCCGACTTTCGCTATTCTCTACAGAGAGTCGACAATGATTCCGACTGGGACATTTTTTTTTTTCAATGAACCTGAGTTTACAATTAATAATACAAGCAATATTTTTTCCCAAAATGTATGCACTGTTGCGGTAACATGAATATCTATATTGATTATTTTAATACCTGCTACCTGCACTTGCATACCCTGCTGCTCCACCAATGTTGTGTACAGGATCTTATTGGGCATCTAAATTTATTACCTTCGTTAATACTTCACAATATGTCTGCATTCTTTCAAGTTCAACATCCCAACTGCCTATTGAACCACACCACCAAGTGACACTTAAGAAGTACTCACACATAGAAACACAGCGTTGCGCAACTCACAAACACTTGAAAGCCATTGCTTTCCTCTTTGATGACCATGTACATTAGGGGTATGACTAAAATATAACCCTATATCCCCATATCATATTTGGTGGAGCTTTGTATCACAATTAAAGAAAATATGGGTAATTTTTGTTTTGCATAAAAAAAGTTCACCTTCCAATCGACACGAATATTTTATAACATACAAATTTTCAAATATTTCAATAAAGGTTTCACCATTACAAATAAAAGTGACAAGTATAATACTTATAATTGTTACAATGTACATTTCTATTGTGCATTAGTAGAAGAAATTTAATGTTCAATTTTTCAATGGACTTGCAAGTAAAAGTAATCTTGTATCACTTTAATTGCATGCTCTGCACAGATATTAGAACGCTTTGTTGGTATAGAAGTTAGATCTGTGGACCATAATGTCTTTAATGACTTCAAAGTCTTTGTATGCTGCTTACAAGCTTATGATAAACTAGATCAAAGGCCCGGTACCCGGACCGGCTATTAGGCCGCAGTTGGAGTTGAAAATTGGTGATGCACTCACAACACCATATCATTGACTAATCTTAATTCTTTCATAATATTTTAAAGGACTCTTTCTCAACAGTTCTTTATTTTTATAATTTATCAATTCTCTTTCACTTAGCTCCACACCCATCCTTCCTCCCTCTCCCGCCCGCCAACCCACTTCCACTCAAGACACGCTCGAATCGCAGTGGGTCTCAATGTACAAAATTACAAAAAGGGGCATTTAGTATAACTAAATGTTCTTAGAACATGTATTATTTTAATTTTCTTCTATTTCATTTCTATTCCAACTTTACATAATTTGCGCACACTACTCCTAATCATTTAAAATCTTTATTCATTAATAAGAAATCCTAGTTGTGTTTAGAATTCCGTAGCATTTCATTTTTATTCAAGAAAGAGTCATTTGATGAACAAAATGCGCACCAAACATACTCTCAGTTAGTAAGTCGTCTCTTTTCAATTTCTATAATTTTGGAATTCCCGGACTATTTTTATACTGACGGTCGACGCGCTTGTTTTTTTTTTTTTTTACTCCATAAATGTGTGACGTAGAATCTCTTAGTTTTTAGCGATTTCATCTCGTGCGGTGCCGTC
>JAGDYQ010000274.1:0-26401 GCA_021962125.1 Bulinus truncatus
GGTGTTTGTGTGTTTGTTTGTGTGTGCGTGTGTTTTTTTCTGTTTTTTTCTGTATGTATGTTTGTGTCTGTTGTATTTATTTGTGTTTGTGTGTGTGATTTTATCTGTGTGTTTATGTGTGTTTCAGTGCGACTATGTTCGTATTTGTGTCTATGTATGTTTGTGTGTTTGTGTGTGTGTGTGCTGGTGCAATTGTCTGTATTTGTGTGTGTGTGTTTGTATGTGTGGTTGTGTTTTTTTTTAATTTTCTGTCATTGTGTGTGTGTATGTGTGTGTGTGTGTGTGAAAGTGAAATAAGTACATAAAATCTAAAACGCACACACAAACACTTACACACACAAACACACGATAAACGCACGCACACACAAACACACAATAAACAAACACACAAACACACGATAAATACACAAACAAACACACGATAAACACACACACAAACACACGATAAACACAAACAAACACACGATAAACAAATAAACAAACACACGATAAATACACAAACAAACACACGATAAACACAAACAAACACACGATAAACACACACAATAAACACACACAGAAACACACGATAAACACACACACAAACACACGATAAACACAAACAAACACATATAAAAACACACAAACACTTACACACACAAAAAGCACACATAAACACACACATAAACACTTACACACACAAACAAACACACATAATCTTACACACAAATACACAATAAACAAACACACAAACACACGATAAACACACACACAAACACACGATAAACACACACACAAACACACGATAAACACACACACACACAAACACATGATAAACTCACACACAAACACACGATAAACGCACACAACAACACACGATAAACACAAAAACACACGATAAACGCACACAAAAACACACGATAAAAACTCATACAAACACACGATAAACACATAAACACACAAACACACGATAAACACATAAACAAACACACGATAAACACACACACAAACACACGATAAACACACACACACACAAACACATGATAAACGCACACACAAACACACGATAAACACACACACACACAAACACACGATAAACACACAAACAAATGCAGATTTGTTTTATTTAGTCGCATAAATTATTTGATGTAATATGTCTCAAATGGGTATAAAAATAATAAGTACCATTCTCAGCATCATTAAACATTACCGTTAACTTTAATAATATTTTAAAAAAAAACTTAATGAGAAATAAATATATTATTTTAAAAAAAAATGAAAGTTAAATGTCTGTTTTTTATCGCACAACTAAAAAAATTCATTGACAGAATGCAGAGTACAAAAATTATACTCATGGAGTCATCAAATCATTTGTTCACACCTAACACATGTTATTGTCAAGTATTGTCAAGTGCAATTCGCTTAAACATTCAGCAGTGTAAAATGTCCACATTTTTATGTGTAAACATTGTGTCCGGAAATCTTCAGCCAACGAAAACGTACAAAATATTTAACCCAGTGTAATATAATCACACAAGCTTTATATTTTAGTCAATTAATTTATATAAATGTTTTAAAGATGTAATGAACTATTTGTTTCGAGCATTATAAAAGTTTATTATACTTTTTTGAGGTTTTTTTTCTTCAATTTTTTTTTTTGCATTAATATTTTTGTTTTTAGGTTTGATATATTTGAGACTTTCTATCGCGCGCCTAAAACTTTAACCAACTTAATAAGTCTACCATAAGACACAGAAATTAAAAAAAAAAGACTTCGGTATTTAACGCTTTTTTTGGCAACCGTGCTATACATTTTGATATTTTATTTCAATGCGAATTCCCCCCCCCCTAATACTAACCAGCCCCGTAGCGTGAAAATTATACAGCAGGGGCCAGGCATTCTACAGCAGGGTCCAGGTGTTCTACAGCAGGGTCCAGGTGTTCTACAGCAGGGGCCAGGCGTTCTACAGCAGGGGCCAGGCATTCTACAGCAGGGTCCAGACATTCTACGGCAGGATCCAGGAATTCTACGGCAGGGTCAAGGCATTCTACGGCAGGACCCAGGCATTTTACGGCAGGGTCCAGGCATTCTACAACAGAGGTCAGGCATTCTACGGCAGGGGCCAGGCATTCTACGGCAGGGGCCAGGAGTTCTACAGCAGGGGCCAAGCATTCTACAGCAGCGGTTAGGCATTCTACAGCAGGGACGAGGCCAATAGCTGGGAGGGGGGGAGGCAGGAAATAAATGTTACTAAGTAGAGAAAACAAGCAGAGGGGGCCCAGACAAAACGCACGCTACGGGCCTGTTATTAATATTATTTTTTTTTAAAATGGGTTTCTGACTATTTTTTATGACGCATTGCTACGGATACTATTTTTAGAACGATTCAATAGAAACGTGTTTTAATGGCAACTCTTAACCCTTGACCTGGGGATTGCCTTGCGTATAGCTGGTCTGTTTACCTTCTCGTCAAGCAAGGTCATGTCGTTCTGAGATCCCTGTTGATCCGTTGATTCGTTGTTGATTTTTTCTCTCTCTCTACTTTTCAATTTTACAAAAACAGACTCTGTATATATTTGTTTACATCCTGAAAAAAAAATAGATCTAAGCTATAAAGTGAGGACGAAATTGCGATTTACCTTTAAATTGGAAATAATTCATGGTCTATAGTCTATAGTATACTATTGATCCATTTTAAAAGCAATTGCCAAATGACTTCCAGATTAAAGGGATTGTACCTCTAGTCAAGACTTTATAATTACGTCAAATTTTTAGCACAGACTTTGTGTAAATTTAATTAAATTAGTTGAAAATCTATTTCAAAACACATAATGCATTTTTTTTTCAAAATCTAAACAAATAAAACAGCTTTATTTATAAGTATTAATCTCGTAAACCTTTAGTTTCTATTTTTTAACTAAATTTAACTTTTAAAATATTTAGTTTTTGTTTCTGGCCACAGTAAGCATAATAGAAAGTTCAAATATCTTACCTTTGACCTCTGTCGCTATTTACATGTATTTTAGCATTTCAACAAAATACAGTATCCATTGACTTTATGAAAAAAAAATTTAAAATACATTAATGATTCTGCACTTGCTCATTGCTATGAATCGTGTTAACATATATGTCATTTGTCATCTGTGTATATATATATATACATCAACAGTGTACCAAATTTTTGTCAAGACCACGAATTAATTAGTCAGGTTGGACCATGGGAAATATGCCAGCTTGCGTCCTTGAATGTTTATTAATAGCTTACACATCATTGAAGATTGGTAAACATCAAATTTGTCATCTTTGCATAGTTGGTTTGTTTTACTTCCGGGGCTATCTATTAATAGTTTTTCTAACAGCATGGGCACCAACTTGGTTATTCCAAAAGTTTCTGGTGTTTAGTCAAAGCAGACTGTTATACAATTCCCTTACAACTTATCATAACAGATAATTGTATCTGACAAATAAATTTTATTATAAAAAAAGAAAAAGGAAAGTAAATATTTTTTTTATAAAGAATCTACAGTCCATCTGGGTTAGATGATGAAAGGTTTACATGAGTGCAGTGGCGTAGCGGGGCATAATATCTTTTTTTTAACTCGCCCCCACACCTATTTGAAAACCGTATATAATATTATATGTAAAATATACCAATTGGCGCCCCTTTATTCACACCCCTCACTACGCCACTGCCTGTCTGTGTGTGTAGTCTGTGTCTGTGTGTAGCCTGTGTGTGTAGCCTGTGTGTGTAGCCTGTGTTTGTAGTCTGTGTGTGTAGTATGTCTGTGTATGTGTGTGTAGTCTATGTGTGTGTAGTCTATGTGTGTGTGTAGTCAATGTGTGTGTAGTCTGTGTGTGTAGTCTGTGTGTGTGTGTAGTCTATGTGTGTGTGTGTAGTCTGTGTGTGTAGTCTGTGTGTGTAGTCTGTGTGTGTAGTATGTCTGTGTCTGTGTGTGTAGTCTGTGTGAGAATGAGATGAAATCTCTAGCATCCAGTAATGGAACTAAATATAAAAGTTAAAAAAAAACGACCCAACAACAGAGGATATCTAAAATAAAATGAATGTGTTCAAGGCTAATTATTTCTATTTCACGATGACACTAACTTACAATGCTGTCATTGGGTTCGAAACACGTGGGCAGCAGCATGTTAATGGACAGCGGCATATGATGAGCTACAGTTTTTTTGGGGGGTTTTTTACAGCTAATACAACATTTGCCAACATGGTGGCATATTTAGTTCACGAAAAAATAAAATATTTATAAGCGACGGTTTGTAGTAAATATGTAAACAATACAATGACCAGCAGCTTTATACAGTATTAAAATAAAAAACAATTTTTAACCGGCGGACATGTCCACTATCCAGGTTATCTGTCAATAAAGATTAAAAGACAAACAGATCGTGCAAACAAACAAACAAAAATACTGCAAGCTTACTGCTTGGGAAAAAAATATGTAAACAAAGCAAAGTCCAGCGTTATCAGAATGGGGAAACACCTAACCCAACACATGACCATTGTCCAGTTGTATATTACTAAAAATAGTGCCAACTAAAGGTCAAAACATTGTACAGTGGTCTATTTTAGGGGAAGTACCTAGCTCAATACAGGTGTTATGTTCACTGGTGCATCACCTTACTACACGTCTAAATATGTAAACAAAGCATGGCACAGAGGTAGCTATTAGATTCTTGGTAAATATAACAGCTGGTATATGGAGCTTAGTGGTGGACAAATTTGGGTCATGTTTCTAGATAATGACCTCATTTTCATTAGGTGATAATCATTTTATGACGTAATGGAAAAAGTTTACATTTGAATGAAAAAACTTTTAGTAATATTACTGACTCAGAAGAAATAGTGTGTTGTTGTATTAGTGTGTTGTTGTATTAGTGTGTTGTTGTATAGGTGTGTAGTTGTATTGGTGTGTAGACGTATTAACGTGTTGTTGTATTAGTGTTTTGTTGCATTAGAATGTTGTTTTATTGGTGAGTTGATGTATTAGTGTGTTGTTGTAATAGTGTGTTGATGTATTACTATATAAATATACTAGACTGTACTATAATATGCTGAATACCGGTGGTCGGACTTTTCGACCCCGGACAGTTCGACCCCGCGACGTTTCGACCCCGGACAGTTCAACCCCGTTAACTGATACAATTAATATTTCAATAATTATATCTTTGTTTTAAATATGTTTAGTAACTTTGTTCAACATGTATTTAATTGTTACAGAAATCTGTTGTTTTTTAAATTTAAAATGTGTGTTTTAATTGTTATAAATTTTTGTTTTAAGTGTATAAAATGAGTGTTTTAGTTTTTGTGATGTCTTATCAATAGACACAAGTTGTGTGATTATGTCACGTAATTTTTACACTCAACAAATCTCCCCCCCCCTCCTCTTTGATTATAACCCAACTTTGATAATTAGCGAAATTGGAAATGTTGTGTTGCCAGACATATATAAGACAGATATAATAATAATGTACAGATAAGTCATGAAATAAACGTTATACTGGACCAATCCATCTTGGATATTAGTCACTTATATCATTTGTGCCAGTGGCTAGAATAGACACGAACCATTGGTCAATGAAACTCATGTGCAAGCATGAGAAGTATTTTTAAGATATCATGTCGGTCTTTAAAAACTTTTGACCGTGCTTAGAGCATCAGAACTCAAACCTTACACTACTTACAGAAAAACATATTTTAAACAATTAGATCACATATTTTAAACAATTAAAACACATATTTAAAACAATTAAAACACATATTTTAAACAATTAAAACACATATTTTAAACAAAATGAATACAATTTAAACATTTCAAACAATTATACACATGTTGAACAAAGTTAATAACATTAAAAAAAAAAAGAAATAATAATTCAAACATTCTTTTTAACAGTTGATATGGTCGAATAGTCCGGGGTCGAACTATCCGGGGTCGAAATGTCCGGGGTCGAAATGTCCGGGGTCGAAAAGTCGTGGATCCCTGAATACCATACTATTCTATACTATGGTAAAAGTATATCTAAATGAGTTAATCACAAATGTGGGTGGAATGGGTGGAAAAAATAGTGCACATAACGTATTGAGAGAGAAAGCGAGATGGTGAAAGAGAGCGAGATAGAGAGAGAAGAGAGTAAAAGAGAGCGAGATAGAGAAGAAAGAGATAGATAGTGATAAAGAGCGAGATAGAGAGAGAAGAAATATTGAAAGAGAGCGAGATAGAGAGAGAGAAAAGAGAGATAGTGAAAGAAAGAGAGATAGAAAGAGAAGGGAGATAATCGTTTAATGTTCATGATGGACGTTCTGAATGTTTTACAATTTGAGTATTAAAATATTTGGCTATATTTACAGATTGATATTAACGATATTTGATTTAATTTTCTAAGTATTCATTTATCCCATTTCGCAAGGTTATAAAGACGACATTAACAATCAATATTTTGACACATATCAGTGTACCAAGGCTAAGAGATGAGCAAGTATGCACATAATGTACCATACGTTCCAAAACAAAGTCGAGCCATTAGCCAACTGTATGGTCATAGGTGTATCTCATTATGTGATGTGGGTAGGAGCGATGTTCCCTCTAAGCCGAGCGCGTAAGCGATCGCTCACACGAATTCAGAGCGTCGCTCATACTACACGTACGATCGTTCACTCCAACGGACGTCATCGCTTAAAGAGAAAGAGAGAGAGAGAGAGAGAGAGAGAGAGGCAGGGGTAGGGAGAGACAAACTAAAATTCTAAATTTCCTCGAAAAAATCGTAACAATTTGAAAATGGGCCCCACACTTGATGCCTGAATCTAACATCTTTTCAAAAGTTGTCTAAAGTTCACATAAACTTGATGCCCCCCCCCCCAACTCAGTTTGAATATATAAACAGGTTTAGGTATTTTGTTGGAAGCAAACCCTCCACTCAACCCGTTCTCTCACACCTTGTTTTTACTGTCTTTTGTTACAATAATCCAAACTGTTAGAAATCTGTTGACTAAAAGGAGGGTAATAAATGAAACAAATGATGCTTTTTAAAAGTCATTTCTATTATAAAAGGTGTGTCGTACCAGCAAAAAAATTTTTTTTAGTCGCGAAGTTAAAATAGTTTGTGATTAGTTGTGAACCATACATCAAGTAGACGATGTGACTGGTTATATGTAGATTGATGATTTAAATTATATATATATATATATATATATATATATATATATATATATATATATATATATAACCTTTGTTGCTTAACAAGTAAACAAAGGCCCGGTACCCGGACCGGCGAGTAGGCACACAGTTGGAGTTTTGAAAATGGTGATATATATATATATATATATATATATATATATATATATTTGAGCGTGTTAACAATCAGTCAATGTACTCGAAGTGACCCTAAAGGACATGAACAGATTATTGTAGCCAAAATACATTTGAGAATAGGGGGCACATAATAGTACATCTAATAAATTTCACATGTTAAATAGTTTACCAAAAAAAAATAATCCTCACTATGGGTACACAATCTTTACATAAGCAACCCCCGAAGATTAAACTCTTAAAATCTTAATTCCTTCATAATATTTTAATGGATTCCTTTCCAAACAGTTCTTAATTTTATGTTTCATGATGTTCAACATGACGTATTTAAAAAAAATGAGAGACGTGAGTGCGTGTAGGTGGTTTAATTACTGTTATGCACATATCTTACTGAGAATTTACTAAGAAAATATTGCCAACCCGACAGAGCCGAACCTATAAATTTTGGGGCCCGGTGGGCTTGGCCTCTTTGGGGGCCAGTGCGTTCTGACATTCGACACAATGACATGAGATAATGTACTTAATATTTAATGTAAAAAAAAAATTTTGGGGCAACCCTCAAGCATGGGCCAGGGGAGATAGAATCGTTGTGTAGCTTTATCTGACATTCAATTAAGAAATTACTCATCAATCCAGCTGAGTCTGCAGACGCAGAAAACATCAGGCCTCTTAAAAAAGAAAGAAAAATCAAAGCTTTCAACATTATATTTTGTGAAGCCAGTGCCGAACCTAGGGATTTTGGCCTCTGCATTTTGACATGAGATAATGTACTTAATATTGAGTGTAAAAATATTTTGGCGGCCCTCCTCAAGCTGGGCCCCCTCACTGTGAAGTTACCATCATAAATGGGTTATTTTGCATTGTCAATATTGTGTAAGGCGCTACTCAAACTCAACCCTTATTCAATTCATTCATGTGACGTAATAGTAAAAGAAAAATGAAAAAAAAATATTGTGACGTATTTTTTAGTAATAAAGGGAAATACTTGTACATTAGATATAGACATATTTTAGAAATAATAACAAACTAAACAATATAAATATTACATTATATTAAGATATCCGTAATACAAAATTCGTTTGGTTTAAAATTTAGATTGAGGAAAATAATACTCAAAATTAATTGAACGATTTCTGTAGATATTTCTTTTACGATCGCTTTTCATTTAATAACAAATTGAACACCATAAATATATTACATTATTGTGAGATATAGGTAGTAAATTCTTTTTATCAAGATTCGGAGTGAGTAATATCGTTAATATTTGGCATGATTGTGTGCTATCTCACCTTAAATCACTTTCATGGTCTCACGTCAATGATGATCGCGTCGGTCGATAATATTATTACTTTGTGATTGCCATTTGGCTTTCACAGCCATGCCTACAGTATATTAGTGTACAGTGCTTGGTCACCTCAGCACTAAACATGTGGCTGGTCCAATGTCATTACTGGCAGCCAAGTAGGAGACTATTCTTACTCGGCCTTCTAGTTGGAAGCCGGATCATGCATAAGTTAAATACATTAAATGTTTCTGCCATCTTTGTATTGTTTATGCCACCATCTTGTATAACAGACACGATCTCGATGACAGACACATCTCGTATGACAGACGGAATTTCATGACAGAGCAGAAAATGATTTTTTGTATTATAGAAGACGTTTTCATTATTTTGTTTTAAGCCAATTTATATATAGTTTAAATAAGAGTTTTGTTTGCATTAGTTTTTTAGCATACCGTGCAAAACTGCAAGACTACAGCTACTGCACTGCATCGCTCTATTATCGACTTGTATTGCACTTCCGTTTTTTTAGTTTGGCACCGTTAAGTTTTCATTTGACTGAAAAAACGTTTTAAACATTAAAAAAGTAATTATCTTCGTTATTATACAATTGGTTAATTCATGAGCTCCAAATTAAAAGATTATATTATGCAAAATATGCACGTGTCCCAAATTTGAGCTTTCTCACTCAAACCTAACAGGTCCAAAATTAAGTAACATGATATACAGACAAAACGAATTTGAAGTCGGTTAAAAGCTTGTTTTTTTTAAAAAAAGATAAAAGGGTAAAAAGATGGAAGTTCCATACATAATCTAGAACAGAACTTTATTATGTTTTATCCGTGACAAAATGCTAGTAAACCAACAAAGTAAACTAGGAAATCTAAATTTTGTAGCAATTTTTATTTAATAAATATATAACAATGATATTTTAATAAATATATAACAATGATATTTTAATAAATATATAACAATGATATTTTAATAAATATATAACAATGATATTTTAATAAATATATAACAATGATATTTTAATAAATATATAACAATTTGTATTTGAAATAGTAAACAAAGGCCGGGTACCCATACAGGATATTAGGCACGCAGTTGAAGTTGAAAATGATGATACATGCAAAAAAAAAAAATAGCATGTCTATGTACTCGAAGTGGCCCCAAAGGACATGAACAGATTATTGTAGCCAAAAAACCATTTAAGGGACACTTAATAATACATCAAATAAAAGTTCATATTGTATATAGTTCATCCCAAAGAAAATAATCCTCATTATGAGTACAGAAACTTACCTTTGAATCTAACATCAAACTTTACATAATTTGCGCACTACTATTTATTTGGGAATTCCCGAGACTATTTTTATAGTTGTATACACGGTCGAACGGTCTACCGCCTAGGCTAGCTGATTATGTATCAGACACATATATAACAATTTCATGACGCTTGTATTCAATTTTAATTTTAATTATGAAGCATAAAACCTCACATTGAGTGAGCACCAAGGCAGTCCATAACACATGGGCCCGGTGAGTATCAGGGTGGGCCCCGTGAGTATTAGGATGGGCCCGTGATAGCTGCTCATCTTATTATTTTGGATGGTTGTTTGCGAGCATCGTTTTTTTTTTTAATACATAATTTCACGGGAGATAATCCTATTTTAAAACTCAAATCAAACTTCAGTAGTTTTCATTGTCAGTGTTCTCCCCTTGTATTTCAATGTAATAATAAGTATAACACAAAGTAATTATTGACCTAAAAGTTCGACGTAAATAAGAACATTTTTTATTCAATTAGATAATGTGTACACATTTGGATAATTTCAATAATTAAAATGATTTTATGTTACACTGTGATCTCGATTCATCTAATGTTGTAGACTTCAACGATGTGGGTAGCTGTCCAATCCACCCCACCACCCACACTAACCCTGCTGGGACTATAATTTCGCATTAACCAAATACTAATTAAATGATGAATTAGTTGGCCAGAGGAAGGGGGGCGGGCTTTTCAATAGTCTTTAAGGGCCCAAGATAATCAAATGTGGAGCCTAGAGAGCGTCATTGCTAAGATAAACCCCACGAAGACTAACGAATGTGTGTAACGTCATAACTGAGAATACTCTTAAGTATGATCATGTGGACATGCTATTATTGATAGTCAAAGGTCACGTGCATCCATTGGTCGATTCGGACGATCACAGTAATTAGATTAAAACATTATCTCAAATGCTGTACAAAAGTAGACTTTATTGGTTCTGTCAAGTTGAATGTTGAATAATAGAAATATTATAATTGTTTTTGTTTAAATATGGAAAATAGATAAAACGATAAAACTGTAGGCCTATATACTAAAATCAGTTCATTTTTTCTCCGTTCTCATTCATGCTCGAAAGAAACAAAAAATCTTTAAAGAAATTACCCCCTTGAAACAAAAACTTTACAACTAACCAATGAAGTCTAAAATTTAATCAAACTACAAAATATACTTCGATTTCTCACATTGGTAAACATTTTTTAAACATGCGTCCATGGTATATCATTGATAAAACTTTAAATATTTGAGAATGGAATTGTAAACATTTTTTTCTTGTCAATAAATAAACAAAAATAATTTATCTTACTTTAAACTGGAGACAACGATTGAATAAATCATCTCACTAACACCGCCACCCCCACACCCTTAATCAATAGTCTATATGATCAAAGTTATTCAAACGCCAGCCAATCAAACGTGACGGAGTTCAGGGCGCCGTCGTACCACGTGCCGCAGACCACCACAAACCCTTTCGTCGTCACGCTGGTGTGATTGGTCAAAAACTTCACGTGACCTTGTATGTCTATGGACCTAAAAAACGATCCAAATCTTTGTCGGCGGCTTGGCTAAAGGCGAACTAAGTGTGATGCTCGTCTCTCTGTATTTCATGGTCTGTCCATCTTTGTCGCCCGTGTCACACTTAAACATGCCCATCTCAATGGAGTGACCATTCATCGCGGTCATTCGGGTGGTCGCCTTTTCCAAACTCGTGGACAGTTCCTGAATTATCCTGTTCATCTTCTCTTCGTGCCCGATCTGATCGTTTCCGACAAACGTTTCAAGTAAAGGGCGAGGTTTTCCAATTCTTGTTTTCCCGCCATGAGTGACCTCATTTTTCCCACCTCGAATTCCCAGAAGAGAATTTTATGTGAGAAGTCATCATTGAGGATGTCAAATATAGATGCATTCCAAGAATCCAATTCGTGTTTTATCGCCATTGACAAATTAAAATATTCCATCTCTTCTTTGTCAACCAAGGCTTCTTGTAAACTGTACAATTCATTCCGTTCAGCCAGAGTTGATTTTAAGTTATCCAGCTCTTTTATCCCTGTAGCAATGATCCGTAATTCATCCAGTTCTTGCTTCTCAACAAATTTTGATTTTAAACCCAGAACATCAGTTTTTGTAGCCATAATTGATGTTAATTTATCACTTTCCTGTTTATCAGCCGCAGTAGGTTTTAAATTCTCCAATTACTTTTTATCAACAAGATTTGATTTTATGTCCTCGAATTCCTTCTTATCGACACCAATTGATTTTAATAGATATAATTCACTTCTCTCACAAAGATTGGATTTTAAATAATCCAGATCTTTCCAGTCAGTCATATTTATTTTTAAACCATCGACTTCCTTCTTATCAACCCAGTTTGAGTTTAAATTATCAAGCTCATTTGTATCCACTATCGTTGTTTTTATCTTATCTACCTCTGCTAAATCTGCTAGGTTTGATTTCCATATTTCAAACTCAATTTTCTCAGCCATCTGAGATTTCATCTTGTTCAACTCTTTTTTCGTAGCCGTTCTAGATTTCAGCTTGTCCAAATCTTTTTTTTACATCTGACTCCAAGTTGTAATTGTGTATTTCATTTTTCTTAACAAATGTCGATTTTAACTTGTCCACTTCTTTTTTATCAGCTAAAGTTGATTTTAAACCATCCACATCTTATTTATCAGCCATAATAGATTTGAGCTGTTCTAAAGTTTTATTCTGCTCAACTCTCAAAGTCTCCACCACGGAAGATTGCATTTCGAACAAAGCTGCATGATCATTGGCCAGTGTGAGTTTGTCATTATTCATAGTTTTGAGAATTTGGTTTAATTCACTAAACTGCTGCTGGTACGTACGTATTAAAGTTGCCAGGTAAGCGCGCATTTCCGTTTTCCTCACATTTGTGATAGTTATCTTGAATGGGGGACTGGTGAAATTTTCGACCTTGCCAGATTGGCTTGACGGCCGTTGCAGTGCACGTGTAAATAGTGCTGGATCCCTTGGCCAGGTTTTCAACCGTCACACTCAAACATGACTTTCCTGGAGAGTATCCCAGACTGCCTGTTGTATTGATGTTCCACTCTTTGATTTCAACGTTTGATCCATTCGATAGTCTAGCAAGCGTCTTGTCCCCTGTCCAATTATAAAAAATAAATCAATTTTAATGTAAACTTAAATTCGAGAATTGAATTAAGTATGTTTCTTATTAAAATACTTTTAAAAATTTAACATATTAAAAAGTCTTTAAATTATGGGATACTTCCATATATTTATAGAAACAGTATAAAAACGATGAATTAAAACTATGTCCGTTTTCCGTTCGTGTTTTATTTTTGAATTTAGTTTCCACTAAATTTTTAAAAATGTTTCAACTTTGTTACTAAATTGAAAATAGGAATAAATACCATTTTGAATGCTGAGTTGGAGTACATAACATTTCGAAAGTCTTGATTCCTGAAATGTACAAAATTTAAATCTTTGTTACTATTATTTACTAAAACAATAACTAGTCGTTGTGTCATTATGTAGTAACAGGCAGAAAGACACATACAGATAGATAGATAGATAGATAGATAGATAGATAGATAGATAGATAGATAGATAGATAGATAGATAGATAGATAGATAGATAGATAGATAGATAGATAGATAGATAGATAGATAGATAGATAGATAGATAGATAGATAGATAGATAGATAGATAGATAGATAGATAGATAGATAGATAGATAGATAGATAGATAGATAGAGTGATACATACATACATACATGCACACATACACACACACACACACACATATATATATATATATATATGTATATATATATATATATATATATATATACGAACTTATATATATTGATTAATTTACTGATTTATTGATTAATTTGGTTAATTGTTTGATTGATTGAAGTTATGTTCTGATTAGGTAATTAGAAATGCTATGAGATTGATCAACGATTGCTTGCCTCATACACTTATTTCAGTTTCAATTTCCCAATCAATTCTGTCACTTTCCTCGTCCCTTGTAGAAAAACTCCTACACAATCTGAAATATAAAAAGATTCCTTTCGAATGTATTTCTGGAATACAGCCTAAGTCAATCATTGAGCTCTAGACATACACAGCAGCTGTTGTGGATAGACCAACTAGGCAGCTGTTGTGGATAGACCAACTAGGCAGCTGTTGTGGATAGACCAACTAGGCAGCTGTTGTGGATAGACCAACTAGGCAGCTGTTGTGGATAGACCAACTAGGCAGCTGTTGTGGATAGACCAACTAGGCAGCTGTTGTGGATAGACCAACTAGGCAGCTGTTGTGGATAGACCAACTAGGCAGCTGTTGTGGATAGACCAACTAGGCAGCTGTTGTGGATAGACCAACTAGGCAGCTGTTGTGGATAGCATAACATGAACAAGTACTTTTGCCTAACAAGGAGAAGTACTTTCGCCTAACATGGACAAGTACTTTTTTATATTTTACTTAACATTGACAAGTACTCAAGGCCAATACTTTGCTCAGGCCTACCAATAAGTAAACTTGTCCACAGTGTATGTATGTGTATGTGTGAGGACAATTTAACTAACTGTCAAACTAAATGTACTTTTGGCTTAGAGTTAATCAGTCTATGACTGATCGATTCGATAGTCGCTCGTGTGTTGAACAAGATGAGAGGCAGTCGGCGACACACTACTTAACACACACATATGGTTCACACGCTAAATAATGAACGATATAATTTTACATCAGTTGTATTGTTTTTATTACCCTCTGACCCAATACAGGGTCGGCTTAAAATGTTGACAATCAAAGCATGCAAACCCAATGAGCCCCCACTAGAAATTATGGGATGGCGGCAGTTGGTTTGTTTTTCTTTAGTCACAAACTTTAATACCACACTACTATTTATTCAGATCTAATTAAGGTCTGAAGACTGATTCACACTAGAAATATCGACATAAGTAATACATAAAAAAAAATGTTCATATGTTTAAAATTTACTTTATTATGTATACATTACAAGTTAATCGTAATTTCTAAGTCACTACCAGCTTCATTAATAAATGTCATGTAAATCACAAGAAACGCGTTTATTCTCATTTCAAAAACACAAAGTTTAGTACTTTTAGTTTCAGTGTTAAAAGGGAAACAAAATAAATAGTCATGGACCAACTGACTGGACCAATGAAATGTACTCGCTGTTGTCCGGTGAGATAACACTTGTTTACATAACACTCTTTAAACTCTATCAATTTGTTAAAGCGGTCAAGTAATATATATATATATATATATATATATATATATATATATATATATATATATATATACACACACAGGACTATTTATTGTTTTACTTTAACAATCAGTGGTCCCCAACACTTTTTTCTCTCCGCGGACCGGTCAACGTTTGATAATTTCACCGCGGCCCGCTAGTGTTGGGTGGAGGGGGGGTGACGTTGATTATTTATATCCTCGTCAATCTCAAGAGCAATACACCAGAGTACATTAAAAAAAAAAAAAAGGAATTTTATGTTTCTTGGGCGGCCCAGTATCGCTCGATCTACAGGACGATACCGGTCCGCGGGCCCGGGGGTTTTCGGAGAAACCATTGCTTTGAAGATTAAACTAATTGTCAGTGTTAAAAAAAATAAATGATTACTTTAAGAATATTTCTATTTCGTTAAAAACAACTCTCTAACGTTGATGTGCAGGCATTAATAATGTTTTTAATAGAGAGAAAAAATTCGAATTAGGAATTAGATTTTAGTTGTTTGTTTTTTTTGTTTCTATTTCCCTAATCTGACATATTCCCCACACCCACCCCCTCCCCTTCCCTCAACCGTGTCAACGAGTTGTGGGCAGGGGGAATACAACTGATAGAAGTTTTAGTTAATGGTACAGAGACTAGTTATTATTAGGCTGTCAGAGAAAGCCTTGACTGACATATGGCCTAAGGCAGCCAATAGCATCCGTTTAGCTTGAAATTTTAAAAAAAAAGTATACTATAGGTGGGGGGGTGGAGGGGGTAGGGGTCTTCGGCTGTCCCGTATTTTGCACATCCCATAATATCATTAACCAACGCTTTTTATTCTGGCGGCTCCTTTTTTTTCCGAAGACGTTTGTTTACTGTACTATTTTAAGTGTTGTTTCTTTATGACACGACGGCGCACCGGTACTTTTCAATTTAGAAAAAGAAATTGCACTGACATGAACAACGGTAAATTTGCAGCGGTTTGTTGTGAAATGACAAGAGTAATGTATGGCTTGTGTTATGGGAACCCATGAAAACTGGCTTGTTCCAGAATTCCTAGAACAACGGTTCTCACGGGGCGAGGTTTGTTCCTAGCAGCAGGTAGGACCTCTCTTTATATGACGTCAGATAACAGGTTGAACCTATCATTGTAAGCTGTCAAGTAACAGGTTGAACCTATCATTGTAAGCTGTCAAGTAACAGGTTGAACCTATCATTGTATGCAGTCAAGTAACAGGTTGAACCTATCATTGTATGCAGTCAAGAAACAGGTTGAACCTATCATTGTAAGCTGTCAAGCAACAAGTTAAATTCATGAGTGCACATACTCACCATATTGTTGAGGTAAAAATGTGTGTGCCAAGTTTAATGCAGGGGTGGGCAAACTAAGGCCCATGGGTCGCATGCGGCCTGTCAGAGTATAGTACGCGGCCCGTATCCATGTACATATTGCGATCTTATGTTGATGTTAATTTTCTTTGTTTAGAGTTTTCACTATATTTTTGAAATTTCATTACGACTTTTGATTAAAATATAGGGGTATTCAATCAGTTTTATGGCTCCAGAATATTATTAATTACCAAGACAGTATTTGTTAACATCCCTATTTGAAACTGTTTTTCCACTCCAATGGAAGAGGCTTTTGTTTACAATTTACATTTTGAAAGATTTTGTAAAAAAAATGTAATTTAAAAGCAAAAATAGATGCTGATTTAACCATGAGTGCTGCCAAAAGAAATAGATTGATTGAGGACGAATGTCGTGTTTGTAATGGTGTTTGGACAGCTATGTACTGCTTCACCACCGTTGGGAGCAAAGCTGTCTTCTTGCTGTGTCATGAGTGTCTTTAAGAAGTACAACTTAAAAAGGCACCACCAAACCAAACATTTGGATTTCGGGCCACAATTTTAACGAACGAAGAGAGAAAAAGGAAATGCCAGGAGTTGGTTAATAAGTTAAAGAAGCAGCAACTTTATTTTGTTTACAGTCTTTAATACAAGATGCTGCAAACGAAGTCAGTTTGGTGCTGTCCCATAAGATTGTACAACGGAGCAAGCCTTTTTTTCTGACGGCGAGTTCAGCAAGGCATGCTTTGTCTATTGCGGCAAGCATTATAAGTCCAGAACGCAAACAAAATTTGACAGCATTTCTTTATCAAGGAGAAGTGTATTCAGGCGTGTTGAAAAGATAAGTGACAATTTGATGCACCAACTTCGAGATGCAAGTAAAAGACTTTAGGATAGTTTGTGGTACTCTATTGAGTTGGATTATCAACTGATGATTTAGTTCGTATTCTAAAATGTAATATGTAATATGTATAATAGAGTGTGAATGTGAAATCAAATGAAAAATACTCGGTTATTATTATTAATTAATATTTTAATACGTTGCAAATTGTAATTAAAGTAGACCAAATGTATACGCGGCCAGCCGATAACAATCAAGGTCTCTATAGAAAATGTTTGGACACCCCTGGTCTAATGTGTTTGTCCTTAATATATTTTCACCAACATTTAGTCTAATTACTGTGCTTACATTATCACAACTTTATATTACGTACATATACTTTGAAGATTTCAATTTAGTTAACGAGTTATTTATTAACAAGACACTATTATCTGCCCTGATTTAATCCTGATATGTATGCATCTCAAAACTAAAAATATTATGGTATTTTAATTCTGCATATCTAAATTGTTGAAGTTTTCCTACAACAATAGCCTAATAGTTTGACCGTAATCTAAATATTAAGGGCCATAAACAGGAGAAATATTTTATTGAATTTCAAAATTTTAGTATCATATTAATGCATTCACTACTTTGTCTTTGAAGAGTAATGTTAGAGAAGTTCTCAATTTTTAAAGGCAACTCCGTTCTGGGAATCCGAATGTATCTACTCGCATATAAATGTCTTACCGAATATGATGTTTACCAAGATTACTCGGGTTTTGAATGGTATTTTTTTAATTTTAGAGCACTTTGAACGTATATAAGGACACATTCAATCGTTATATTCCAAGTCAAATTAAGTGACGCTTTACAACTAACAACATGTTAGTTCCAGCAATATCCGTTATTTACAGTAGCTGAATCAAGCAGAAACAGTTCATTTCAAGCCTTATTAATGTTATCTATGTAATATTGTCAATAAAACCTCGGGTGTCTATATTTTGTATATATACATATATATATATATATATATATATATATATATATATATATATATATATATATATTGTTGATATACATGAACATATTCATATTTAGGCGATGCCGTATGTAACATATCTGCCGCCTTAATGCATTTTTTGAACCCACCTTCCATCCAGTCAACTACGTGAGACATCGCCAAATATATAATTATAAATCGTTCAATAAGATGTCATTATTTTTTTTAATTAAATAACATTTAATCTAAGCTTATGAAGAGAAAACAAATGTATGCATTGCCCGGGAATCGAACCCGGGTCAGCTGCGTGGCAGGCGAGTATTCTACCGATGAGATGCTTAAATTAATAATACAAATTTTTTTTTTTTTTTTTTTTTTTTTAAACTACATAAAATATGTTCAGCCATTCAAAATCGAAGTTTTTTTTATCTGTTTAATAGATGCGCAAACTCAATTTTCGTATTTCACTGGAATGCTTAAAAGTAAGATGTCCTCTCACGCCCCTTCCCCCAAAGCACACACACACACACACACACACACACAAACACACACACAAACACACATACAAACAAACACACACACAATCACACACACACACAGATCATCTTGACAGTGGAGGTCATAATTGACTTAAACAACCAGTGGCCAACTGAGCATTGTTTTGGGTTGGATTTTTTATTTCATTTTCTATTTTACTGTTGAACTCCTGTGGGTCGGGCAACAAAAGATACACACACAAACACTTACACAAACACACACACAAACAAAAACACACACACAAACACACACACAAACAGAAACACACACGTTGTGTTTGTGGTCTTCATTGTTGTTATTATTGTAATATTAAAATTCAGAGCTGACATAAGCTGACTATCACTTCCTGTTTAAGTAAGACATCCTCGTCGCACAAATTACTGCTTTCGTTTTGATTTCTGATGACTAAATTGGAATGCCTAATTCCTGGACAGACAAACAAACAATCAATCCAACAAACAGACAAGAAGTGAAGTTAAGAAAAACGTTGTAAAATAGGATTTGTCTTTAACGGTGTGTGAAGTCCCTAAGATGAAATCTCTTAGATCCTATAAACCACTAATGGGACGGTTTTTATGGTGCCCTTCTTTCATCCCCCACCATAACCGATAGTGCAATGACCATGGAGGCACTAAAGGGAGACATAGCGGGGACTTTAACCATGACATGAAATATCTATTGATCCTCGCATAAGATCGACAGACGAGCGCTATACCACACGACCATCCGTCGTCCCCGTGTCTTTCACAGTAGAACTGTTGATGTTGTCGTTATGGTTGTGGTCGTCATTGTTGTTATTATTGTAATATTATAATTCAGAGCAGACAGATGCTGAATATCACTTCCTGTTTAAGTAAGACATCCTCAAATTATTGCTTTAGTTTTGATTTCTAATGACTTCACAATCTACTTACATGATATAATGGCAGGCTTAATCAAAAAGAGCCCACCCGTTGTTTCACCACCTTTGTGAAGTGTCGCATGAAAAAACGGGTCGGCATTTTCTGAGTCTGCTCCATGCGAAACGAAATGTGTGTATGAAATTAAAAAAAAGTAATGTGCATCGACCGGGAATCGAACCCGGGTCACCCGCGTGGCAGGCGAGTATTCTACCACTAGACCACCGATGCTTACGAAGATATGTGAGAAATACGTTTAAATTTGTGTTTCTTTGGAACAGGTGACATGTGACATTTGGAAAGGTCATGGGTGACACAGAAAGGATAGAATGCGTCCCCCTTTTTTCCCTCTCTCGGTCCATCTACCTTTGCCCTGATTAGTTTTATTCGTCGACTTCATCTATCTTGTTTATTTATTTATTTGCACATCACTTTTGTCACTAATGAAATAGTTAAAACTTAATATGGCTGACAATAACTAACCTAATTACAACTAGTGACTGGTTATTGTTTGTCCTTTGATTGATTCCTTCATTGACCTAACCGAGTACATTATTGAATTATTATTTTTTTTTCTAATCTATGCCATGTAATAAATGTCCTTAAAAGTTGACCATTCTTGCTGAGTACCAGGTATAGCCAAAATATTTTAACCGCGGGCCAAAATTGAGCTATAAAGTTTGACTTTTGGGACCGAAACAAGATCAGATGTGTGTGTGATGACAATATTAAGATGTGTGTGATGTCAATAATCAGATGTGTGTTATGTCAATATTCAGATGTGTGTGATGTCAATAATCAGATGTGTGTGATGTCAATAATCAGATGTGTGTGATGTCAATAATCAGATGTGTGTGATGTCAATAATCAGATATTTGTGATGTCAATAATCAGATGTGTGTGAAGTCAATAATCAGATGTGAGTGGTGTCAATAATCAGATGTGTTTGATGTCAATATGAAATAATGAAAAGTGAATGTCAACATTGCTATTGTGAAAGAGCTGGGGAGTAGCGGAGGGTTAAGGTTCAAAACCGCCTTGTGGGTCATATATGGGACGAGTATTCTACCACTAGACCACCAATGCTTAATGATACGGGGAAAAATAGTTTAAGCCAACTGTGGCGTTCAGATTTTTAATATATATATATATATATGTATAGCAGGCTCGCCAGGTAATTTTAGATTTAATTACCAAATCTTTAACTCTAACTATTAACTGTACTAATATGCAAGCAACAGAACTCAGGAGTGTACACTATAACACGTAGTTTAAGTCACACATATATATATATAACCAGAGCAAAAAATATTTTACACGCCGACTCTCTACTCTAAATATTCTATAAAAACTTCTCTAAATCTACTGGACCGCCTGTTCTAAGTATGCGGGGCCGACTCCCCACTCTCTCTCTCTCTCTCTGTGTGTGGGCCGCCATCTGTCGAGATACATTCTGCGTCCACTTTATAAAGGCTGGCGGGGTGCGAGTGGAACAGTAGATAATCCGTGTGCAAAGGCAGAGAGAGCTGATAGAAACAACTTTTAAATGGCGTATCACTGGTGGGAGGTGCGATTGGGACAGTTGATACTAGTATGGAAGGGGTTAAGTTTGACAGTAGCGTTTTACATTCGTGGGAGGTGTGTGTGGCGTGGGCTAGCACTGAAGGGGTTAAGCTTGACACGTTACATGGGAGGGGGGGAGAGAGAGGTGCGGTGAATTCTTGACGTAACATATCCATGGCCTTGCGTTACATTCCATGGTCAACTGATGAGGAGCGAGAGGGTCCGTATTGGCGGGGTAAATTTAAATTGGCAGTGGAGGTGGAAACGGGGAGGGGAGGGTAAATTCTAGATGTAACATTTCTGACCATGACCCTAGGATATGTTCCATGGTCAACTGATGAGTCACTTGATACTGGCGGGAGGTGCGTGTGCAAAAGGGGGGGGGTAACTTCTAAACGTAACACCAACATAAGTCTTTCTACATATAGTGAACATTTGCTAAGGTACACCTTTCGTATTGTGGTATTAAACTTAATTGAACATTAGTACAAATGTGAATGGTTGGACGTTATTCCAATGTTTGATTGGGCCGGGTGCAGCAGATACAATTCTGAAGTTTCTAGTAAAAATCAATGGAGATATATGGGTGGGGTAAGATTGGGGAAAGTGCACAAAGTCCAATGTATCTCTTAACAATATAGCTATGACAAATATACAAAACAGTATTCGTGGCGAAAATTTGAAGTAGAAACACATGCAACATGTTTACAGAACAGATAAGATGCAACATTACAATGTAAACACAAATAAGAACATGCACCATTTCAATGTGAACAGGACAAAGAACGCGATACATTTCAATGTTTAACAAAACAAAGAACATGCAACATTTCAGTGTGAACAGAACAAAGAACATACAACATTTCATTGTGAACAGAACAAAGAACATACAACATTTCAGTGGGAACAGAACAAAGAACATACAACATTTCAGTGGGAACAGAACAATGAACATACAACATTTCAGTGTGAACAGAACAATGAACATACAACATTTCAGTGGGAACAGAACAATGAACATACAACATTTCAGTGGGAACAGAACAAAGAACATACTACATTTCAGTGGGAACAGAACAATGAACATACAACATTTCAATGGGAACAGAACAATGAACATACAACATTTCAGTGGGAACAGAACAATGAACATACAACATTTCAGTGGGAACAGAACAATGAACATACAACATTTCAGTGGGAACAGAACAATGAACATACAACATTTCAGTGGGAACAGAACAATGAGCATACAACATTTCAATGGGAACAGAACAATGAACATACAACATTTCAGTGGGAACAGAACAATGAACATACAACATTTCAGTGGGAACAGAACAATGAACATACAACATTTCAGTGGGAACAGAACAATGAACATACAACATTTCAGTGGGAACAGAACAATGAACATACAACATTTCAGTGGGAACAGAACATGAACATACAACATATCAGTGGGAACAGAACAATGAACATACAACATTTCAGTGGGAACAGAACAATGAACATACACCATTTCAGTGGGAACAGAACATGAACATACAACATTTCAGTGGGAACAGAACAATGAACATACAACATTTCAGTGGGAACAGAACAATGAACATACAACATTTCAGTGGGAACAGAACAATGAACGTTCAATTAAAGTTCCTTCCATTTTTTCACGGCAGATAAAAAGAAAAGCGTCACGTAATAGGTGAACGACCCCCTTAAAGCTCCGGTTCTTAACCTGTGATAGGCGTACTCCAAGCGGTGCGAGAAAGGTTATGCAGCGCAACGCAGTGACATATAATTTTCGTTTTTAAAACAACCAAGAATTGGAAGAAATGACGTGTTTGGAGTACCTGCGGACATATTTTACCACTCTTAGGGGTATAGCCATAAAAATATGAGAACCGCGGCCTTAGAAGGAACAGTGCATGCCACTAAAACTGTGGATGTTATGTATGTTGAATTTGGAGAGTTCCAACATGATGAAAATGTGGCAGTTGTGCATTAGTTCAGGGAGATAACTTTCCGGTTTTTTTTAGCAAACAGAAATTAACATTTTTTTTTGTTTTACTCGGGTAATATTTCTGATAAAATATACTAAAAAAAATAAAATTATAATACATATTTACAATTATTTATATATATATATATATATATATATATATATATATATATATATATATATTTATATATTAAACTTGTATTTATTTGTTTATTTATATTTTTTAATGCTTGGCAATAGAGACTAGAATATTCTATTTGAAATAGTTTATTTATATTTCCGTTTGTAATTGGTTTACACATCAACATCTGCCAAAATTCAATAATATTACATGCCAGCTAAGTGGCAATCTATAAGATAAATCCAATACATTGAAAAAAAACATAGAACATCCATTTAATGTCTAGTGCAAGATGGCAGTGCGCCTGCAACGATGTGTTTCAGTAATCTCCCCGTCTGAACAACTTGTTTGTAGAACTATTGCTTGATTGACACGTTTGTAGAACTATTGCTTGATTGACACATTTTTAGAACTAGAGTTTTAATGACTCGTTTATTAGACTAGTGCTTCATGGACAACAAACAAAGTTCCGTCTTGATAGACCTGGTACCATCTGAGCCAACCTAGTCTTCTAACAAAGTAGCAATGAGTGGAGTGACCTATATATATTTATATAACGGGAAAAAGCACCACAATGATTACATATTGAGATTAGGTGATATAAAATTTCACTTGAAATGGGAACACGGTTCAAAAATAAAGCTCATCACTCAACGAATATGACCGTTGTGATCGGAAGAGACAAGAGTATCGATTGCAAAACGAAAGCTACGACGTCGTTCATGTTGAAGTCACTCTCAAGAGTCCGCCTCGTTCAGCGCGGTGCCTGTGCAGAATGAATGACTGGACGAATGTCTCGAAGATGTCCGTCAGGGGCAAAGCAAAGATAACTCCACCCCTCAGCCCTGACGCTCTTGCTGTTTGAAAATCCGAGACTGAACAAGTTGGTCAATGCACCCAGTGATGTAGTAAAGGTACTTCGGGTTGTCCAACCACACGGTGTGCCGACGAACTAGAAAGAGGGCTCCGAAAAAGTGCTGGGTAATGTATTTTGATGTTTGCCGAAACAAAAAAAAAATGTAACTCGAACACGGCTCCACAATATATAGCTACGGCTCTGGCTACACAGACGCCAGGATTTGAAGAGGAGTGACCGAACGCAGCTGATAGACCCAGGACAAGAGCGTATGAAATAAGAGCATCGTTTATTGTTTGACCGGAACTGACCACATTAAGGTCAGTCTGACTGTTTTGTGTGGACTCCGTGTTGATGTTTAGCGGATAACTCACAGTCGTGTCACAGAGAGGCGATCTTAGAAGCACCCACCAGGACCTTTGGTGGATTTCTAGCCCAGGGGGGGGGAGGGGGGTTGGAGGGGACGACATAGATTAAGTCTAAAATCAAAAGTGTTGTCTATTTAACTTACCACAAACGCTCCTATCTCGGGGCTTCTCTTAGTCTCATGGCTTTGGGCTGGTCGTATTAGTCGTTATATCAGAAGGCTGAGTGTTTGTACAGGTGAATTGTAACAGTAGTGGCTGGTCAGCCTAGGGTCAGTAACATTGTGACATCATTACATGGACAATACATGGAAATAATGGCGTAGGAAAGGGTACTACGGCCGTGTGAGGGCACACAAGGCACCAACGCATGAAGAGGGCTCTTCTATAGTTAGATACGGCCCTGTATGTAGCCGTGGATTCCAACGGACGTGTAGTTGTCTCTACCATGACCTAAATTAGTGTCCTGACTGCACAAACATTTTTTACCTGAAGATTTAATATTTTTATTAAAAAAAACTAGTAGAAAATCCTGCTGAAGCTGGCTGAAGGAAATTAGACAGAAGGGATAACAAAGAAATATACGAAATACTGCAATAGAAAAGAGCATGTGGCCTTTATTGCCATGAACAGAATACAACATGAACAGAAATAACAAAAATATATAATAAGAAATCCATTTTGTGTATAGAATGACGGATGCGAAAATTTCTAGTTTTGGAATTCCCCGAAGAGTTAACTAATACAGTGATTATATTGTAATTGATGCGAAAAGTTATGGAATTCCTCGGGCGTGAGTAGCTTTCATATCGTAAGTTGTATGCGTTGTATTTAAGCATGCTCATGGCAATAAAAGTACAATTTAATTTGTAGATATAGTATTTCATCGCACAACGCACGATATGAAATCTACCTGAGGGAATACACGCATAGGTTAGAGGATTATGTATTTGATGTGCGTTTTTGAATCCATTATAAAGTGCTTACGTCTGTAATCCAATTACTGATCTTAAATTTATTAGAATTCAATCTCTACAATACACAGGGAAAAATATCTTACTTTTTTTTAAACCTATTGGTCATCATTCCTTATTGTTGGTATTATTTTTAGTCAAAACATTGGGTAGGTTTTTATTTCCCATTCTGACCCATACAAACAACATCTCATTTACATCCTAAATAATATTTAATAACACATCCCTCTTATTTCCGACAGTTAAAGTCAAGTTTTTCCACTCCAGCCGTTCAAGTCGCCTACGGCTATTACTGGTCAGTCATAAGGACATGTGTCGGGTGTTGACACTTAACGTTACCATTGGGCTCAGACCGGAGATTCAAACACCAAAGAACAATAATTCACAAATCGTTGCGGTAAATAACGGGGAGAGTTATCGTAGCTGTTTTTGTTGCACCAAACATATTTTTATCTTCATAGAATAGAACAGGATGGATGTTGGTGCTTTGAATAATAAAAAAAAAAGTTCAATAAATTGTTCTATTTGTAAATCCGGATATTTATTTATGTATTTCAAACATACAACAGACTAATTAGTGCATGTAAATTCCCAACGTTTGAAATACTACCTTTATGTAAAAATGCATTGATAAAATAGTGAAGATGAAATTAACTGTTATAACATGACATGGTGATTGTGGTCAATTATGTTTTAGAAGTGGAAAAAAACAAAGAGTAAAACAAAGTACGAAATTGTAAATGTTTCTTGTAATC